>JAJQKJ010001598.1:0-153877 GCA_029574335.1 Rana kukunoris | reverse complement strand
TTGCAAACCACTACACCACTGTGCAACAATTGCCAATAGTACAGAGTCTTTGGAGTCACTCTGCACATGCTCAGTTTGAAGTTTTTTTTTTTCCTTGGAAGGGTGCATGTGATCAGCACAGGGCCAATTAGCACTGTCCAGACAAAAGGTAAAGGGTTCTGCAGCCTCATAGGACAGTCAGAATAGAATAGAAAAATCCTCCTACAGGCTTTAACCAGACACTGATAAAAGTCACAAGACTGCTATATACTGCTTATGAGCAAAGCTTTTTAACAGTTTATACTTATTAAATTAATAACATTTCTATGTTCTTTTTGATGTGGGAGACCAGATATAGTGAATGCAGGGCCCTGTGTTTAATAATACTTTAATTGCTAAACATATGAGGAAAAAACAAAGCAACCTTCCTCCTGCCAAATCTTACATGTGATTCTGTCCACCAAGTACCCCTATTATCTGAAAAATAATCTTGTGTTGTCAATCAACTGCATGTGGAATAGAGCCCCATGTTATACTTCCTTTCTGGTTACAAAGCCTAACCACCCCTGCTTGTGCTGGCATAAATCTCACATACGTGCAGTTTTCCATTTTTCTACATGTGCAGTTCATGCATACATGTTTGTCCATGTTGCTGTGATAGCATGGCTTGTATCATAAGAGCCTGTTCAGTTACAGGAAGAGCGGCCATGACATTGATCCATCAGTTGGATGAACTCATTCTGGCATTTCAGTATTTCCAATAATTAGAAGACCTATGCAGGCTAAATATAGACAATTACTTTTGCATGATATTATGTCAGCTGGTCATCCTCCTTCTGCTTGAAGCAAAAAAGAGATTTAAAGCATAAGTTCATCTCTTGGAAAAAGGTATGAGCAAAATTGGCTAATTTTTCTTTGCTGCAATTTTGGCTAAACGTGCAGATTTTTGGTGAAATGCATTGGAACCGACTGGGAAAGCAAAATGGTGTTGGTTTAAATGTTTTCTGAGTATTTTTCTTTTTTATATGCCCCCTTCACATGAGAGGCTCTCATCCCATCAGTCGTATCCCATCAAGTCAGAGTTCCCTCTTCATGTCATAACCCATCCCATCACATCAGAATACTCCTGTACATCACAGGCCCCCCATACATACATACATACATACATACATACATACATACATACATATACTATACTATACTATGCACAAGAGCCCTTCATCACATCAGAGACAGAGCCCCCTATACATGAGTCGCTCTATGACACCAGAGTCCCCCCATCACATCAGAGCCTCCTCATCACATCAGAGTTTTCCCATCACATCAGAATTTTCCCATCACCACAGAATTCCCCCATCACATCAGAATCCCCACATCATAGAGCCTCTTAATCACAGATCCCCCCAATCACACACTCCCCCATCATGGAACCCCCATAATCACACAGTCCCCTCTTCACATTAGAGCCCTATCTTTTGGCACCAGCAGAGGGCAGGAGGCAAAGGATGTGTATTTCTGTCCTCCCCTGAATGCCGCCTACCCTGGATCAGAGTCATGCTTTGACATGTTGTGGCGAGCCAGATGCCATCACCATAGTAACCAATGACGCAATGCATCCTTGACCTAGTCCTAGAGCCTTATTATTTTGTATGGTGCTAGAAATCGGCCCAACAGCACCATTGTAATTCATGTTCCTGCTCCAGGACAAACTGGGTCCTGTGCTGTGAACACCATGGGGGGACCGAGATGGCACTAAATGGTGTTTATGCCACCCTGGTTGAGAAACACTGTTTTAAACATAAAGTATAAAACAAAAAAGTGTACTATCTCCAACATTTTTCAAATTGCTTTTTGGACTCATTTATTTTATTTTAATTATCATTTGTCTAAAGATTTTTTTTTAATAACAAGCACACCTAGTGAGAACAAAAATAAATATCTAAAAAAATATGGGTAAACCTTTTATCACTTTTTTTTTTGGACGCTTGTGCTAGTGTCTCTTCAAAATGGATAAGGCCATTTGTTTTCTTTCCTACTGCCAGTAATAAAATATACCAAAAATGTGAATAGGGGTATTTTACCTTTAAATTTCATAAACCTTTTTGTTTGTAAACACAGCTATTTATGTAGTACCTTGGAGTGAAGTCATTAATGCCCCAAATTGATCTTCTCATTTAGTCTCTTGATACACAAGTCGGTTTATTAGATTACTCACAATGAAAAATCTTAGCTGAAAACAAAATCCTTCATTAGGTTCTGAATGAGAAGTTGAAATGAGGACACTGATGACTAAGCTTGGTCTTACACAGTTTGAATCTCGGCCGGTGGTTGCAAGAAAAATTTGCATCATGTATGGCCTACCATACTCAATATCATGCATGCCATACTCAATAGTCTTACTTAACGCCAGGGTACTACATATCTTTTTTTTTTATTTCTTCTTGCAGTGCTGGAACACATAATTAAAAGACAATTTCCCTGAAGCTTTGTTGAACTCCAAATCATGGTGAAATCAGTTTGACAAAATATTGTGCTCATCCTGATTTTCTAGCTCAGTCAAATTCTATTTCTGCAAATTCATAATGAAAGTATTTTATTTTTTCCTATACAGTAAAAACAACAGATCTCCCAAATTTCACAAAATATTTTTGTGTACAAGAACCGCCCTCTAGCTAATTCCCCTTACGATCGTTGCAAAAGAAAGTCAAATTTGTTGCATTGTTCATAATAATTGGATAGCGTATGGTCATCCTAATGCTGTGTACACACGGTCGGAATTTCCAAATAAAATAGCCAAACAGAATTTTTTCATCGGATATTCTGACCGTGTGTATGCCCCATCAGACTTTTTCCATCGGAAATTCCGAAGGACTTAGAAAGAGAACATGTTCTCTTTTTTTTCGTCGGAAATTCTGTTCGTCTGTATAAAACATGCTTGCGTGGAAACAATTTGACGCATGCTCAGAAGCATTAAACTAAATTTTTCTGGTCTCAGCCCGGTGTTTTTGATGGTCGGAATTTGGTGTGTATCCGTGTGTATGCAAGTCAGCTTGAGCGGAATTCCGTCGGAAAAACCCATTGGAGTTTATTCAGACGGAAAAAACGATCATGTGTACGAGGCATAAGAAAGATCAATAAGTCTTCTCAAATCATTGTTTTTTTTTTATGGTGAATAGACTGTTTCATTTGCTAGGAAATTCTCATTTTGCAAGGGAATTGCTCCTTAGCTTAGTGAATGTGATGAAAATGTACTTTGCAAAGAATACCCAATCACATGCATGAAAAATAAAAATAAAAGAGTATTTTTGCTTGTGCAAGATTGGATGATGGATGTCAGCAGTGCTTTACCTCATTCAGTAAGCTAAGGCACTGTTTCTCAACTCCTGTCCTCACAGCGCCCCAACAGGTCATGTTTTCTGTATTTCCTCTTAGTTGAAACAGCTGTGGTAATTACTAAGGCAGTGAAAACTGATCAAATCACATGTGAGCCAAAAATCAATGGCTGTATACACCTAATGGGGTGTGACCATATATTGTGACACAGAGGATGTAATGGCAAAAATTGCACCACAACAAAATGTGAAATTCAAATCAATAAAGTGAACAATATAAACAAAAATGTAATGTAGTGTCCATAAAAAATAAAACGATGAAGATGTTATGAGATGGTAAGGAACTTCCCAACAGAAACCTTTAAATATGAGGTGGAATACATATGCGCTTACCGCAACCGTTGGACCCAAATGACGTATGACAGTGGATCGATTGAGCTTGGAATGTCCCACAGAGGTGTCACCGGAAGTCCAGAAGGAAATGGAGTCTACTTCGAGGCAGTCAGATGTCGTCAACCCAGGAAAGGCAGGAAGACCAGATGTTCATTGGCCACCGACTACTCCAATACTATCCTAGTATCCTAGTAAACGTGGGTATAGCAATCATAAAAGATCCTCCAGGCATCCATCCACGATCTGGTTCAGGTAGGTGAGAACCCTGGCATATGGCCCTTATCTTCACAAATTCATGTAAAGAGAAGAAAAAAAACGGGGGCTCCAATGGTGTAGGTCATAAAGAGGTTTTAATGAAAAAAACTGTATACATAATAAAATATAAAAAAAAGGTGATCGCAATTCATAAGTATTAAAAGCAATATGGGGAGCAAAATGCATGGCCCGACACGTTTTGATCCAATAGGACGTCTACATGGGGGAGCAGGTTAATGCCCTGTAGACGTCCTATTGGATTGAAACACGTCGGGCCATGCATTTTGCTACCCATATTGCTTTTAATACTTTTTCATTAAACCCTCTTTATGACCTACACCATTGGAGCCCCCATTTTTTTCTTCTCTTTACATGAATTTGTGGAAGATAAGGTTTTTTGAGCCCTCTCCAGTTGGTTTCCAGTACCTATGCCAGGGTTCTCACTTACCTGAACCAGATCGTGTTTGGATGCTTGGAGGATCTTTTATGATTGCTATACCCACGGTTTACTAGGATCTTCAGTATTGGAGTAGTCGGTGGCCAATGAACATCTGGTCTTCCTGCCCTTTCCTGGGTTGACGACATCTGACTGCCTAGGAGGTAGACTCCATTTCCTTCTGGACTTCCGGTGACACCTCTGTGGGACATTCCAAGCTCGATCGATCCACTGTCATACGACATTTGGGTCCAACGGTTGCGGTAAGCGCATTCCATTCCACCTCATATTTGAAGGTTTCTGTTGGGAAGTTCCTCACCATCTCATGCCATCTTCATTGTTTTATTTTTTATGGACACTACATTACATTTTTGTTTATATTGCTCACTACATCCTTTGTGTCCTTTGTGTCGCAATATATGGTCACACCCCATTAGGTGTATACAGCCATTGCTTTTTGGCTAACACATAGCGCTACATTACCATTCACAATAAGTGAAAGAAGTCTGGTTAGCCGCACATCCAGTATAAACACCTTTGATTCTCTAGATCCATAAAAACTGTTCCAAAAATATTTTGTTTCGGAATTTCGTTTTCGTCCGAAAAATAAATGTATTTTAGTTACTCCCGAAATTCATGTTTATTTTATTTGTTTTGCTAAAAAATGCATTTGTTTGAAAATAAATCTGATGTAATAAAGGTCGAATCTGTCATTGAAGGCTTATGGTGTCTGTCGAATGTTCTAAGAAGATTTGACGGAGCAGCTAAACTGTACGACGCCACAATCGTACATTTCTGGTCGAAAGTTCCACCTACAAGCTATAGAAGAATTCTAATGTTGTATGGCACAAGTATTAATTATGTTTATAAATTATTCTTACTACTTAACCAGCATTAAAATTCTTTTATAGCCTAAGGGCTGAGCTTTGTACTGGAAATGTACGATTTCAGCATCGTACAGTTTAGCTGCTTGTCCAATCTTCTTAGAACTTTCGACAAACACCATAAGCCTTCAATGACAGTTTCAACATTTGTATGTTTTCTGCTGCTTCGTCGAATCTTCGTCATTCATGTCAAATGGTCTACCCCAACACTGTCTCTGTAATGTCGAATCTTTCCTCTCTATGTAGAATAATCTTGGACTAATAGAGTTAAGGTTGGGCACATTCGATCGCAGGTTCGATAGACACAGATTGCTATTGTCACCTTCATGTCGAATCTCCGATCTATATCAAACTGTTGTAGCAATGAAAATTAAGCATTTTTTATGTCAGTTCTTTTGGATTTCGGATTCTGCACGTTCGTTTTCGTTTGTTAAAACGATAATGAAAATGCCTGAAATTCGGACGAAAATGCATTTGGACGAAAACGAATGCACATGTCTATTGGAATCCATGATTGATGGAAACCAGCACCTGGCTAGTGTTAGTGGAGGTGGAGATGGGAGACTGACCTGGAGCGGTGTTCACATTCAAAGTAATCAGCCAGTTTGCCTTTAGGAAATCAATCCAATTGTGTCTGAATAGGTGTTTGGATGCCCTTTCATGGATGCATTTGCATGCATAGCAACAATGTTTGATGGCTTCCTGTGCAACATCACAAGCTATTGCATAACATAGTGAATCAGAACAGTAGTATGGATGCCTGGCACAGAGAATGACATCAGGTCCTAATGATTCATGCTTGTTTTGTAAGAACGTTTCCAGGATTCTTCACTGTCATATGTCATGGTATACAGTACACTGCCTGCCATATTGTATTTTTCAAATATTCTTGGTGTACAGTTGTCACAAGAAGCAAAAAGTTGCAAATTAACTTCAGAAAATACATTGTGGTAATGAACACTGCAACTTTTTCCGGCAGATGGCATCTAATACGTAGACGCATCAGAATCAGAAACAATGTATCATCACCTACTGTACTACCTGTTGGATACATTTTCAGCTGTCTAATTTTGTTTGGTCATAAAATATTAATATGGAAAAAAGCACAGAATAAATTAAAATAACACAAAAATGCATTATTTATATGAAGGATGGGATTGTCACTGCAGCCTAAGAAAGGTTTCACCATATTTCCTCTTCCAGCATTGCATCTAAATTAAGTCCATTATTCTTGTCCAAACAGCTCATGATCAATTCAAAGAGGTTGCCGATTTGAGGCTGCAGGCTGTTCATGTTTTTCACGTGTCTTTTTCCAAACCGGCCGATTGGTCGAACTCCCCGCCCTACATACCAGTAAGGATCAATCTCTGGGCCTATTAAAACGAGAAGAAATGCATTCTCAATCAAGTAAACCTGTCCCTTCAACACCACAGAACAATATATTCATTTATGAACAGGCACAGTGCAGCTGAGCAAATAAAAGAGCAAAGAACAATCACTTAGTAAAGTAAATGCTCACCTTAGAGAGTAAAAGGTCTCTAAAGCTGGATACACACTATACAATTTTCTGTAGATTTTTTTTCTTCCTTTAGATCTATCAAAACCATATAATATGAGGTCAAACCTTAACAGTATTTACTTTACTATAACAGAACGTTCCCATGACTCAATATGTTATCCACCTTTACCCACAAAATAAAAGTAGATTAGTTCCCTTTCACACTTATACGACTTGTCCCACGATTTTGGACTGCAAAATCGCAGGACAAGTCATTCTCCATGATTTTTAATGCCTTCCATTCATATTGGCACGACTTTAACCACTTGTGGACCACCTCATTTACATTTACGTCGGCAGAATGGCACGTACAGGCACATTGGCGTAGCTGTACGTATCTGCCCTGACGCGGGTCCGGGGGGCGGTCGGACCCCCCTCCAGGTACATGCGACGGTCCCGGTGGCTTCAGGAGCGATCCGTGCTGAGGGAGCGGCTGTTCGTTTTTGTCCGCCCCCTCCGGATCGCTCCCAGCCAATAGGAGTCCGCCACCCGCCCTCTTCCTGTGTAAACACAGGAAGGGGGAAGTGATGCAATCTCTCCTCTCAGCGGTATTTTCAACCGCCGCTGAGGAGAGAAACATCACATAAAGTCTGCACAACAGCACACTGACACACAGACACATAGGCACATTTAACCCCCCTGATCCCCCACCCCCCTGTCACAGTGTCACTGAATGTAGTGATCATATATGTACTGATCACTGCATTTAGTGTCAGTGTGACAGGCAGTTAGTGTTAGGTCCAGGGTAGCCCCCTTACCCCCCTAATAAAGGTTGACCCCTTAATCACCGCCCTAGTTAACCCTTTCACTCCCTATTGCCAGTGTCACTAAGCGATCATTTTTCTGATCGCTGTATTAGTGTCACTGTTGCCGCTACGTAACTAATTTTTTTTTTATTGCGATTTTTTTTACTAAAGACATGTGGCTGAATATATTTTGGCCTAAATGTTTGACTAAAATTTAGTTTAATCAATTTTTTTTATAACAAAAAGTAAAAAATAATTGTTTTTTTTTCAAAAAAGGTCGCTCTATTTTTGTTTATAGTGCAAAAAATAAAAATCTCAGAGGTGATCAAATACCACCAAAAGAAAGCTCTATTTGTGGGAAAAAAAGGGTGCAAATTTTGTTTGGGAGCCACTTCGCACGGACCGCGCAATTGTCTGTTAAAGCGACGCAGTGCCGAATTGTAAAAACGCCTCTGGGCATTTAGCAGCATATTGGTCGGGTCTTAAGTGGTTAGGTCGTGCCGACTTCAGAGTAGTCAATGCACTACATTGGTCCAATTTCCATGCAAGTTGATGTCCATAGACCTCAATGTTAAACCCTCAAGTAGCATATAAATCGTACCTGAATAATATAGACACGATTTCAGTACGACTTTTTTAAGCACAAGCTGTAAGCACAAGCAGCTTTTTGACCCTTGTCCCACCCAATCCTTTCAACATAGTAGCCCCTATAGCACATATTTACTTCCTGGTTATTCCATCAGGAACAATGTGCTCCAAACAGCCCAAAAAAAGAGATGTCCTTGTCCTTGTCCTCCGCTTCTCCTCCTCTTCTTCCTCATGCACTACTACTGCTGCAGCAGCAATGACAACTGCTGTGGCAATATATTGAGTAGCAAACATTTTCTGTCACAACATACCACAACAACCAGGAAGCAAACAGGAACTGGAAACAACTATGGCAAGAAAAGGAATTACCTCACATCATGTATGTTTTCATTGGTTAATGCCAAAGTTGTGGCAAAGTAGTACTGATCCAAAATCGCGGCAAAATCGCACAAAATCCCGGTAAAATCCCGGAAAAATCGCGGCCGCAAAATTGCGGGAAAGTCGCACGACTTGGAAGTCGTACAAGTGTGAAAGGGGCCTTAAGATAACAGAAGACTTCTAACCTTGTGGCCAACAGATCCAACAGGGTAAAACAGCCAGCAGAAACTACAGACCTGGGGTGGTATGGTGTCCAGAAAACTCACACAGTTTTTTTCTAGCCAGACTACAGAGCCCTAACGAGACACGTCTGCCTTACTGCCTCATTCTAGAGCTTTAGCTGATAAACTTTCACAGTATATATATATATATATATATATATATATATATATATATACTGTATACAGTGCGGAAAATAAGTATTTGAACACCTGCTATTTTGCAAGTTCTCCCACTTGCAAGTTCTCCCAGCCTCGACCCATCTTCAAAGCTCTAACTGAGGGAAGGAGGTTGTTGCCCAAAATCTCGCAATACATGGCCCCGGTCATCCTCTCCTTAATACAGTGCAGTCGCCCTGTCCCATGTGCTGAAAAACACCCCCAAAGCATGATGCTACCACCCCCATGCTTCACAGTAGGGATGGTGTTCTTGGGATGGTACAAATCATTCTTCTTCCTCCAAACACGGTTAGTGGAATTATGACCAAAAAGTTCTATTTTGGTTTCATCTGACCACATGACTTTCTCCCATGACTCCTCTGGATCATCCAAATGGTCATTGGCAAACTTAAGACGGGCCTTGACATGTGCTGGTTTAAGCAGGGGAACCTTCCGTGCCATGCATGATTTCAAACCATGACGTCTTAGTGTATTACCAACAGTAACCTTGGAAACGGTGGTCCCAGCTCTTTTCAGGTCATTGACCAGCTCCTCCCGTGTAGTCCTGGGCTGATTTCTCACCTTTCTTAGGATCATTGAGACCCCACGAGGTGAGATTTTGCATGGAGCCCCAGTCCGAGGGAGATTGACAGTCATGTTTAGCTTCTTCCATTTTCGAATGATTTCTCCAACAGTGGACCTTTTTTCACCAAGCTGCTTGGCAATTTCCCCGTAGCCCTTTCCAGCCTTGTGGAGGTGTACAATTTTGTCTCTAGTGTCTTGGACAGCTCTTTGGTCTTGGCCATGTTAGTAGTTGGATTCTTACTGATTGTATGGGGTGGACAGGTGTCTTTATGCAGCTAATGACCTCAAACAGGTGCATCTAATTTAGGATAATACATGGAGTGGAGGTGGACATTTTAAAGGCAGACTAACAGGTCTTTGAGGGTCAGAATTCTAGCTGATTGACATGTGTTCAAATACTTCTTTGCAGCTGTATCATACAAATAAATAGTTAAAAATTCATAAATTGTGATTTCTGGAATTTTTTTTTTGATTATGTCTCTCACAGTGGACATGCACCTACGATGACAATTTCAGACCCCTCCATGATTTCCAAGAGGGAGAACTTGCAAAATAGCAGGGTGTTCAAATACTTATTTTCCGCACTGTATATACAGTATCTCACTTATTATTATCTTTTCATGTAACAACTCTGAAGAAATTACACTTTGCTACAATGCAAAGTAGTGATTGCACAGCTTGTGTAAATTTGCTGTCCCCTCAAACTAACAACAAACCGCTGGCATCAAAAGTGAGTATACCCCTAAGTGAAAATGTCCAAATTTGGGGCATAAGTGTCAATATTTTTTGTAGCCACCATTATTTTCCAGCACTGCCTTAACCCTCTTGGGCATGCCACTTGAGTCCTCTTTCACTCCTTCATGGTGACATGTTAAAGACCTTGCACTCCTCTACCTTCCATTTCAGGATGCTCCACAGATGCTCAATTGGGTTTAGGTCTGGAGACATGCTTGACCAGTCCAACATAATTACCCTAAGCTTCTTTAGCAAGGCAGTGGTCATCTTGGAGGTGTGTTTGGCATCGTTATGTTGGACAACTGCCCTGCGGCCCAGTCTCCGAAGGGAGGGGCTTCAGAATGTCACAGTACATGTTGGCATTCATGGTACCCTCAATGAACTGTAGTTCCCCAGTGCCAGGAGCACTCATGCAGCCCCAGACCATGACACTCTTACCACCGTGCTTGACTGTAGGCAAGACACTCTTGTCTTTGTACTCCTCACATGGTACTTCTTCCACCAAGGCCACAGCACACACCTGACATCCCAATCTGTCGCCACTATTTCAACACCACTTATATATAAGTCGCAATTTATACGCCACATCAGACACATCTCCATGTCATTAGTCCTGCATTTTATCCTCGACAAACTGTTCTGCAGGCTTTATCTTGTGCATCATCTTTAGAAGAGGCCTCCTTATGAGACGACAGCCATGCAGACCAATTTGATGCAGTGTGCGGTGTATGGTCTGAGCACTGACCAGCTGACCCCCACCCCTTAAACCTCTGCAGCAATGCTGGCAGCACTCATATGTCTATTTCCCAAAGACAACCTCTGGATATGATGCTGAGCACGTGCAGTCAAGTTCTTTGGTCAACCATAGCGAGGCCTGTTTTGAGTGGAACCTGTCCCTGTTAAACCACTGTATGATCTTGGCCACCGTGCTGCAGCTCAGTTTCAGGTCTTGGCAATCTTCTTATAGCCTAGGCTATCTTTATTTAGGGCAAAGTTATTTTTTTTTCAGATCCTCAGAGAGTTCTTTGCCATGAGGTGCCATGATGAACTTCCAGTGACCAGTATGAGAGAGAGCAATAACACCAAAATTTAACACACCTGCACCCCATTCACCCCTGAGACCTTGTAACACTAACGAGTCACATGATACCAGGAAGGGAAGATGGCTAATAGGGCCCAATTTGGAGATTTTCACTTAGAGGAGTACTCAATTTTGTTGCCAGCCTGTTTAGACATTAATGGCTGTGTGTTGAGTTATTTTGAGGGGACAGTAAATTGACACTGTTATAAAAGCTGTACAATCACTACTTTACATTGTAGCAAAGTGCAATTTGCAATTTCTTCAGTGTTGTCACATGAAAAGATAAAATATTTACAAAAATGTGAGGTGAGATTACTGTACATATTTTGTGGGGAGATTTACTAAAACTAAAGTGCAAAATCTGGACTCTCAGAATCAGCTTCTAACTTTGGCCTTTTAAAATTCACCTTTGACAAGCAAACTTAGAAGCTGAGTATGACACGAAGCGTGCCCCCAAGGTAACCCCCTTGGGAGAGATCTTCCCAGAGGGGGTTATCTATCGCGGGGATGGGGCCACGAGAGTCGCCGTGGGACCCCAGGAGAGGACGATCGGGGCCACTCTGTGTAAAAACGAACTGCACAGTGGAGGTAAGTATGACATGTTGGTTATTTTTTTAACCCTTCCCTGAGGAAGTGGAGTTTATCAGAGAAAATTGTCAAAAGTTTACAGATCCCTAGTCCACCACCCAACTAGCCAACAGTATTTATATTTCCTTGGAATCTAATATCATGTAGGTTGCTAGAACATGCTAGATGGGAATAATAAATGGATTGAGGCAATATAGTAATACTATCTGGAGCATTTAACCTTTCTAAATTGTGTAATTTTATTATTTTTAACAAGATATTAATAAAAATCTATTTTTTTTTAAATAATAATTGGTTTGGTGTCTGGATACTCCAACTGTTTGTTATCCCCATTCTTTTTTTGTGATATGATAATGCAGCTATGTAAGATGCGCCCTTTTTTTATTTACATCCCATAGTCTGTTACCCTTAATAAGGAAATACTGAATTACACACCAGAGACTTTTTTTGTACTGTAAACTGCAATAGTCTATAATTCATGCTGAGTGCAGCGCTTGTCATAAACACATAAAATTGTAAAAATAAAAAAATAATACATTTAAAATTAAGTCCTCTGAAAACAATTCATGCATAAGTGAGTTGTATGTAGGAAAAAAGAAATGTCCGCAAATGTGCACAAAATGTGCTTCTCATTAACACCAGCCAGAAAACAAAGTTTCCAGAAAAACTGGAAGACAGGAAGAACTCCCCAACTATCCAGTAGAACTGAAGGAGAAGGTGGCTACTTACCAGAGATTGTTGGCTTTCAAACAAATGAAAAACCGGGAGCACTTTAGGAGATAAACCCCAAATTAATCCACAGTGATTGGAAAGACAACCAGCCTCTCGACTCCACCAAATTATGGCCTGATCTTTCTCATTACAATCCTGGCCTCTTGGTTCCCCTGCATTTGTTTGTTGCAACTGCAACTGTAGAAAGTTTCCTAGGTTTTAACTTACCTATCCTCCATTATTCTTGTAACATGAGATGCTTAAAAAGCTTTAAAATCATTTCCATAAAGCTAAGGAAATCTCTTGGGCAGAGATTTAGATCGCAGTGCAAATCTGAAAGAGATTTTACTCTCCCCCAACGTTACACTATTCAAAAATTAATTAAACTGGAGTTGCATGTATTCATTCAATATATTATTCTATATTCGTATAAGTTATTTGAAATTATTCTTTGCTACTACTAACAAAGGCAACACTTTACATCACCAATATGCAGATAGAATATTTTGCACCATTAATATTTCAGGTTTTAACAGTGAGATTGAGAGTGCTGATCAGCATCTCATTCAATCTATGGGGACTGAAAATAAATGGTGTGATTTCCCACTTGAGTTAACTTTTAGTGCATTTAGCTTCACTTTGGTCGTTCTAGAAAGCCACATAGCTGTTCACAGGGTTAAGTGCTTTTGCCAACAAAGATGACTCACTTGGGAAAAGTAGTAAGGAAAGAGTTACAAGGTGCTTTATGCTGTGATTTTTATTCTATAACACATAGAAGCTTGCCTTGAATACCTTATTATCACTTTATCCCTAGCAGAATTATTAAAATAATAAAAAAGCACATATTTAGGGTATGCCCTCATATCACAACACACCTGAGCTTTTATTGTCTATTACATTGAAACAGTACAAAAATACAGGTGTTAAAGCGAAATGCCCCACCATAGCAGAATCCTTCAGATATGTGAGATGAGCAAGATGCAGTCCATGGAAGGACTGATTTTAATTGAAAAGAAATCAAATAAACAAACTCCAAAAAATATGGCAACAAGGGAAGAATTTTGAACCTCTGCAACTTTTACACAATACCTATGAATAGGAATGTATCCCTTTTTCCCTCTCCCCTCTTTTTCCCTCCCCCCTTTTTTTTTCTCCTCTGTTCTTTTGTATTTTGGTGTTTATGTGATTATTGTGTGTTTGTTTGTTATACATTAATGTGAAGTTTATCTTGTAGGTTGGATGTGGAAAAGAGAAAGCAGTGTAAAAGTATTAATAGAAATGTGAATGTAGTGCTAGTGATTCTAGAAAAAACCTCACCGAGTAAGTGTGACCACTGGGCGTAAACAGTGAAGACATAAACAATAAAATAACGTGAATAAATATACTGTATTTATTGGCATAATAACACTTACTTTTTTACCCTGAAAATAGAGGGTAAACTGTGCCTGCGTGTTATACGAAGGGGGCTGTGGAAAGTTTTTTTCATGAACTTCCCTCTTAAAGTTAGAGTACGTGTTATACGCCTGTGCGTGTTATACGCCGATAAATATGGCAATAATAAGTCCACATGGAGGCAACAATGTGATAAAGAAACATCCATCAACATGACAATATGAAGTAATGGTGAAGATGAACAGGTAACCATAAGGCTCATCAAATGGAACTTTCTTTCAAAAGGGTAAAAAAGATGGAATACGCTTACCGATACCCATGATCTATCTGTCAATAGGCATAAGAAATGCCAACAGCGAATAGGCTAAACTTGTTTGGAGACTCTGGGTAGCAGGAACCACGAACATGACCACTAAACCACACAATCCACGACTTAATGAATGGTGTCCTGGACTTGTAGAAAAATGCTCAGAGCTCACAGTGTATCCACCCTGTTTTCAACGGACGTTGAGACATTTTCGGATGGGAAATAACCCTTCAAATGTAGGGCACAGTGGAACAAAAAAACAAAAAAACTGCTAGCAGCTCAGTAAGATGTCCCAATCACCGGCCGGTCATGTTCGTGGTTCCTGCTACCCAGAGTCCCCAAACAAGTTGAGCCTATTCGCTGTTGGGATTTCTTATGCCTGAATGATCTTCTGTCATTGACAGGTAGATCCATTTTGTTCCGGTAAGCGTATTCTATCTATTTTTACCCTTTTGAAAGAAAGTTCCATTTGATGATCCTTATAGTTACCCGTTCATCTTCAAATTTTTTCCTCCATGTGGACTCCTTATTATATTTATTCACGTTATTTTATTGTTTATGTTTTCACTGTGTACACCCAGTGGTCACACTCACTGAGTGAGTTTTTTTCTAGAATCATTAGCACTGCCTGCATTCACATTTCCATTACTCTTTAAAATTTCAGTCACATTCTAGTGTAGCAGCTTATTACATACATTTTTGCTTTTTTTGTGTGTTTTTAGATAAGCGCAATATTTTTTTCTCAAGTTATCACAACAATGTTTTTTTTGGAGAAATGTTTTTGTTTCACCCCCCCACCCCCCCCATCAAGGAGGTTGTGTCCTTTGTTAATTACACATTGTATTTTGGAAATGTTTGATGGCTATTCACCAGAAAAACACAATAGACAAGTACTTAACTTAAATAAAATCTCCATTTATTCTGGATAACAAAAAAAACAACAACAATGAAGGGCAACAATTGCCCAATCAACCAAATATAGGCAGACTTTTGACACCAAAGGGCACATTCCACCATGATCAACACCAAAATCAACAACATCAGGAGTGCCTCTAATTTGGGTCACAATGTGCTTCCCAAATCCCAGAAATCAGAAGCAGCAGCAGATGACTTATATGACCCCAAGCTGTGGTACTACAACAACCTCAGTTTTCTGCCAAATCAGCTTGAAGCAAGGGAGTCACTTTCTGGTCTTCCTTACAGCCTCCCCTCCACGCTTCCCTGCAGTGTTCCTTCCACGGCTCCCTCCACAGCCCCTTGCAGGTGGTGACAATGTGGCAGCAGGAGGAGGAGGAGGAGGAGCCCAGAATTATGTGGTCACGGTCAGCAGGCCCCTTCTTCTTCTCTGTATCACACATGCCATCAGGTCTTGGGCCAGGCCCTGTTGTCCCTCCTCCATTGCTTGCAGCTCGTGCGCAAGGTAGGAGCTGTAGCTCTCAACTGGGTTAAGGGGGGCCCTCATGATCTCAGCTGCCTCCCTGATGACCCGCAGGGACTTCTCCTCCAGCTGGGTCATGCGCCTCTTTTTTGTAGGTGGGCGCATCTGATGGGGAGGCACCTGTGATACAGTGCTGCCGCTAGGTCTGGGCACCTGCTGACTGCCACTCGGCCCAGCCTCCTCCTGGCTGCCACTCACCCCTTCCTCCTCCTGGCTGACACCTTCCGGACCTGCCGCCTCCTCCTCCTGGCCGATCTCTTCCTGTGTAGAAAAAAGGGACATGGTTTTAGTTTTTGCTTCATCAATCACACACATTTTCAAGCTTGTGATTGTTTTTTTTCTCTTTTTCTTGAAAATTGAACAGACTCTCATTCTGACCCCTGCAGTTGGCATCCCTGACACAATTCTTTCTGCCTACGACTTTTGTTTGTGTTTCCAAGCTTTAATTTTGGTTTCAAAAATCATCTCGTTAAACCAACAATAATTTGCAGCCAAGAAATATGTTGTAAACTACTACCTCACTGAAGATAAGTAGATCTGGGTCCTCTATGTCAGCCAGCTCCTCGGCACACTCTGCAGGGATGGGGGGAACCGTGGAAGGCACGCTGGAGGGAACGCTAGAAGGAAGGGTGAAAGGAAGACTGGAAAGTGATTCCTGGGCCTCAATTTGATCATTCAAACTTTTGGTGTTTGTAGTACCACAGCTTGGGCTGCTTTCCTTCATCTGCTGCTGCTTCTGTCCTCCGAGAAGCACACACTTGGTTATAACGCTTTTTGTAACTGTTCCTGATGTTGTTGATTTTGGTGCTGATCGTGATAGAAGTGACCTCTGGTATCCATGTCCGCATATACTTGGCAGATTGGGCAATTGTTGCCATTCTGACATTCTGATTATGGTAAGTCAGGCTTCGGATGTCCCATAAGCACCTGAGCTCCCTATATTTGTCGATGAAGCGCAACAGTATGTCTGGATCATTTAGCTTCTGCATCTTAAATATATTTCTAGAAGAGAAAACCAAAAACATATAAACACTAGGTCAGCTTTTACATTGCCAGAATCTTAGCACAATCTTTTGACCTTTAAACACAATGTCTCCTGCTGCCACTAAAATGCTGCCCAGCTCTGCCCCATTATTGTGTAAAATGATGATTTAACTGCAGACCCTGTGTTTACATTTCACTAAATAAGTGGCATTAAAACATGCAAAAGTAATGAGAGCATTCATCAAGGCACCATTCATGTGTAGATATCATGGCCCTCAGCATTGATGAGATGATACACTGCTTAGTTACCTCTGTCCAACAATCACATTCATTGCCTGATCTGATACACAGTAAAATAAAGAGGTTTTGCAGTCTCACATATATATATATATTGGAGATGTCTCCGAGCAGATGGAGATCAAAATTGCATGGGGGGCCCCAAGATTAAATTGTTTAAGGGTCCAATCAACATATAAACCCCCCATCCCATGACTCAAGTCTATATAGGCCTCTGCTGGCCCCATTTTCAGATTTACTCTCCTTTCTGCCGATCGTCACTTCTGCTCGTCCAGACTCCGCGTAACAAACGTAATCACGACGTTCTCCTTATATACCTCACGCATGCGTAAAACGCCACCCTCTTTGCCGACCAATGACTGATCTTTTCCTCTATTCCACTCCCCTAATCATTGTGAAATGACAATATGACGGTGTCACAGGTGCGTGGTATACCCTGTCCCGATGAAAAAAGCCTGGAACATGGCAAATTTCTGTTGATAAGTTTAGTATTTTCCGTTCATAGTAAACATTGTTCCTTCAAAAATCCAATGTTTCCGCAGATCCAGGAAAAGCACACGTGGTAATGCCTATTTGGCGTAAAACAACATTTATAAACATTGTTGTCAAGATGATGTGCTTGTTCAACCTTACTAGAATGTGAAAGGCAAACTGGATTCATTCACACAGTGATAATAAGCAGCTGTTTACACATCTGGACTCAGGAGCACATGTGTGTCCCCCATAACTAGCATTTTTATTAGGGTCTCCCACAAATGTTAGTTTGGGAGTGCATCCATGTGTCACCAACCTCAGCATGTGAAGGAGGTGGATGTGGAAGAAGGAGTTGTGGAAGAAAGAGAGGTGGAAGAAAGAGAGGTGGAAGAAAGAGAGGTGGAAGAAAGAGAGGTGGAAGAAAGAGAGGTGGAAGAAGGAGAGGTGGAAGAAGGAGAGACGGAAGAAGGAGGTGTGGAAGATGGAGAAGTGGAGATTATCAGCACAACAGGTCAGTGTCTGTCACCCCAGCTTCAAAGGGAAAAAGATATGTAGGTAGGCCTGCACATTTCTAATAAACCCTTTTATATTTTTTTAGGGGATGAACATGGTGGTATCACAGCATCTGCTAGGACAGCTTTCTCCAGTGCTAGTGCCAAAATCGTGATACAAGAAATCATGGAATGCAGTAGTGAAATGGACATTATGAGGAATAGGATGAATGTCATTGAGCAAAAATTTAAGAACATCCATACGACCCATCATGACATGATGGGCCGTATAGTACATTATGTTTTGCACACCGATTTGCATTGGATAATCCACAAGCCAAAATTTGAATATGCACACAGTGTGTCATCATGTGCTATCTGCCAGCACAGGGTATCGATCGTCTGTGCTTTGTGGGTGCAACCCCTTCCTCGCTACTCAAGTAGGTGAGAGGAAGGGTTTGCACCCCCAAAACACATCCATTGATCACCCATGATGGCAGATAGCACATGCTGACATTTGGCATGGGATCAGGATAGAAATCCCCATTTTGCCGCTCAAAATGTGTGCATCTTCCAATTTTGGCTTGTTCCGGGGTGACATCACCCCATCACATGTGTTTCTAATAAGGTTGAACTTTGTAAGTTTCATTGTTTGTAGATATCGCCATCAACATGATACTATGAAAACCTTTGTAGTTATAAGGCTTCATTTCCACTGGTGTTTTTACAGCCACTTTTCTGAGCGTTTTTTACAGCTTAAAAACGCCTGTCCATGTTTATTTTAGAAAAAAAAAATATTTTTTTTTTGGAGCTGGATTTTTTGCGCGTTTTTGAGCGTTTTTTAATGCCTGGCGTTTTTACAGCTCTATTGCTGGAGCTTCAGAACGCACTGGTCCCGCGTTTTTTTTTTGCAGCTTAAAAACGTCTCAGCCATCTACAGCTCAAAAACGTCATGGTGGGCATGAGGCCATAGACTAACATGGACAGGCGTTTTTAAGCTGCAAAAAATGCCCAGAAAAGTGGCTGTAAAAACGCCAGTGGAAATGAGCCCTAAACGTACGACCCCAGACGGGGTGGCGGCACTATGCGGACGTGTTTCCCATCTATTTCCCCTCCGCAGTTTGGGAAGTCACACCGCTGGGCAAATTGGGAAGCCACAGTCTGCCATTCCTGTGGCGTGGAGGGAAACTGTGGGGACAAGCAAAAAATACAATTAGTACTTTGGCACATAAACATTGCAATCGCAATACAAAAAACATCCTTGTCCAAGTATAAAAACATTTATTATTGGAGTGAGTATTTCATGGCAAAAAATATAGGCCCACTTATCAGACTCCTCACCCCTCTGATGGGCCATTAAACCTTTTTAGGTGGAAAAAGAAAAGAAAAACAGGTAGCACTCTGCCTAAATTGAATGAGAAAAATACATTGGGACACATTTTAAGGGGGGGGAACTACAATGGAGCAGATAAAAATCAGGTTGGAAACAGACTAGGCTAGGTGTGTTTGGGCCTAGGATAGCATGCTGGACAGGCTAGAGAAGGGAAAGATGCATGTAGGCCAAAAAATAACCATTCAAAGCTTACAACATTCATGGGGACAAAGGGGACATTCACAGCATATTACAATCATGGTAATTAGGAAAAAATGCAAGAAATACAAGACATTAGCATACATTAAAGACATAAATTGTGATGTTAAAGGAGGAAACTTACCTTAATATACTCCTCCTGCATCACTTGTATGCAGGCAGAACACGTCTCCGGTATGATGATCCCAAGCACCTGGGGGGAGATGCCTGACGAGAACTTGAGGTCCTGCAGGCTCCTCCCAGTCGCCAGGTACCACAACGTGGCAATAAGCCTCTGCTCGGCCGTGATGGCTTGGCGCATCACAGTGTCCTGCCTCGTTATAAAGGGGGACAGAATATCCAATAGACGGTGGAAAGCGGGGTCCGTCATACTAAGAAAGTTCCTGAAGTCCTCAGGATTATTCTCTTGGATTTTCCTAAGCAGAGGCATATGAGAGAATCGGTCACGCTGGCACAACCAATTCTTGGCCCATGATCTCCTCCTCGCCCTGTTCACGGCCACAGACCTAGAAAGATTATGAACTGCAGAAGACAGCCCATAACCAGCTCTAACTCGAACTCAAACTCTAGCATGAGAACACGCCTCCAACATGGCTTTAAACCGGTCGGCAGGTCAGAAAGCACTTAAAACAGAAAGCATCCAGCAATACCTGTAAAAAATGCACTGAAAAACAGATACAAGCAGACAGGAAGGCACTGCAAAGCAAAAACGACCCGACTGCCAGCACTGAATGCCAAATACGATCCCACAAGGACACACTGAACCCAAGAATATGATCTGCAAAGCACGGAGACTGAAATCGGCTCTAACCAAACTTTCACTAACAAGCAGCCCCAAGGGTGGCGCCAAAGGCTTTGTCTTCCCCTTTATAGTGCTGTCGTTTGTGGTTTACGTGTCCGCGTTCTGACAAAAATGATCGGTTAATTAACCGATGGTGTGTAGGCACATCAGACCATTAGTCAGCTTCATCTGTGAACCGATGGACCGTTCTCATCAGAAGGACTGATCGTGTGTACGAGGCCTAAGAAGGATCTATAGTCATATTAATATATTTTTATAGATAGGTGTGCTATGTAATGACTTTAAAGTGTCTCCAGTGTTTTTAACCTATACCCGTACTCATATATGTGGCTTTATTAAAATGAACCAGGCATGGATCCCACAGGACTTGTCCGTACCTTGTGCAGAATATACACCGGCCGGCCTTACAACGCCATTCTTTTTTTTCTGATCTTTCTAGGGTTGCCACCTCATCCCTTTAAAAGCGAAAACATATTAATTACACAAGTTCTCTGGCTGATTAAGGTGGTGCTAATTAAACTCACTTGGTGCCTTATCGACATTAAATTAGCCCCAGAACCTGTGTAATTACTATGTGTTCAGGTTTAAAGGGATGAGGTGGCAACCCTAGATCTTTCTCACTCTTTAGGGCTTTACCCTAATTTAAAAAATAAATCAAGTAAAAACCAAAACCTGCTGTGTTGGCTACCTCGTCCTCCTCCACCACCACTTCCACCTACACCGCCACATTCACCGCCACCTCAACCTCATACTCCATATGGACCTCGTCCTCCTAGGTCAAGATTATTTTTTATTTATTTATTTTATGTTATTTTAAGTTATATCCCTATCCACATTTGATTGCAGAGTACTTGCCATGCTCTTACCAACATTTTGCTGCCATTTTCAGCCCTCTCCCTTAGTTTTTTAGAGACATTTTAGCAGTCAAATTTGGGTCCCCATTGACTTCAATGGGGTTCGGGTTCGGGTCATGTTCGGGTCCCGAATCCGGACTTTTTTCCGAAGTTTGGCCGAACCCGCCGAACCAGAACATCCAGGTGTCCGCTCAACACTCATCAGTATGACAGCGGTTTCAGAAGGAGAAGTCAGCTATGGAAGCCCTAATACTCCTTTTTTTATGGTGTTCATTTAACTACCTCAGTATCAACATGGTAAACCCCTTCCTTACAAAGCCAATTCACCCGGACAATTTACTTGGTTATGCCATTCTGTACGTTCCTCAAAAATAAGGGCAAAATGTATTATGCTATATTTATTCGGAAAAAAAAAAACAATAGGTCTATATTATTTAGTCTATGTGATAGTTATAGAGTGTAGTGAAGAGGGGAGAGTATAGTCTCAGTTATTCAATTTCGAACAATAGATTTAGAATGTACCAACATCCCGAAATATTTGAAAACAGGGGGGGGAAGGACCAACTAGATAGAGACAGAGACTGGGACTTTGCTGTCTCTATCTAGTTGGTCCTTCCCCCCTGTTTTCAGTTATAGAGTGTACAAACTATAAAATATATTTGAAATCCAAAGATCACATTCAGGCTTTAAAAGGACATACAATATTCATTGGATTTTCTGACTACAGCTTACATTTTTAGAGGCCCTGGAGTACCAGAAAACAATATACAGTAAACATACCAAATAAATTATCCCACGTTGGAAAGCAGGAACCACGAGGTATTTGCTAAGAGGCATGATGAATCTTTTGAAAATGTAATTTTTTAGCCAAGAGTTTTTGGAAAATGATTGTTCTTACACACTTGGACATACTTGGATTTACACCCCAAAACATTCTTCTGCTACTCCTATGAGAATACCACATAAGTGAATTTTTTTTGCAGCCTAGCTGCACAGAGGGCCCCAAAATCCAAAGAGCACCTTTAAACTTTCATAAACAATGCTGTCTAAATCCCTGACTGAACAACAAACAACAAAACAAGTTTGGCACCAATGACAGAAATGTTTTAAAAAGTTGGTATAAAAAGAATCGGTGATGGGCTACAAATAGTAGAAAATTCTGCCCGGCATTGATCAGCAGCTATATGGTAAGCACATCAGGAGCGATGTGATGAAAATGGTGAGCAAACAGAAAAACCATATATAAAGCGCTAAATCAAAAAAACATAATAATGTAAAACATTAGTGTCCAAGCAATAGTAAAATAAATGTAAATTTATTCCCATGAAACACTTAAGAGATGCCAACAGTTCTCCGTGATGTAAGTAATTCAACTAGCCAGCAAAACCTGTATACAGGTGGGATATACACAGTCAAATGGCCAAGCGGTGAAATGTACATCTGAACCACAAGCGAAGCTTCACAGGCCCCGGTTCGCTTGTCCATCTGTCCCAGCCGGATTATCGTTATCCTTGGTCTTGGTAAGGCTAACACAGCACAAACGTGTTTTTTCATTCTGGGCAGCTCACGCCCCCTTGCCTGTGGAGCCTCGCTTGTGGTTCAGATGTACATTTCACCGCTTGGCCATTTGAATGTGTATATCCCACCTGTAGCCCAGGTTCACACTGGGTACGATTTGCTTCGATTTGAGATGCAATTTCACATTGTCGGCAATGACACTGTCCTAATCGGTGCGACGCAGCATAGTTCCTGTACTACTTTTTGCGATTTAGGGCCACGATTTACATTGACATCTGTGCAGAAACAGGCACAGATGTCTCTTAAATCGCGGCCGAAATTGGGACTACCAGCGGGAGTGAAATCGTGCGAGTTCAGCTGAACTCGCAGGGCTTCACTCCTGCAGCCCAGTGTGAACCAGGGTGTATACAGATTTTGCTGGCTAGTTGAATTACTTACATCATGGAGGACTGTTGGCATCTGTTAAGTGTTTCATGGCAATAAATTTACATTTCTTTTACTATTGCTTGGACACTAATGTTTTACATTATTATGATTTTTTGATTTAGCGCTTTATATATGGTTTTTCTGTTTGCTCACCAATTCCCTGACTGCCTATCATTTTTTTTCAGTGGCCCTAAAATTTCCAGGACAGTAGAAATGTCTCCAAATAACCACATTTTGGAAATCAGACACCCCAAGGTGAAAAGGTGAAAAGGTGAAAAGGTGAAAATGGGTGCTGGTTGCAATCAGAAAAAATGAAAACACTGGCACTGGCTGTGATAAACAAACTATAAACACTGGTACTGGCTATGATCAGCAAGTTGGAAACACTAGCATTGACTGTAACCATGTGCTGGCTGTAATCAGTCACTTGCTGCAGTCTTGCACTGGCTGTATTCAGCCGCTGGCTGTTACCTGTTGCTGGCTGTAATCTGGCACTGGCAGTTATCAGGAGCTGGCTGTAACCTGGTGCTAGCTGTCGTCATGTATTTTAATCTCAATAAGTACAGTTGTTCCGTGAAGCCCTAAGAGGTTTGTTAGAGAACCTTAGTGAACAAACAGCATCACAAAAGCCAAGGAACACACCAGACAGGTCAGGGATAAGGTTGTGGAGAAGTCATCATTCCTCCTTGCCATCCACCGTCCAGCACACCAAGCCTCTGGCTCTTCCTCAGCACATGGCCGTCATCCCATCCTACAGTGATCAGCAGAGAGCTGCAGTGCCTTGCATGTTTTAACTACTGCACATAGAGGTGCCTCTTCTATTTGTTATTTTCAGCTTCGCTGGAATCTGGAATCCCATGTGGAGGGATACCCTCAGTGTATGGACTTCTCTTCTTATGGACTATTTATGGACATTTAGTTATTGGGGTTTAAAAGAGTTACTTAGTGTGCTGTGCCTTTTATTTGTTTGCACCTATACTGACAGGTCGGGCAAAGGAGAGCATTAATCAGTGAAGAGGCAAGAGGCCCATGGTAACTCTGGAGAAGCTGCAAAGATATACAGCTCAGGTAGGAAAATCTGTCCACGGGACAACTATTAGTCATGCATTCCACAAATCTGGCCTTTATGAAAGAGTGGCAAGAAGAAAGCCATTGTTGAAAGAAAACGATAAGAAGTCCCATTTGCAGTTTGCGAGAAGACCTATGGAGGACACAGCAAATGTGGGAAAGGTGCTTTGGTCAGAGGAGACCAAAATTTGACTTTTTGGCCTAAAAGAAAAATGCTGTGTGACGGGAAACTAACACTGCAAATCACCCTGAACATACCATCCCCACCTTGGAACATGCTGGTGACAGCATCATGTTGTGGGGTTGCTTTTCTTCAGCAGGAACAGGGAAGCTGGTCAGAGTTGATGGGAAGATGTTTCCAATTTATTTTTATTGATAATTTTCCAAATACAAAAAAATATTATGTTTATACATAACTTGTTTATATCATACATTATTCGTCTATTCTCTTCAGTATATCGAGTTTTAATAAATACGTATCACTTTATCTTAAAAACATTTCCATCATTCATTCATATTTATACAACAACAACAACAACAAAAAGAGAACACCCCTCCCTTCCCCCTTGCCCCTCACCTCTCTGATCGCCTTCCGTTATTTTTATTTGTTTTTCCTTTATATGTACTGTTTCATTCCTTCTGAGTGCAGAAATTCATCCCATTTTTGCCATATTATTGGCATTTGATTAGCTATATATCCTTCATCTCTTATCTGCCTTTCCATACATTGTATTTCGTTAATTTCACATATCCACTCTGATATGTTTGGTTCTTTATTATTTCTCCATTTACGTGCTATTATTGTTCTAGCTGCCGTTGTCATATAATGAAAAATATCTTTCTTAATACTCTTTAACCGCTTCAATACTAGGCTTTTATACCACCTCCATACCGGGCCTATTCTGACACTTCTCTCCTACATGTAATAATCATCATTCTTTTGCTAGAAAATTACACAGTACCCCCAAACATTATATATGGGTTTTTTAGCAGACACCCTAGGGAATAAAATGACGGTCATTCCAAAGTTTTATCTTGCACGGTATTTACGCAATTATTTTTCAAACGCTTTTTTTTGTAAAAAAAATTGTTTTATGAATTAAAAAAATAACAAAACACTAAAGTTAGCCCAATTTTTTTGTATTATGTGAAAGATTATGTTACACCGAGTAAATAGAGACCCAACATGTCACGCTTTAATTATGCGCACACTCATGGAATGGCGCCAAACTTCGGTACTTAAAAATCTCCATAGGCAACGCTTTATTTATTTTTTACAGGTTACAGTTTAGATTTACAGAGGAGATCTAGTGCTAGATTAGTTGCTGGCACTCTATATCGCACGCGGCGATACCTCACATGTGTGGTTTAAACGGCGTTTACATATGTCGGCGGGACTTGCGTGTGCGTTCGCTTCTGCACGCGAGCTATCGGGGACAGGGGCGTTTTCATTTTTTTTTTATCTTTTATTTTTTTTTTTTACTTATATTTTATTTATTTTTACACTTTTTTTCATTTTTTTTTTTTTTTTTACACTTTTATTCCTATTACAAGGAATGTAAACATCCCTTGTAATAGGAAATGTGTGTGACAGGTCCTCTTTATGGAGAGATGTGGGGTCAATAAGACCTCACATCTCACCTCCAGGCTGGAAACCATGAGATCGGTGAAAAAAAATTCACCGATCTCATGAATGGTGACTTACAGCCGCAATCGCGGCTTTGTTTACATACGGGGACCCGGGCGTGACGTCATCAGATCGCGCCCGGGTCCTCCGACGGTCATAGAGATGACTGGTGACCATCTGGTCACCAGTCATCTCTATGCTTCCTGCCGCCGCCGACGATTCGTTCTCCGGGCCCCCGAAGGTACAGGTAAGCCCGGAGAAGCACCGGATGGCGGCGGGAGGGGGGGGATGTCCCCTCCCGCGGCCTGTAAGAACGATCAAGCGGCGGAACCGCCGCTATGATCGTTCTTACTTTGTGCAGAATCGCCGGCTGAAGAGATGGATATCTGGATGATGCCTCTGGCTGCAGGCATCATCCAGATATTCGCCTGCAATACCCAGGCCGTCAATTGATGGCCACTTAGGATGGTAAATCCCATCCCAGGCCGTCAATTGTCTATGGCTGGGTATTGAAGTGGTTAAATTATCTGGAGTTAAGGATAATATGGAAGACTCTATGTTCCGGTTCTTCTCTACTTCCGATATTTTCAGATATATCTTATAAATCTTTGTCCAAAAGTTTCCAACCAGGTAACAACTATACCATATATGCTCTATGGTTCCCCTTTCTACCTTGCATCTCCAGCAGATGTCTGATTGTCCAACATTTATTTTATTTAAGGCTACTGGGCTCCAATACCATCTCATAGCTATTTTATAATTTCTCTCTTGATATTTAATTGCTAGGGGTGTTTTGTGGATTATTAGAAATATTTTCTCCCATTTCTCCAATTGAGTTGATGGGAAGATGGATGGAACCAAATACAGGGCAATCTTAGATGAAAACCTGTTAGGCCTTGTACACACGATCGGACATATCCGATGAAAACGGTCCGCGGACCGTTTCCATCGGATATGTCCGATCTGGAGTTTGGTCCGATGGCGTGTACACACCATCGGATCAAATTCCCCGCTGGCGGACGGCGCGGTGACGTGCCGGTGACGTGCCGGTGACGTTGACGCCGCCACGTCACCGCACCAGGAAGTAAAACACTTCCGCGCATGCACCGAATCCATTCGGCGGCGGTGCGGCGGCGGAGCGGGACGACATGTCTGCTGGTAAGTGTACTAACCAGCAGACATGTCGGGCGGACAGATTCCCACCGGATAGATTTCAAAGCATGCTTTGAAATCTGTCGGGTGGACAAATCTGTCCGCTAGCCCATACACACGATCGGAGATGTCTGCTGAAACGGTCCATCGGACCGTTTTCAGCGGACAAATTCGATCATGTGTACGAGGCCTTAGAGTTTGCAAAAGACTTGAGACTGGGGTAGAGGTTTACCTTCCAGCAGGACAACAACCCTAAACATACAGCCAGAGCTACAATGGAATGGTTTAGATCAGCATAGTTATTTGTTAGCATGGCCCAGTCAAAGTGAAGACCTAAATCCAACTGAGAATCTGTGGCAAGACTTGAAAATTGGTGACGCTCTCCATCCAATCTGACAGCGCTTGAGCTATTTTGAAAAGAAGAATGGGCAAAAACATCACTCTCTAGATGTGCAAAGCTGGTAGAGACATCCCTAAAAAGACTTTCAGCTGTAATTGCAGCAAAAGGTGGTTCTATAAAGTATTGAATCAAGGGGCTAAATACAAATGTATGCCACACTTTTCAGATATTTGTAAAAAAAAAATTGAAAACCATTTATCATTTTCCTTCCACTTCACAATTATGTGCCAATTTTTGTTGGCCTATCAATTAATGGCAAACCTTGGCACCCCATATGTTTTGGAACTACATTTCCCATGATGCTTATGCACTCTGCAGTGTAGTAGAGAATCATGGGATACATAGTTCCAAAATATCTGGGGTGCCAAGGCTCCCATTACTGGTCTATCACGTAAAATCCTAATAAAATGTATTTACGTTCTTGGTTGTAACATGTGAAAAATGTGAAGGGGTATAAATAGTTTTTCAAGGCACTGTACATCTATTGAATGAGATATTGATGTGTTTCTGTTTTAAAAACTGTGTGTCATACACCACACGCCTCTTTTACTTTTATAATAAAAATATTTTAAAAAAAGAATTGGTTTTAGTACTGAGGTACATTATCTATATCAGTGATTGTTAACTTGTGATCTGCCCAACTTTTTCTGCTCATCAGCTATCCTCCTCTTACAATGTGGCCCAGGACGGTCAAAAGGTTGGACGCCCCTGCTATAAATAACAGTGTATGCTTTAGCAGATCAGTAAGGAGAATAAAGTAAATGTAAAGCTTAAAATTAATGACCACGGGTTTAAAATCCCTCCTGCTGAGTTATTGTATTCTGAGAGTGGGAGATTTCCTCACCTTCAGAATACAATGGTTACTGCTGCTGGCTAGAGCCAAAGACAGTGATTGTACAAAAACAAAAAAAACAAGCACTCTCCCACCGCAAGTGAAATCAGTGGTGATCGGTGCTTGTAACTCTCTCACACACGATCACCGCTGACTATCCCTGCATCCTCCCCCAGTCCCCCTCCGTTCTGCTGCTCTGCTGTTGTCCCCCTCTATGTCCCCCTCCATGCTGCTCCATGTCCCCCTCCGTGCTGCTTCGTGTCCCCCTTCGTGCTGATGTCCCTCTCTCTTCTCCATGCCTCTGTCCCCCTCTCTTCTCCCCCTCCGTGCTGCTGTCCCCCTCTCTTCTGCCCCTCTGTGCTGCTGTCCCCCTTGATCTGTCAGGATGTAGAGCGGAGGTAGAAGCCAGTAAATCCGGCTCCTACCTTTTCCGAATGTACAGAGTCAGTGATCACTGTGATTACAATGTTTCAGTTTATAAATGGAGAGGAGTCGCTGTCTTCTCTCCATTCATTTTTAGTGCTGCTGAGGCTGCTGAAAAAGGGACTGGGGAATCTGTGTCCCTAGTCCCTTTCTCTGTCTCAAAGGGGAGATGTCAGAGGTCTGTTAAGACCCCTGATATCTCACCAAAGCCCCCCAACAGGGCAGATAAAAAAAATTGCAATAAATAAAAAAAATATTATTGTAAAAAATAATAATAATAATAAAAAAAAATACAGACGCATGGGCCACTGTCGCATGAGATTAAAAAAAAGTATCGGTAATCAGCGAGTACTTGAAAAAAAATATCGGTACTTGTACTCGGTCTTAAAAAAGTGGTATCGGGACAACCCTAATTACTATGGTCAGAATCTAAGCCTAGCCCCTGTATACACTGCGTACCTATGGCACAGTCCTTTTACCTACAAAATACTCCTAGTTACTGCGCCACAATTGACAATCTTACAAACACACACATAAACCTCAGAGTAAATTATATTTTTTCTCAAAAATCATAAGTTTCAATGATATTTGCTTCTTTGCATAGAGCATGATATAATTTGTCTGTCTGAGCCTACCTTAAAGAAGAACTTCATTAAAATCAGCAACTGTTGAGACAATGAACACTTTGGTTAGGACTACAAATAACATGTTTGAGTGAAGGAGTAAGTAACGTAAAACAGTGTTGTAGAGGAGAATGTTATCAAATGTACATTCAGTGGGCAACTCCTCCCACCTACTCCCCTATACATTGATCAGTCTGTGGAGTACCTACAGTGATAGAATATTACAACCACAATGCACCACAGAGTGACCAAGGAAATAATTTTTGACTGTGGCCATCAAATTATGTAATCGTTTATTGTGAGTGCTTGATGTAAGGATTTAATTTAGTTTATGATCGAGATGTTTATGTACAGTAGTTGTTATATTATGTTGATATTAGATTAATGTGTAATGCTTTTTGTGTAATGTTAGAGAAAGTGGTGTAAAATGTGCATTTTGGTAGTTGGAGTTTCTGTTATTTTTCAATCAGTGTTACTTATTCTACAGTATGTAGTATTGTAACCACTTGAGACCCGAGCCTGTTTTTCAGATTCGGTGTTTACGAGACTAAAACTGTTTTTTTTGCAAGAAAATTACTTAAAACCCCCAAATAAAATGGTTGTCATTGCAATACTGTTTATCACACCATATTTGCGCAGCGGTCTTACAAGCGCACTTTTTTTGGAAAAAAATTAAAATAAGACAACAATAAATTTGGCCCAATTTTTTTACATATTGTGAAAGATAATGTTATGCTGAGTAAAATGATACCCAACATGTCACGCTTTAAAATTGCGCCCGCTCGTGGCATGGCGTCAAACTTTTACCCTTAAAAATCTCGATAGGCAGCGTTTAAAAAATTCTACAGGTTGCATTTTTTGAGATACAGAGGAGGCCTAGGGCTAGAATTATTGCTCTCGCTCTAACGATCGCGGAGATACCTCACTTGTGTGGTTTGAACACCGTTTTCATATGCGGGCGCTACTAGAGGGAAAACGGGGAGGGAGGGAGAGAGTAGAGATAGAGCAGAGAGGGAGAGTGGAGAGAGAGAGGAAGAACGGAGAGAGGGGAAAAGCAGAGATAGAGAGGAAGAGCTGAGAGAGAAACAATGAGAAGAGAGAGAGAGGGGGGGGGTAGATAGAGAGAGGGAGAGCAGAGAGAATAAGATTAATTACAAGGTATATAAACACATAATAACATCACTAATTCTCAGCAGCTAGAATATTCAGGGTCTGAATGCTTCAGCCTTAGGATCCAAAATAAATTATCCAGATTTCAAACAAAGATTACATAAGATAAACATACAAATCCTTCTTGAAACATGGCACTGTGCACAGAATGAACCTCTAGTACCTACTGGCTATAAGGAATTTTCTGCTTCTGCAGAGAAAGATAGAAACATCAAGCAAGGTTGGTATTCAGGAGGAATTACTAGTCTTGTATAAGTGGGAACTAAATGAGAACATCAGAGCATTCAAAAAAGGAAAGAGCCACAGCTGGATACAAATAAGCAGCTCCATTCTCACCTCTCAGTCTGACATCTACCTGTGTACAGCATACATTGCACCACCAGAGTCCCCATACTTCAACTCAGACTCCTATGAAGTCATACAAAGTGAGGCGATCCACTGCCAATCCTTAGGACAAGTGCTCATCGTTGGAGACCTCAATGCTAGGACAGGAAGGGAAAAGGACTATATGACTTCTGATGGCAACACGTACATACAGGGTTCTGCAATCTACTGACATGACTCAATACAGACACAAAGAAACAGCTATGACAGTACAATCAACAAGAATGAAATAAATCTGCTGAATGTGTGGTGGAGTCTAGCGCTCTGTACCTTAATGGCCACACAAAGCAAGACTCTCTGGGAAGATACAAATAAAGTGACACTAAAGATTCACTTTAAAAAAATAAAAAATAACAAACATGTCATACAGTACTTACCTCCACTGTGCAGTTAGTTTTGCACAGAGTGGCCCTGATTGTCCTATTCTGGGGTCCCACAGCAGCTCTTGTGGCTTCTCCCCGCAATAGATAACCCCCTTTGAGAAGCTCTCTCCCGAGGGGGTTACCTTGAGGGTGCGCTCCCGTGTCATACACTTGGCGTCCATAGCCGCCGAGTGTATGACTCGGCCCCGCCCCTGCCTCATTGGATTTGATTGACAGCAGCGGGAGCCAATGGCTGCGCTGCTATCAATCTATCCAATAAAGAGCCAAGAAGCAGTGGAGAGAGTGACGCAAGATGGTGCCCACTGAAATTTGGGGCTCAGGTAGGTAAAACGGAGGGCTGGGGGCCGGAACAGCACAAGGTGTTTTTTCACCTTAATGCATAGGATGCATTAAGGTGAAAAAACACGAGGGTTTACAACCCCTCTAAGCTTCCACGTAAGCAGCAGTGTAATAGACTATGCCATCACAGTTATGAACCCCACCTTCATCAATGCCTTTACAGTGGCTTCTCAAACATACCTGTCAGACCACAGCCAACTATACTACTATATAACATCTTTAAACAAACCATCTCCAAAACTCCAATGGACATCTTTCTGCAACCAATTCATTTTATTAAAGTTTTCCAGAACGGATAACAAAGATCTTGGCATCTCATCAAGCATTGTACAGAGTTCTTAGTGCATTATACATACTATATACACAAGGAATTCTCCTCTTCTGTTTAGCAAGGCCCATTATGTCCTGATGTAGACTGTACCTTATTTACACTTTATATCTTTTTCTGTGACCTAGTACATGCTCCACAGCATAGGCCATAGAATACGCCACACCCGCTAGAAAACGCCAGCTCTCCAACCTTCGGGGAACACCATCCAGACCTCATTAGATTGATTTCTTACCAAGGGAGAAAAGGGGGTAGATCATAGAAGAATGGAGGGTGGAGCCGAGAAGGAAAGTTAGAGAGGGGGAGGGTGAGGAGTGTAGGCTCCACTCTCTTTGACTTAACAAGTCAAGAAGGGTTCTGGTTTGTGATCGTCCTGGGATAATTTGTCAGGTATCTAATCCATGGATCCCATACTTTTTAAACAACTTCATCTTATCCTGTACGATTTCTGTTAATCTTTCATTTAACATGACATTTTGTGTTTAAGTTGGACAAATGGTACGGCTGCAGACCTCCAGTTTCTGGCTATTGTAATTTTTTCTGATATAAATATAAATGTAAGAAGCCTTCTATAGTGTTTTGAGGCTTCAGCTACCCTGCCACCCAGGAGTGCGTGTTTCGCGGACTTTACCAGGTTAATCTGGGTAAGGGTATATATAAAGTTGTAGACCCTGATCCAAAATCGCCTGACCTTGGGACATGTCCACCATATATAAAACATTATTCCCAACTGGCCGCATCCTCGAAAGCACCCCAAGGTGGCTCCGGGCACAAAAGTGGCCAGTCTGGCCGGTACCATATACCATCTTAATAAAACCTTATAGTTAGCCTCTATAATAGAGGTATTGGTAAGCGATCGAGAAGCTGTCCCTTCTCAAGATCTAAGCTGTCTTGTAAATCATGTTCCCATTGAGTCATATAGTGCAGTTTTTCGAGACAGATGTCAAAATCGTATACATAGAAGATATATGGCCCCTGAGTTTGTCATATTGTCTACACATGTGTTCCATGGGAGTCATTGTCGCTAAATCACCCTTACGTGCTAAAGTTTGTATATAATGGTGTAATTGGGTGAGTCTATAGTGTTCAGTGTTTGCCATTTGATATTTTTCTACCAGAGATCTTTCGGATAGCATACCTTTATGATCACAAAAAACAGCTATCCGTATTAGGCCCTTGTTGGTCCACAATTCAAATGCGAGGGGAGTGGTGAATTCCCTATTTCTCAAAAGAAGTGCTAGCAGATTGTGGGGTGACTTTAATTTCTGGGTCCTTGAGAGTCTATCCCAAATATCTAGCAAGAAGGAGAGAGAAGCGCATAATATAATTGGTCTCTCTTTCATTGAGAGTCACATAATATAAGAAATTGGTGTGGGGCGACAGGAATAAGATTCCATGGTCATCCATATTGCATGGGGTTGTCTGGAGTGAAACTTGGTGAGTTGGGCCAACTGGGCTGCATAAAAGTACTTCTGTAGATCAGGCAGACCAAGTCCCCCTTTCTGTTTAGGAGTGTACATTGTACCTTTTGTTCACCCTAGGCCTCTTGTCACCCCATACAAACTGAAGAATTTTGTTCTGAAATGCTTGTAGGTCTGATCAAACTAATGACACAGGTATAGTGCGAAACAAATATAGGACCTTCGGTAATATATTAAATCTTATTGAGTGTAATTTGCCAAACCACGGTGGGGGTGAATCTGCCATCTGTCTAGGTCCTCTGTCAGTTGTTTAAACAGCGCAGGGTAGTTTTGTTTATATAGTGTTTTGATAGACAAGGTCAGTCATATCCCTAGGTATGAAAAAGCTTTCGGCTCCTATAGAAATTGGTAGGATTGTTCAAGTGTTGTCTGGGTGGAACTCTGCAAAGAAAGGTTCAGTGCCCTGGATTTACTGTGGTTGATTTTTAGACCCGAGATTTCAGAGAACGGCGGTAAAATAGCATATAAATTGGGGAGGGAATTGATAGGTGATGTAAGACTCAGCAGAAGGTCATCAGCGAAAAGTAAGCACTTATGCCAGGCATCCTCAAACTACGGCCCTCCAGATGTTGTGGAACTACAAATCCCATGAGGCATTGTGAAACTCTGACATTCACAGACATGACTAGGCATGATGGGAAATGTAGTTCCTGAACAACTGGAGGGCCATAGTTTGAGGACCCCTGACTTATGCTCACTGTCACCACACACAATGCCCACGACATCCAGACAAGCGTGAATCCTTATAGCCAGTGGATCTATTGCTAGAGCGAATAACAGCGGGGACAATGATCTCTTTGATATTTTTTATAATAATGACCTGAGAATCCGTCAGGATCTGATGCTTTAGAGGGATGAATATTTTTTATTGCCATCTTAATCTCTAGTTCTGTAAATTCTTTGTCCATCAGTTCTGTGTGGGATTGTGTAAGTTGGGGCAATAGGACGTCTCAAAGGAATGTCTCTGCCTTAGTTTGTGAGTATTTATTTAGTGGGCTATATAGGCTGAGATAGAATTTATGTAATTCCCAGAGAATCAGTTCAGGATTTTGAGTGGGGTGCCCAGTAGGCAATCGCAGTTTAAGTAGAGTTGGTGTGTATGGTCGGGGTACTAACTTCCTAGCCAACATTGTGGTTGGTTTATCTCCCATTGTGTAGTATTTATGTTTGGACCAGCGAATATGTTTCTCCAATTGAGTGGTCAGGCTTAGGTTAGCGCAAGTCTAGCTTCGTCTATCTTATGCCTTATGTCAACCTGGGGGGTCGTATGCTGTTCCTTCATTAGTTTGTCTAGATTTGCTTCTACTTGATTGATCATTTGTTCTTGGGTATACCCCGTATAGTAGCTTTGTGGGCCACCCAATTTATCGCAGGGGACGTGTCCGTCGACTTATTGGTCTAAAAATAGTCCCGTAATTCTTTCTCAATTTCAGTGTAAAGTATGGGATTGTTCAGTATGCTTGCATTAAGTCTCCAAGGAGAGGGGTGAGGTTTAGTCCAGAGTCCCGTTGTGGAAAGTTTGATTGAGGAGTGGTCAGACCAGGGAGTGGATAGAATTTTTACAGATGTCACGTATGGGAGTAAGGGGGTACGCAATAAAAGGTAATCTATCTGGGAGTAGGTATGGTGTACCTGTGAAACGTGTGTGTAATCCCTGACTGTGGGGTTTCTTTCCCTCCAGACATCAATCAGGTCATAGAAGTGGAGTAGACGTGCTACTTTACTGCTACCAGTTGGTGGGGAATATATTTGGTGGGGTCCGATTTGTCCATAATCCTGTCTAACGGTATGTTGCTGTGTCCCCCACCCCCCCCCCCCCATGATCACCTGTCCCTGCACCCTGGGCATCAATATCTTAAGCATTTTTCCAAAAAACTCTACCTGACCAGACCACTATCATTTAAATGGTCCAAATAGTCTAATGAAAAATACAGAGAGGTAACTGACAGACCTGACATAAAAAAACTACTGGGAAACTTTTAGATAGACACCTATGAGGTAAGCACACAAGGTGTGATTCATGCAGCAAAAGACTTCTACAAAATAGTACATACCCTTGCAAAAACATCCCTAGTGAAAAAAGTCAACCACAAGAAAATGTCCAATAAACAATCCAATAAATGGTTCAACAAAGAATACAAATGGACAGTCTCAGATAACAAACACAGTGCCTGACAGCACTAATCTAAGGATAGCACATGGCATCCTACAGAAAAAATACAAACAAATCCTTAAAAATAAAAATCAAAACTTTATTTCCAACAACCTGCACTTCATGGAAGCTGCACTTCACAAAAGCTCCTTTTGGGAAATGCAGAAGAATATTAGATTGACTACTTTAAGAGCCTTTACATAGATAATCCAGAAGAATGTGGAACAAAAATATGTCATCAAAAGACTAAATGATATGGAGGAAAAAAATCAAAGATTTCCAAGACCCCCTAGATGTAACAGAAATACAGGAGAACGTCCAATACCTGCTAACTATAAAAGCCAGTGGGATGGATAAAATCCTGCCAGAGACAATTAAATAGGTGTACGTGCTGCAATATGTAGAGTAGACATGTGCAATTTGTTTTCGTCCAAATACAAATTCGGACAAATTTTTTAAAATTTTTCATTGAAATTTGTTAAAATAACTTTTTTGTTTTCCGACAAATTCCAAATTATCAGAACGATTAGGATTAGATTGGTTTAAAAATTAATCAACTGATTCAAATTCTGTGTGACGAATAGCTGGTTGTTAAAGTGGAGTTCCACCCAAAAATTAAACTTCCACCTTTTGGAATCCTCCCCCCCTCCAGTGTCCCATTTGACACCTTTCAGGGGGAGGAGGGAGCAGATTTTCTTCCACTTCCTGGCATAGATCACCTCGGTGGTGACCTACGCCTCTTCCGGCACCTATTCTGTCCTCACACAGGTCCCAGAAGACAGCAGGGACCAGTGAGGAAGCACAGCGTGACTCGCGCATTTGCAATAGGGAATCAGGAAGTGAAGCCTCAAGAATTTTTTTGCTAGAAAATTACTCAGAACCCCCAAACGATACATATTTTTTAAGCAGAGACGCTGGAAAATAAAATAGTTGTTGTTGCAATTTTTATGTCGCACAATATTTGTGCAGTGGTTTTTCAAACACAAATTTTCAGGTAAAAAATACACTATGATGAGTTTTAGTGAACACAAAAACAATATAATACCCGATTTTTGGTAAAACATAAAAGATGATGTTATGCAGAGTAAATAGATATCTAATATGTCACGCTTTCATATTACGTATGTACGTGGAACGGCACCAAACTGTGGTACCTAAAAAAGCCCATAGGTGATGCTTTAAAAGCCCTTTTACAGGTTACCAGTTTAGCGTTACATAGGAAATCTGGCCCTAAAATTATTATAATTTTTTTTTGTTATTACATTGTACCGTAATTTTTTATTTTTTTTTATCAACCTTATTCTATTTATGTTCTTTTAAGAATGAGCTTCAAGTTCCTGACAACAGAAAATTCTACCTGAACTACTTGTTTGAAGTTTGCTGAATGGGCAAACAAAACGGCCATATTTGGCATGTTTACCTATCTAAACCTCTGGCTGAAGCTGTTTCCAGTTCGTGATTAACTCGTATCGCTACCATTGTTAAAGAAAAAATTAAGTCATCAGGTATTCTGAATGATGTTATTGAACAAACATGGTAATGACCAGTAGATCCTTGAAACCCCATCTCTAGAGGGAGGCCTATCATACCTCCACTAAAAAAACTGTACATTTACTTTCTACATAAGCTCAGCTTGGAAAATACTTGAGCTGTACATTTTAGAGAGATGGGGCACAACTAATTATCTTTCTGCAATCCGAGGCCACAAGTGAAACCAGTGAGTGAACTACTGAGATCAAATTATTTAAATGAAGGGTTTGCCAACATATACGATAGCAAAAAGACATACAGTAGGTATTTTCAGAACTCTTCTTCTTCAAAAACAGTCGCTCTTAGATCACCAATATTCAACTTTGAGTGTACATTTCAAGGAAAATTAAAATTTTATACAAAACATGACCTCGTACCAGACATATAACAAAAGTATTGCATTACATTGGAAAAGGTATTTATGTCTGAATTAGTTTTTTTTGGACATTACAACATTTATGTACTTGGCATCTGAGTATAGAGGTAGGACAGATGAGCAACCTGCCTTGTAAAATAAAAGCCAGCTTCACAAGGACCCCACTACTCGTCTTCCTCTGGAATGCCGTGTCTGTCAAATTTGACTCTAAACAGAGAATGAGGCCATAGGAAATAGGAAGTTGTAGGTGGCAGACTGGGAGACTAGGTTGTTAAAGTCTCCAACCATTAAAAATAGTGTCTCTGTAAATAGGTAGTCATGTTACAGCACCATTCTTAACCAGTTACAGACCAAGGACAAACCTGGTATGCCCAAGTGTGTACTGCTTTTAGCAGCTATTTCAGTGCAGATTGGCAAAGACGGCAGAATCTCATGTTTTCTAAAATGAAAAAAAAAAAAACTCTAATGCTGCGTACACACGACCGTTTTTCGGGTTCTAAAAAAATAAGTTTTTAAGGGTCTAGAAAAAACAATTTTTTTTAACCCGATCATAAAAACGGCCTTGCCTACACACGATCATGAAAAAAAAAAGCTCTAGCAAAGCGCAGTGACGTACAACACGTACAACTACACTATAAAGGGCAAGTTCCATTCGGATGGCGCCACTTTGGGCTGATTTTGTGTTAGTAAAAGACGATTCGCGCTTTTCTGTCTGTTACAGCGTGATAAATGTGCTTACTCCATTATGAACGGTAGTTTTACCAGAACGTTAAAGCCCACACACGACCATTTTTTACAACCTTAAAAACGACAACGTTAAAAACGTTGTGAAAAAACAATTTTCCCAGAACAAATGCAGATGGCAAATATTTCCAGTGGGAGCCTGGCAGGGGTTTTAATACTCTCCTACTCCAAACTACAAAAACTGTTTTAGTTTTGGATACACCTAACTAAACAGTCTTTTTCAGATAGCCTGGAGAGTGGTTTGTATCCCAAACAGCCAGTGGGGCCCTGTGCAAGTTCACAAGTGAAAGGCTGTAAAGCGCTAATCAATCTCCATAGAGGAATATGGGCACATTTTTTGTTTGATTGTTTAACAGAAAATGTCACTCTGTAAAAAAGAAAAAAAAAGTTATCACAAACAAAATAATTACAGCATCTCACAAAGTGAGTACACCCCTCACATTTTTGCAAAAATTTTATTATATCTTTTCATGTGACAACTCTGAAGAAATGACACTTTGCTACAACGTAAAGTAGTGAGTGTACAGCTTGTATAACAGTGTAAATTCAAAAAGAACTCTCTGAGGATCTGAAAAAAATAATTGTTGCTCTACATACAGATGGCCTAGGCTGTCAGTTTAACGTGACGTGAACAGTTCTCGCCATGGTCAACCAAAGAAGTGCACATGGTCAGCGTAATTTCCAGAGGTTGTCTTTAGGAAATAGACGTATGAGTGCTGCCAGCACAGGGGTGGGGGGTTAGCCTGTCAGTGCTCAGACCATATGCCACACACTGCATCAAATTGGTCTGCATGGCTGCTGTCCCAGAAGGAAGCCTCTTCTAAAGATGCAGCACAAGAAAGCCAGCAAACAGTTTGATGAAGACAAGCAAACTAAGAATGTGGAGAACTGGAACCATGTCCTGTGGTCTGATGAGACCAAGATAAACTTATTTGGTTCAGATGGTGTCAAACATGTGTGGTGGCAACCAGGTGAGGAGTGCAAAGACAAGTGTGTCTTGCCTACCATCAAGCATGTTGGTGGGAGTGTCATTGTCTGGGGCTGCATGAGTGCTGCCGACACTAGGGAGCTTCAGTTCATTGAGGGAACCATGAATGCCAATATGTACTGTGACAAACTGAATCAGAGCATGATCCCCTCCCTTTGGAGACTGGGCCGCAGGGTAGCATTCCAACATAACGACCCCAAACATACCTCCAAGAAGAGCACTGCCTTGCTAAAGAAGCTGAGGGTAAAGGTGATGGACTGGCCAAGCATGTATACAGACCTAAACCCTATTGAGCATCTGTGGGGCATCCTCAAAAGGAAGGTTGTCAGGGTCAGTACCGGGGAATTGAACCCAGGACCGCTCTGTTCCTATTCCAACACCCTACCTCTGAGCCACTTTCTCAGTTGCTATTTCTGTCTGCTGTCCATCAAAGCCTGGTCCTGAAATATGTGCTGATTGCCTTCTCATTGCAATCTGCACCAGACTCCTGTTTCAGCTGAGGCAGGTTATCCAATTAACCAGGGTATAAAGCCCTGCCTCACTATGACAGCCTTGTCAGTTCATTCTGATCAGATCATTCTGTCTGTGCCATCAGCTCCTGTATGTGTCGCGTTGCTGTGAACCTGTTTGACCTGAAAACCTTCTGGCTTACCTGTTTGAATCCTGATCTCGGCCTGCCCTTGGACTTCTGCTGACCTCTCCAAACCTTTGATCTCGGCTTGTATACTTGGACTCCGTTGACCTCTCCGATCCTTGACCCCGGCTTGCATCTCTGGACTTTCCTTGATCTCTTGACCCGTGATCCGCAAACCAGGACCTTGAACTAGTTTTGCCTGTTTGGACCGCTGTCCCTGCTTGGTGCCACGAACTGTCTCCCCGGCCTGTCTGCAGATCCGGTACCTTCCTTGATCCTCACCTTGACCTAGCTTCCTGTTTTCCGGTACCGGTGCCTCCCGGTGCGTCCGTCCCCCTGTCCCAATCTCAGGGGGCGGATCGCATCAGGTCGCAAAGGTAGCTCTCAAGTCTGCAAATGGATTCCACTCTAGGTAAGCCCTCACAAAGGTGGAGGAGTGCAAGGTCCCTAACATCCACCAGTTCTGGGATGTCATCATGGAGGAGTGGAAGAGGACTCCAGTGGCAACCTGTGAAGCTCTGGTGAACTCCATGTCCAAGAGGGTTAAGGCAGTGCTGGAAAATAATGGTGGCCACACAAAATATTGACACTTTGGGCCCGATTTGGACATTTTGACGTAGGGGTGTACTCATTTTTGTTGCCAGCAGTTTAGACATTAATGGCTGTGTGTTGAGTTATTTTGAGGGGACAGAAAATGTACACTGTTATACAATCTGTAAACTTACTACTTTACATTGTAGAAAAGTGTAATTTCTTCAGTGTTGTCACATGAAAATTTATAATAAAATATTTACAAAAATGTGAGGGGTGTACTCACTTTTTTGAGATACTGCCCCACACTGGACCCACACTGGGCACTGCTACAAATCTGCAAAAGGATCTAAAAAGATCTTTACAATTTATACTTGCAATAATGAGTGGTAGAGACAATGAAAAAATTAAAAGTACATAATGTAACTTAAGTACAAATGATGTTAATTTAAAAATGCTAAGACAGATAAGAAAATATTGAAGACTGCCAACTTTAAAACTGTTTTTCAAGAAACACAAAGAGACTCTGTTAAGATACTTATGTCTCTATTTGAGGACATTATTAGAAAATACTTGCTCTTACTGGCAAGCATTCGGGAAATAGAATGCTCTGTGACCCCTAACAGTGTTGGATTCCTATAATTAAAATGGTGCCTTAGTATAAAACAGATTGCCTAACAAGAGAGGAAAACAGTATATATAATGAAAGCTTTTTACTTAAAGTTCTCAACAGAGATATGAAGTATAGTGACAGGGTCTCTAACTTGTTTTTAAAGAGAAAATATAGACTAACTTAGGCATTTGTTTATATGCATAAACAAATTGGTTGTCACAAAGCAACATATTTTTTTTTCATAATTTATATATTTTAAAAATAGAAGAGATAGAAGATCAAAAGTAACTTTTGAATTTCTTTTACTGGGAACTGAAGTCTAATCATTTATTTCTTCAGGAGGATTTTAAAAAGGAAGTGGCAAGCAATTACTATTGTAATGTCTACACTTTCCTGAGAGGCTTGTGGCTTACAATCCTCTTGGGTCAAAAGGCCATATATGTACTCTTTTTATTAAGAGAATGCTTCTTTTGTGTGGGTTGCCTGATCTCTTACTGAGGCCTAGTCCTTTGTAGAATTTACTTATTTGTGTAAAGTTTGGAGACATGTTAGATGAAGATTATTAATGCTAGTCACACCTAGAATAGTAAGGAAGAGAGAGCGCAAACCGCCCTGGTGTAATCCTGTTCATTAGTCATTAGATAAAATCACAGTTAAATGCACTCACTCACATGATTCCATTAAAACGAGGCATTAGATAAAAGGAGCCATTCCCCAATGCTGGCCACTGTAAGATCCAGATGTGGCAAGGTCCGATAAGCTTACTGACAGCTAGGTAAACCCAAGCCAATCCTTGGTGTACATCGGCTACAGTGCATGTACCCAGGCTCGCTGGTGCAGTGCTCCGTGACGGACTTCCACAATACAGGAACCCAAGGCAACCAGGAAGGAATGCCCATAATAATAATAATAATAAAGAGGTTATGGGACCAGATTTATTTTTCCCAATACCCCATATATAAAGTGGCATAGCATGGTGCAAATTGGACACCCATGGCTGTACCAGCTAGCTGTCTATAATAGGACCCATTACATTTTAAATAGTTTTTCTTTAGGGCAAATTTAGTACACTACAGTGGAGGAGTCGGCTTTACCTATATATATATTACATGATGAATTCAGGGTGGACATGACTTGACAAAGGAGGCCACGGACAAAAGAGGCCACACCTCCAGTCATTGAGGAAAACTTCCTTCCTGGTTGCCTGGGTTGCTGTGTTGCCAATGTCCAAAACAGAGGGTGGCACCAGTGGGCCCAGGCACATGACCAGTAGCTGCTGCGCGCCAAGGACTAGCTTTGGTGGCTCTCCGGAGTACCCAGCTGTCCATGAGCTTAGCGGACCTTGCCACCTCTGGATCTTACAGTGGCAGCTTTGCAGAATGGCTTCTATCATCTAATGCCTTGTTTTGTTAGAATAATGTGAGTGCATTGAACTGTGATTTTATCTTATAATTGATAAACAGAATTACACTAGGGTGGTTTGCGCTCTGTCTTCCTTGTCTATTGCAGATCCTCTCCCCTTCTCAGTGGGTGTTTTGGAGAGCAGCAGTGCCATTATTATTGAGTATTCCTTTTGTAACCGACCTCTACATGGACAAGTCTTTTGTTGTTGGATGTGACACCTAGAAAAATAATGATATGATCAACCAATATAGCCAACAATGGTTCTCAGCAACTTAACTTGATAGATCACTCTCAGACACATTTAATCCAGTTAAAGTAGTTGGAGGATGTGGTGTTAAAGACCTTGCTTAAAAAATAAAAATTCAACACTACAATTAAAATATTATGCTCAACTTTTTAATGTACTGTATTTATTGGCGTATAACACTCATTTTTGTACCCTGAAAATAGAGGGTAAACTGTGCCTGCGTGTTATACGCAGGGGGCTGTTGAAAGTTTTTTCCTGAAACTTTCCTCTTAAAGTTAGGGTGTATGTTATATGCCTGTGCATGTTATATGCCGATAAATACGGTAAATAAAATGTATAATGACATTACATGTATTATGTAAGTCACTTCCAAAAAATTATCTGCATAAAGTTTTAATTGGTAATATGCAGATAAGTTTTGCACTGTATTTTAATTATTAATAATTACTTTAAAAACAAAATTGGTATAACATTTCTATTCTTCCTCTATTTATTTTATTACTTTAAAAACAAAATTGGTATAACATTTCTATTCTTCCTCTATTTATCTAGTTTTAAACTTTCAAGATTTATCTGAACCTTGAATTTCCAAAAATAAAAAAGATACCATCAATAGATCTATGCTGCATATTTATAAAGGAAAATGCTTCAGTTGAAACTCTATCAATAGAGCTTAGATGACAAAGGTAGGTTTGTCAAAAACTGATATTTCAGTGTGGTACAGATATCAATGGTTTTTTTTTTTAACTCTGATGCATTTAGTCTCTGAGGAACTCCACTGATAGTATATTAACTTTTAGTTCTCACAAGTTTAGTACACTCGGTGATAGGCATCAACATTCTGAGGGCAAAGTACTTTGAGTATGCTCACCAGTTAAAATCAAAGAAGAAAGCCCAAAACAGGAAACTTAATGCAGACACAACATCTATAGACTGGTAAGGTTCAATATTTTATGTAATAATTTTTTGGTTTAGATGTGCTTTAAGGAGCGCCTATATGCACAACATAGGTTGCCACATTACCTTGAAATATGCATAAAAAGGTACATTTAAAAGATGAATATACATGGATAAAAAACTTACTTCTGTTGTCAATTTGGTGGTTGAGTGATCTACTGTTAACAGATATGACACTAAAGGAAACTAGTAACAGCAGCATATAGATGGTACTCAACCTGGGTCTGCATGAAAGCTGTTGCGTGCTTGGCCATGAGTCTGTACACAGCATTTTGGGATGATGATGCAATCCTACAAAAGCCAATGATAATAGTTAACATCTTTCATCCTTGCTTTGAAAAAAATATTTTAACATTAGCATATAGAAATCAGTTTAAATATATTTTCCAGGTTTCTTAACTCAAGTGAATGCACTAGGCATGAGCAAAAACAAGAGTTTTCAGTATCCCTGGAATTTAGTAAAAAAAACAAGGGAAGTGAAGGTGAAATTAAAGCGATACACTGTCCGGTTCATAAAAATGACGTATGAAAGGTCCGGACAATAAATAAGCTCTTACATTCACCTCTAAAGCATATTGGGCCAGATTCACAGAGCCGTAACTCCTGTCTAACTGGTGTTAGACTGGAGTACTTTCAAATTACGCGCACCATATCACTAATTTGAATCCTCAAACCATGATACGGCGGCGTTGGGCTTCGATCTGAAAGGCTTACGTCTTCGTAAGCCTTCGGATCTACGCTGCAATATTTTTGCGGCCGCTGGGTGGAGTTCGTGTCGTTTTCAGCGTCGGGGTATGCAAATGAGTTTTTTCCGGCGATCCACGAAGTTACGAGCGTCGTTCGTAATCGCTTACGTCATTTTTTTGCTGCGTAAAGTGAAACCAGCTATTAGATGGTGTAACGTTACGCAGCCCATGTTAAGTATGGCCGTCGTTCCCACGTCGACTTTCAATTTATTTTTTATTTTTTGCGTAAGTCGTTCGGGAATAGAAATGTACTTAAACTACGCTACTCAAACAACGAATGACGTAACGACGTGATTTTGCGCAATGCACGGCGGGAAATTTCTGAACTGAGCATGCGCAGTTCAATCGCCGCGGGAACGCGCCTAATTTAAATGCCTCACACCCCCTAATCGCGTAGTTTGATTCCGCCGGGAGAAATACACTACGCCGCCGTACCTTACAGGCCAAAATCTCTCTGAATTCCTCGTAGAGCCAGGTAAAATACGGCGGCGTAGAGTATCTCTGATACTCTGCGGCAATCTGGCCCCTTGTGTCTGGCCCCTTGTGTCTCCTATCTTTCTTTCATGCCAGTGCTGCAGTGACCATCAGACTTTTTGGCATTTGAAAGTTAGTCCAAAGCCTTTCTTTATCGCCCTGTTCTTCCATCCTCTTCCATCCTCTGACAGCTACATCAATACAGGACTCTGCTGTAACATAGGGGTTGGAGTTAGAGCCACAGCGCGTGATGGGTGACATGGGCACCTGCCACTCCAAATAGTGTTGAATGTTTAAAACACTAATAGAGGTAGCGCTGAAACAGAAAGTGACTAGGAGGTCCAGGTCACTGGAGAGGTAGGTACAAGAGCTCTACTATTGCAGGGACAATTTATCTGTATTTCTTGCTAATATGACATAGTCGCTTTAAGGTGTTTTTGGGTGTTTAACGGTGAAATGGGCTTTCAATGTCTCCTGAGATTTATGAATGTTACTTTCAACCAATTCCAGACCTGTTTTTTGCCCAAAAAAATTGCCCCTAATTAGCTTTAATTATTTTACACCATTTCACAGAAAGAAAAACTACTAAAGTAACAGTACTCAAATAACAATTAAATAAACTATACAAGAAAAACACACAAATACAAAGAACAACTAAAGTAAAACTATAGTTTTCAAGATAATATTACATAAGCAGCTCAAAGAGCAAAACTGAGAGTTACTGCTTTGGTGAAATTAAGCCAAAGTAGGAATACAATTGTTCTGCTTATACTTACATCCCATCTAAGAATTATTCAACTGCAATTACTATTGTTGAGTCAAATCAGAGATTTTTAATGTTAAGATTTACTTAACTCATGAAGCTCATGGTTGTCTAATAGAAGTCAAAGGAAACACCCCTGACAAGCATGCAGTATATTTGATGAAGTAAAGATACTGCTGTTTTACAAGCTTGTGGTATGGAAAGCTCCTACGTGTCCCCAGCATAGTGAATTAGCATATCACCAATAAAAACCAACAAAATAATATTTTTTTTTTAAAAAGTGGGTAATCTGGCGAAAAGTAGATACAATAACATTTGCAATTTGGATCAATTTAATTTATTGGTTGTTTTTAAAATGTACAAAATATATAATTCAGTAGTCTTTGATTTGTGCAGCCAAGTGGATTTAAAAGCAGGTTAATTTAGCTTTTACTTTAAGGTACTGCACTTCAACATAAGTGATACATTAGCTTGGAACAAATGCGTTAAAACAATTTTTTCACAGATATTTAGTTTCTGTTTTTGTCTCACAAATAGTTTCTGTCTATGGCTTTATTTAAAAAACAAACAAAACAAAAAAACAACAAACAAAAAAAGAAATTAATTTTATCTTAGCTTGGTAAGCAAATATCTAATTTATTAAAATATATATTGTTATAGAACATTTTAAAGCAATAACTGATTGTCCATGAATAGAACTACCACTGGGACTCATAATGGACTGTAGTGACCCAACATTTTTAGATGCTGAGACCACAGAACTATCAATGATTAATGTAAATTTAACCTTTACAGCCTTTAGGGTTCATCTGTAACAGTAAATGAAAAGCTAAAGACTCGTCTGTGTGTTTGTGAGTGAAACTACCAGCACACTTGATAATTACATGAGTAAAAAGCATTGATAATGACCTAAAAGAGCAACTTATGCTTTGTGAGATTTCCCGTGCGAAGAGACATAGCTGCTAAGTGCTCTGCCTGTATGTCTTAGGTGAATTGCATTGATTTAGTTTATATTTTTCACACTGAATAGCCTTTAAATATTATATGAGTTAAGTAACTATTATTTTAAAAATTAAAAAATGTTGCATTATTTGCCCTCTGTCTAAATTTAGGAGATACATTAAACATAGTAAAAAAAATAAGTATATAGTAACAATTTGAATATTTAACAATTATTATTATTGATTTTATTATTTTTATTATTTCCTCAACATAATCTTAAGATGCATCAATTGATTTGTAAGTGCATGCCTTTTATTAACTAATTAGAAAGAGAGAGAGAGAGAGAGACAGAAAAAGAGAATTAAAGAGAGAGTGAGAAGGAAAGAGAGAAAGCGAGAGAGAGAGAGAGAGACACACAGAGGGCAATAACTTTTAATATTTTCTATTTACATTCAATCAAAGGAAAATTTTCCACGTTTATTTAATATTTTTATTCTATGTATTATTTATTTTTATATAGACTGAATGTTAGGTTGCAGTTGAAAAAATTGTAAAATCATCTTCACCTAAACTGACCCATTTTAAATGTAAAAAGCACAATGGACACATCCTTGTCTATACCATATTAATATCTCATTCATACACAGTATTAAAGATTTTCTTACTTTGTGGCTGCACTCACCTTTGTTTCTTCACTGTTGTCTCACAAAAGGATTGCAGAGGGATGAAAGAGTTTGTAATGTCACCTTTTTTTCTAAGGTAGAATTTTTCCTTTTTATAGCTGCTTGCTCTGACTGATGACAGATTTAATGGGACGTCAGCTATACTTCTAAAAGGTAGGGAGAGTGGAGAGAGAGAATAAAGGGAGAAAGAAGCCCCTCCAGCTCAGCTGAAAAAAATAAATAAACTCATCAATGACAGAGTGTTGCATCTGTCGCCCCAGCACGTTCCTGTACACTTTGTCAGAGGGAATCGACAGCTGTATAGCATCACTAAGCAAGCGGGTCTATGACTTTCTGATCAGAGGACCCACTTATAAGGCAGTAGTAGGAGGTTTGGGGGCGGATCTTGCGTCACCAACATCATTAGTTACATTAATTGATTACACCCGTCTACCTATTTATGTTAATATATATAGTTTTATATAATATCTATCTATCTATATAGAATATATATATATATATATATATATATATATATTGTTTTGTTTTTCTGTATAGAACTTCCTTCACCTTTACACCTAGTCTTTATTTATGAAATGCGTGGCTTGTGTCCAGTGAAATAATGTTCATAGACTTACCCCAAACAAGATGTCACCAATTAACCACTTCAGACCCGCGCTATTGACAAAATACATCAACAGCGCGGACCTGAGGCGCCAACTAGACGTCTTTGGACGTCATTTGAAGTGCATTACCCACGTATGTCACTGGGTGGCGCGCCGCCACTGTCCCGCCACATCACTGAGGATCCGATGCATGTAGCTGGTGGCCGCGATGTCCATCAGGAACACGAGCAGATGACAGCAGGGACGTGGAGCTCTGTGTGTAAACACAGAGCTCCACGTGCTGTCAGAGGAGAGGAGACCGATCTGTGTCTCTTGTACATAGGGACACCTCCCCCAGTCACCCCACACACAGTTATAACACACCCAGGACACACATTTAACCCCTTCCTCACCCCCTAGTGTTAACCCCTTCCCTGCCAGTCACATTTTTTTACAGTAATTAGTGCATTTTTATAGCACTGCTCGCTGTATAAATGTGAATGGTCCCAAATTTGTGTCAAAAGTGTCCGATATGTCCACTGCAATATCGCAGTCCCAGTAAAAATCACAGATCGCCTCCATTACTAGTAAAAAAAATAATAATAAAAAAAATCATAATTCTGTTTCACATTTTGTAGGCGCTATAACTTTTGCGCAAACCAGTCGCTTATTGCGTTTTTTTTTTTTTACAAAAATACATCGAAAAATACGTATCGGCCTTAACTGAGAAAAAAAAAAGTTTTTTTAAAAAAAAATTGGGATATTTATTATAGCAACAAGTAAAAAATATATATATATTTTTTAAATTGTCGCTCTTTTTTTGTTTATAGCGCAAAAATAAAAACTGCAGAGGTGACCACCAAAATAAAGCTCTATTTGTGGGGAAAAAAGGACGTCAATTTTGTTTGGGAGCCACGTCGCACGACCACGCAAATGTCAGTTAAAGCGACGCAGTGCCGGAAGCTGAAATTTCGCCTGGGCACTAAGGGGGTTTATGTGCCCAGTAAGCAAGTAGTTAATCACTTGCTTACTGGACACTTAAACCCCCTTCCTGCTTAGGCCAATTTTCAGCTTTCAGCGCTGTCACACTTTGAATGACAATTGCGCGGCCATGCTGCACCCATATGAAATTTGTATCTTTTTTTTTCCCAGACAAATAGAGGTTTGTAAAGCATTCCATAGTCTAGGGCCTTGGACCGCAAATCTTCTTTCTCCTTTGGATTTGTATCTGGCTTTGGGTATCTGGAGTAGATTTTGGTAAGTGGATCGCAGAACGCGATTGGGGGTATGCGCTTTTAGTTGTTCACATAGATATTGGGGGGCCTTTCCTTGAATACACCTATGCGTCAAACAGAGTGCTTTGAAAGTAATTATGTCTTTTACTGGCAACCAGTGTAGGGTTCTCAGCGAAGGTGAGATTGAATCCCAGGGTTTTTTCCCAGTGACCAGTCTGACGGCCGTGTTTTAAACGACTTGCAGACGAGCGATTTGGTACTTTGGGAGTCCCAGATAGAGGGCATGTGCATAGTCAAGTCTAGAGTTGATAATGGTTCCAACTATGACTGCTATGTCTTCTTTTAAATGGAATAAGTCTTCGTAGCAGGCGCAGCAGATGATGCGATCCGCTGACTACTGACCCTATCTGTGCATCCATTGTCATGTAGGTGTCAAAAATGACTCAGAGACTTTTGACTTTGGTGCTAGGGGTGATGATTTTGCCCAGAATGGGCGGGGGTGTCCATGTTGTTGCGGGTTGATTTTTTCGATTGGCGTGAAACAGGAGAAGTTCTGTTTTCGAACTGTTGAGTTTAAGATAACTCTTTGACATCCAATTTTCTATCAAAGTAAGGCATTTCTCTAGATTGGGATAATGATCCTTTTTGTTGCAGATGTGAAAATACAGTTGTGTGTCATCAGCATACGAGTGGTAAAGTAACTTCTGGCTACTGATGATTTCAAAGAGAGGGCAGAGATAGATATTGAACAGAACCGGCGACAGAGGGGATCCCTGGGGGACTCCACATGCCACCGTGCATTTTTTCAGAAGTGAAAGATCTCAATTTCACTATTTGTGATCAGTTTTCCAAAAAGGAGGAGAACCAGGATAGATCACATTCCGCCACTCTGGCTACTTCAGCTAACCGAGTCAGTAATAGTTTGTGGTCCACCGTGTCAAAAGCTGCGCTTAGGTCCAACAGTACTAGAAGACAAGATTCCCCTTTGTCTGCAGCCTCGAGGGCGTCATCCGATATTTTCAGCAGTGCTGTTTCTGTCCTGTGCCTAGGGTGGAAACCCGATTGAAATGGATCGAGCAAATTATCGGCATCTAAATGATGTTGCAACTGTTGTACCACTTCTTTCTCCATTACATTGGAGAAGACGTTTAGGCCTGTTATGGGACAACGGTGGTTTGGGTCTTTGGGGTCGAGGGTGGGTTTCTTTAGAATAGGTTTTATTATGCCTTGTTTCAACAGGGAGGGCACCATGCCTTCCTTAAATGATTGGTTTATAAGCTGCGTGATAGGCGGTGCCAGAATATTGGCACATTCCTTCAGCAGTTTGGTGGGGATGATATCATTAGGCGCTGTGCTATTTCCCAGGGTACCGGTGATATTTTTAGTGGCATCGATGGAGATGGGTTTTAGAGTGATCTGGATGCACTAATACGGCTGCACTGATAGGCATCACTGAAGGGCACTAATAGGCATCACTGAAGGGCACTGACAGCTGGCACTGATAGGGAGCACTGATAGGTGGCACTGATGATGAGTCACTGATTGGCTTCACTGGTGGGCACTGATAGGTGGTATTGCTGGACACTGGTAGGTTGCACTGGTAGGCACTGCTTAGCAGTACTTTTGGGCACTGGTAGGTGGCACTAGTGGGAACTGATGAGGCGGCAGTGGATCTCCACGTGTGGGACCATTTACACAAGCCGGTAATCAGCTTTTTTTCCCCTCATGCTCTCAGCGTGAGAAAAGTAAAGCATATTATTGGCTTCTGTTTACATCACATGATCAGCTTGTCATTGGATGACAGCTAATCACGGTGTAAGGGGCTGTCTCATGGACTCCCTGATCACAGAGCGCGCCGCCCGTCCCCTGTGCGCACTGTAGCCACCTTTAGGTTAAATATAATTTCACTGGGTTGCAGAATTTTATAAGAAAGTGGCATAATATTTTCTTTGTAATTAAATTTTAGAGCCAGCAATAATTTACCAAACCAGCAAAAGGGCATGGGAGTTGATTTACTAAAAGCATATCTATATATATATATATACTGTGCACTGCAGGTGCAATTGCTCCAGAACTTAGTAAGTGAGGTATAGCTTCACATTGCAAAGAAAACCCCATTCCAATATTTTTTTTTTAAAACTGCATTTTTGCTTGCACATGATTGGATAACAGAAATCAGCAGAGCTTCCCCTCATTTACTAAGATCTAGAGCAACTGCACTTGTATATTTTACTTAAGTAAATCAACCCCATGGTTTCCTTATCTTTCCTTATCATTTTCTGGGTTGCCCTCTTTGGGGGGTTATGAGAAACAGGACATTGTGCTAAGCCTGTAGGGAAATAAGAGAACCAGAACCTTTGCTAAGTGGAAAAGTGGGTTTAATAATAAACTTGACAGTGCCTCCAAACAGGACAAGGCCTCTGTGTACCGAAGGATTCCCTTTCTGGTAAATTATTCAGTAATCTAATCAAAGTAATTGGGATCAGAGGAACTACTTCAACCAGAATACATTACTAACCATAAGTATACAGATGCACACCAATATTGAAATAATACAAGTTTTATATTAAATAGATTAATAACAGCAAGGTACATCCAATGTACTAACAGGTATTATTAGAAAAAAGCCCAACAAGTGTCCTAATCAAACTTTGCACATATATCTAGGTGTATGTAGTTCATAATATCTCCATATGAATGTTGCTGCAAAATTCTGTTGCAATGGCTCCTGAGAATGATCACAATGTGTTGTTCATCTTTGTGTCAGAGACTGTTATCTGACCAGCCTGGAATGCAGATTCTCACCAGCAGAAACTGTGATGTTGCACTGGAGCTCAGAGTGAGCCTATCAATCTGCATCTTAGTTTATAATCTGTCATGCAACTGAACCTTTACCTACCAAGTGGTCATCGATGCCTAACCTGGATCTAGCCTATTCTGGTTATTGAGCCTTGAGCTAAAACTAGATATAGGATTCCATACCAAAAAGTACAGGGTTAACTATAATAGTAGGAGCTGTATAGAAGCTCTGTTGTCATTAACAGTTTCACCTCCTAACATACAGTAAGATGACCACTACAAAAGCACATTGTATCACAGACTTAATTATCCGGTATAGTGCATGTAAGAGAACAACAAGAGAACAGATATACTTCTGTTACCAGTCTTTAGATATACATACAGTCAACGCTGTATCCTGGCCTAGACCAACAAGGCCCAGGCCTAGGGCAGCACTTTGCAGGGCGGCAGCACGGAAAGAGTCCCCGCTGGCTTGCGCTACAATCTTATGGGGCGGACTGGGCTGAGAGGAAAAGTAGCCTACCGCCCCAATAAAGCGGCCGCACTGCTTTTGGTATGTGGGCGGCCAGCATTCCTCAACTGTGGGGGGGGGGGGCGCTACTTCTAATTTTAACTGCCCTATCATCCTGGACCACAAACCTTCCTCGCTGTGCTATATGTTTTCTGCTGCACTATCGGCATGGTTATATCTTCTTAGTCCTCTCCATAAAATTATCAGGAATTTGTGCTTAAAGTAGAACTATAATGGCCTGTACATACAATCGGTTCATGCGATGAAAACGGACCGATGGATTTTTTCATCAGATATCCGATGAAGCTGACTTTCATCAGTCTTGCCTACACACCATCAGTTAAAAATCAGTTTGTGTCAGAACGTGGTGACATACACCACGTACGACTGCACTATAAAGGGGAAGGTCAAATCCAATAGCGCCACCCTTTGGGCTGCTTTTGCTGATTTCGTGCTACCGAGTGTTAGTAAAAGTTTGAGAGCTGATTTGCGCTTTTCAGTCTCCGTCTTTTCAGATCGTTTTCTGGTGTTCAGTTTGTGCTTGTGGGTTCGTATCTTTCAGTGCGTACAGTCAGGTCGTGTCTGCTTTGCAGTGTGTCCCTGTACGCTAATTTTCTTTTTTTCAGGTCGTTCTTTATAGGCCTTGCTGTTCCTCGGTGCATTCTGTTTAAAGTTTTTTCTGACCAGCTGACCGGTTTTAAGCCATGTTGGAAGTACGTTCTCATTGTCGAGTTTGTGCTGCTTATGGGCTTGTATCTGCAGTTCGTACTGTAAACCGAGCTCGGGCCGTGAACAAGGCGAGGAGGAGTTCATGGGCCAAGAATTGGTTGCTCCAGCGGGACCAATTCTCTCATATGCCTATGCTGCGGGAAATCCAGGAGAATAACCCTGATGACTTTAGGAATTTTCTCCGTATGACGGACCCCGTTTTTTACCGTCTGTTGGATTTGCTGTCCCCCTATATCACGAGGCAAGATACTGATGCGCCAAGTCATCACTGCCGAGCAGAGGCACATCGCCACGTTGAGGTACCTGGCAACTGGGAGAAGCTTTCAGGACCTCAATTTCTCGACAGGCATCTCTCCCCAGGCTCTTGGGATCATCATCCCCGAGACGTGTTCTGCCATCATCCAAGTTATGCAGAAGGACTATATTAAGGAAAGTTTTCTCCTTTAACATCACATTCTATGTCTTTAACCACTTGCATACTGGGTACATATACCGCCTTCCTGCCCAGGCGAAATTTCAGCTTTCAGCACTGCGTCGCTTTAAATTAAAATTGCGCGGTCGTGTGACGTGCCTTACAAACAAAATTGACGTCCTTTTTTTCCCCCACAAATAGAGCTTTCTTTTGGTGGTATTTGATCGCCTCTGCGTTTTTTTTTTTGCGCTATAAACAAAAAAGAGCGACAATTTTGAAAAAAAAACACAGAATATTTTTAACTTTTTGCTATAATAAAAATCCAATTTTTTTAAAAATATATATATTTTTTTCTCAGTTTAGGCCGATACGTATTCTACATATTTTTGGTAAAAAAAACAATCGCAATAAGCGTATAGTAATTGGTTTGCGAAAGGTTATAGTGGCTAGGAAATAAGGGATAGAATTCTGACAATTTTTTTTATTTTTTATTTTCTTACTAGTAATACGCCGATCTGCGAATTTTGTCAGGACTGCGATATTGCGACGGACACATCAGACACTTTTGACACATTTTTGGGACCATTCACATTTATACAGCGATCAGTGCTATAAAAACGCACTAATTACTGTATAAATGTGACTGGCAGTGAAGGGGTTAACACTAGGGGGTGAGGAAGGGGTTAAATGTATTGCCTGGGTGTGTTCTAACTGTGTGGGGGGAGGGGGGTGACTGGGGAAGGTGACCGATGCTGTTTCCCTATGTACAAGAGAAACAGCATCTGTCTCCTCTCACTGACTGGACGTGGAGCTCTGTGTTTACACACAGAGCTCCACGTCCCTGCTCTAAATCTGCCGATCAGCGGGTACCTGGCGGACATCGCGACCGCCAGGCACGCACATTGGCATCGCATCGCGGGGACGCGCCGGGTGCACGTGCGCGCCCCCCAGTGGCCGGAGAAAACGATGCCGTCAATTGACGGCAGCTTGGAAATTCAGATCCCCTAAGCTGCCGTCAATTGACGATGAGCGGGGCGGCAATGTATGCTAACGTATTGTATTTCTTTCATCCTTCCCTAATTACCATGATTGTATTATGCTGTGAATGTCCCCTTTGCCCCCATGCATGCTGTAAGCTTTTTTTGGCCTACATGCATATTTCCCTTCACTAACCTCTCCAGCATGCTATCCTTGGCCAAAACACACCTAGCCTAGTCTGTTTTAAAAATGTATTTTGTCTGCTCCATTGTAGAGGCTTTTTTTTGGAGGGCCCAAACTCAGCTAGAATCCCCACCCCCCCCTTAAATTTTTACAATGGGCCATCAGAGGGGTGAGGAATCTGATAAGTGGGCCTTTTATAGTTTTGGCTTTAAATACTCATTCAAATAAATGTTATACTGTTGTTGGACAAGAATGTATTTTGTAATCTGATTGCAATGTTTATGTGCAAAAGTACTAATTTTTTTTTTGTTTGACTCCACAGTTTCCTTCCACACCACAGAAATTGCATTTTGTCCAGCGGTGGGACTTTCCGAATTGCGGAGGGGCAATTGATGGGAAACACGTCCGCATAGTGCCCCCACCACGTTCGGTTTAAATAGTATTGTGTTAATGGCAGTGGTGTCGGCACAGTACGAGTTTATGTATGTGGACGTGGGGAAGAATGGCCAGATGTCCGATGGCGGAGTATTCGCACAGACAGAATTTGCCCAATGTCCCCAGACTGGTGGCCTGGCACTGCCACCGGATGAGGACAAGCTTTCGAGCTGGGACCACACCTGATGCGGCCATTCCCCCAGAGGACCCTCACCCCGGAGAGGAGGGTTTTTAATTACCGGTCGGCTAGAGCCCAGAGGGTTGTAGAATATGCCTTCTGGATAATGGCCAGCCAATTCCGCCTGTTCCTGACAGCCATCCACATGACGAAATATAAACTCAACAACATTGTTTTCTGTTGCTACATACTGCACAACTTTCTGCGCAGACATTGTTCTTCTTATTTAACAAATCTTGGGCCTGAGGCCGGACTATCACAAACATTGACTGGGCTGGACACTCGCTGTACTTGGCTTGGCCCCCCAAAGTGCCCATGAAGTACGAGATAAATACGTGGAGTACTTTACGGGTAGGGGAGCCATCGCTATGCCAGACAATCTTTAATTTTTAACAATAAAAAAATAAACCAAAAATGTGCTCTTTGAAAAACCTTATTTGTCATTATTGCTTGTGTTTCTTTTATCTGTCTCCCTGGTTCTCCTAGTGCACTTGTAGTGCCAAATTTATTTCTCTGTTTTAGTAAATAACCACAATTGCCACAGCAAACAATCACTTTTAAATGTACAAACTGGTATTGAGCATAGAAAGAAGAAGCCACACATTGTTGAGTATGATTTTTTTTTCCTGTGCACAACTTGTGCGTTTTCAAAATTTTGATTTCGAAAAATATAAAAAAAATGTTTTATTTTGTTTGCCTAACCAGGCATGGTTTAACCCTCCTCTTGTGTTAGGGTCAGAACCGACCCGTTTTCAGGTTTTGAATGTCTATAAGTATCACATAAATTTGTTTATTGCATCAAGATTTTTTTTACTTTGTCAGGAACCTCTAATTAAACAATGTAATAGAAAAATAATAATTTTCACTAAATTATAAAATACTGTGGTGAAAATTAAGAATTTATGGTGTTAGGGTTAATTCTGACCCAGTTATAATATAGGATTATAGGACACTAATAAGTGCCAAAACTGAAATCATAAACACTCTGTCTGCTTAGTAACACTGACAGCCAATCACCTCTTAACCCTGTGAGCTGTAGTTAGGAAGGGGCCTATCTCTTTGCCTGCTTGTCTGCTTCTCTAAATAAAGTAAAGAAACATAGGACCAATACATTTCAGAGTTGCTGAATTTATTTTACCATTTTTTTAATTTGAAAATGAGAGGTATGCTATCAAAAGAAAGGTCTAAGGGTCACACTAAAAATATTAAAACCAATCTTTTCAAGGATAAAGAAGCCTAACAAGGTAACCAAGAGGTAAGAAACAAATTGTATGATAAATAATTGTTCAGAGGGTATTTTATGGCTGAATTAAGACACGGGTCAAAACCGACCCGTTAACATCATGGATAATAACAGAAAGCTAACATAAGAGGAGGGTTAAACAAGCAAATATCTACAAACAACGGAACTTACAAAGTTCAACCTTAGAAACACATGAGATGGGGTGATGTCACCCCTGAACAAGCCAACATTTGAAGATGCGCGCAGTTTTGTGTGGCAAAATGGGCATTTATATCCTGATCCCAGGCCAAATGTCAACATGTGCTATCTGCCATCATGGGGGATCAATGGACGTGTAGTAGCGAGGAAGGGGTTGCACCCACAAAGCACAGACATAGATATCCTGTGATGGCAGATAGCACATGTTGACACACTGTGTGCATATTCAAATTTTGGCTTGTGGAATATCCAATGTAAATGTGGGCGCATAACAAAAAATATAAAAATGGTGGGGGCTCAGTCTATTATTTGCTCCAACATGTCAATGATTTTTTTAAATTTTTGTTCAATGACATTCATCCTATTCCTCATAATGTCCATTTCACTACTACTTTCTATTATTTCTTGTATCACGATTTGTGCACTAGCACTTGAGAAAGGAGTAGTAGTAGTTGCTGTGACACCACCATGTTCATCCCCTAAAAATAAATAAAAAGGTATTATAAATATGCAGGCCTACATCTCTTTACCTGATGCTGTGGTGACAGACACTGACTTGTTGTGGTGATAATCTCCACCTCTCCTTCTTCCACTTCTCCTTCTTCTACTTCTCCTTCTTCCACATCTCCTTCTTCAACATCTCCTTCTTCCACCTCTCCTTCTTCCACCTCTCCTTTTTCCACATCTACTTCCTCCACATGCTGAGGTTGGTGTGGTTTAGGAAGTGTGTTCTTCCTAGCCTCCTCCGAAAGGTGTCCTCCCAGTCTTCTATTCCCTAAGAAAATGAAACAAAAGGTATACACAGATATTGGAGGGCAGAAATTGAAAACATGAAGTGGGGTACAATTGTCTTTTTTAGCACAGTCCAAAAATCAACACAAGATTTTTTGGATTTTCACAAATCTGAAATACTGATGCTTTTTGTCAAAGTGACACACATGGAGGCACCCGAAAGTATCCTTTGTGTGAAACCCTAAAAAGGTTGTTCTGGTGGGCCACATAGGTGCTCCTGAGTACAGATGTGTAACCAGCTGCTGAGTATCCTCTCCTTTACACTGAATGAATCAGGTTTGCATTTCTCATTCTAGTAAGTTCAAACAAACACATCATCTTGACAACAATGTTTATAAACGTTGTTTTAAGACAAATAGGCATGACCACGTGTGGTTTACCTGGATCTGTAGAAAACATCGGATTTTTGACGAATGATGTTTACTACGAATGATAAAATAATAGACTTTGGCCACTAACCTGAAAGTTGCCATTTTCAAAAGTACAACCAGGCAAACCAAGCACATGGAGAAAAACATGCAAGAATCTAATAAACAAATTTGCAATAAACACATGAAAAATATGTACTTTTGTCCAGAATTTTCTTGATCTTCCTATACTGCTCCGGCTCCCTCAATTTAAGGTCAGATCACCTTTTTACGGAGATGCTCCTTGGATCTCCTGACCCGAAATTTATGTTAAAGACTCTTCGCCACTTTGTCAATTATTTGTGCCTTCCTCAGATTAGGGGTGTTTTATGGCCCATGATCGCCATCATAATCTTTCCTCCGCAGTATGTCCACCATCTCCACCATCTCATCAAGTGACATATTTGTGGCCTTGTACCGTGTGGACCTGGATCGGGACATCCCGCGTCCGGGCTTTCCTCGTCGGTACGGGGTATACCACGCACATGTAACACCGCCATATTGTCGTCTCCCACTGAGAAGGGGCGTTGAATAGAGGAAAAAGACCATCATGGGCGGGCAACAAGGGCAGCGTTTTACGCATGCGCAAGATATATAATGAGAATAACGTGAATGTATTGGGTGCGAAGGACGAACGGAAGTGCCGACCGACTGAAACTAAGGTAAAAATTAAACTGGGGCCATCAGTGGCCTATATACTTGAATCATGATATCAAGGCAGGCCGTCATTTTAATGTTGACTGGACCCTTGACCAAATAAATCTTGGCGCCCCCCATGCAATTTTGCTCTCCATCTGCTCTGAGAGATATAATATATATCTGCGAGACTTAAAAATTGTTTATTTTACTGTGTATCAGTTCAGGCAATGATTGTGACTGTTTGGCAGAGGTTATTAAACAGTTTATCATCTGATCACTGCAGAGGGGCATGATATACATATGAATGGAGCCTTGGTTTACAGATGAATGCTCTCATGACTTTTGCATATGAATGCCGGTTATTTAGATGTAAACACAGGGTCTGCAGGTGAATCATCATTACACAACAATGGGGCAGAACTGCGCATCATTAGTGGCAGCACTGCACACTGTGTATAAAGGCCTAGATTGTGATAAGATTAAGACAATTTAAGCTGACCTAGTGTTTATATGTCTTTTGTTTGATCTTGTAGAAACCATGGATAAATTGAGACAGCCCAACATTCTCCTCAAATTCATTGAGAAATATCAGGAATTCCGTAACCTGTGGGAAATAAAAAAACAATCTATACCACAATAGTGTTGCACGAAGGGCAACAATTGAACAATTTGCCGAATTTATGAAGACCTGGATCCCCGAGGCAGATTACAACATGATAAACAGTAAAATAAATAATCTGAGGAATGCTTATAAGACAAGGTGACCAGATTTTTAAAATTAAATCCGGGGACATCGTTTTTTTTCCCCTAGTAATGGCAGCAATCAGCGTCTCTCTAACCATCGCCGCAGCTGCCCGCCTCACAGCCTGTCAAGTCTCAAGCCACATACACACGATCAGTCCATCCGATGAGAACGATCCGAAGGACCGTTGTCATCGGTTAACCGATGAAGCTGACTGATGGTCTGATGTGCCTACACACCATCGGTTAAATAACCGATCGTGTCAGAACGTGGTGACGTAAAATACACCGACGTGCTGAAAAAAATGAAGTTCAATTCTTCCAAGCATGCGTCGACTTGATTCTGAGCATGCGTGGATTTTTAACCGATGGTCGTGCCTACTAACGATCGGTTTTGACCTATCGGTTAGGCGTCCATCGGTTAAATTTTAAAAGCAAGTTGGCTTTTTTTTAACCGAAGGTTAAGTAACCGATGGGGCCTATACACGATCGGTTTTGACCAATGAAAAGGGTCCATCAGACCGTTGTCCTCTGGTTAACCTATCGTGTGTACACGGCCTTACTCTCTGGGCCTCGGCTACTTCTGGGTGGGGTGCAGAGGAAGATCACTCTGCCAGGGAAGGCAAGGAGATAAACAGGCAGGCGGCTGGCCGGGACTTGAGCCAAGGCAGAAGAACATGAGAGCGAAGCTGAATGGGCATGCACCCGATACTGAAGTAATATTCCCTCCGCTTTGACCAGCACATGATCATCAGAAAGGGGCACAGGTAATGGAAAAGATACACCCCCAAAGCTAGTAGGAGCGGCAGAGTGGGGATGTGTAATTCAGAATTTTTTTTTTAATTCTGCACTGACTGTCTTTGAAATTGCCCCAACCCCTGTTCAAATACAATCTGGGGACAAAACTGGGGACAGACTTGGTCTGGGGATAGTGTCCTCAATCCGGGGACTGTCCCCTAAAACCGGGGATGTCTGGTCACCCTATTATAAGAAGCAATACAAAGAGGTCCACGCTTCACAGAGATCAGGAGCAGCAGCAGACCAAGTACATGTGCCCAAGCTGTGATACTAAAAAAACACCTGCGTTTTCTGGACGATCAAATTGAAGTGAGGGAATCACTTTTGAGTCTTACCTCCACCCTTCCCTCCACCGTTCCCTCCAGTGTTCCTTCCACCGTTCCCCCCACCGTTCCCCCCACCCCTGCATAGGGTGATGAGGAGCAAGCTGAGCTAGAAGAGCCGGATCTTCACATCTTCAGTCAGGTATAGTAGTTTACAACTTATCTCTTGGCCTTCGAATTATTGTTGGGAATGAGATGTTTTTTAAACCCAAGTCGTGGCCAAAAATTATTGTCACAGGGATGCAAACTGTGGCGTCAGAATGAGAGTCTGTTCTATTTTGTTAATAACATTCTAACAGTCATGAGCTTAAAAATGTGTGTGATTAATGAAACAAAAACTAAAACCATGTCCCTTGTTTATACACAGGAAGAGGTCAGCCAGGAGGATGAGGCTCCAGAATGTGGCAGCCAAGAGGAGGAAGGGGTGAGTGGCAGACAGAAAGAGGCTGGGCCAAGTGGCAGTCAGCAGGTGCCCAGGCCAAGTGGCAGCACAGTCCCAGGTGTCTCCCCACATGAGAGCCAAGAGACCCAGGCGGATGACACAGTTGGAGGAGGAGTCTCTGAAAGTAATCAGGGACACAGCTGCCATCATGAGGGCCACCCTCAACCCTGTAGAGGCCTACAGTTGTTACATGGCCGATAAACTACAGAAAATTGAGGAGGGACAACATGCCCTCACAGAGGATCTGTTTGCCAGTGTCATTCACAGGGGGATGAGGGGCCAGCTAACTGAGGCCACACATCTCTGTGACCTGGCCCATCCTTCTCCTCCTCCTCCTCCTCCTTCTGCCACATTCTCACCACCAGAGCCACAGCCTGCAAGGGGGCGTGGAGGGAGCGGTGGAAGGAACGCTGCAGGGAGCCATAGAAGGAAGGCTACAAGGAAGACCAGTAAGTGATTCCCTGGCTTCCAGCTGCTCTGCCAGAAAACACAGTTTGTTGTTGGAGTACCACAGCTTGGGGACATGTATGACATCTGCTGCTGCTCCTGATTTCTGTGATTTGGGGATCAGATTGTGATCCCAATTAGAGGGACTCCTCAGATTAATTATTTTACTGTTAATCCAATTCATGTTGTCTGCCTTTGGGGTCCAAAGTCTGCATATATTCGTCAGATTTTTCAATTGTTGCCCTTCCTCTTAAATTTTTTTTTACCACAATAATTTGAGATTTTATTTAAGGTAAATACTTGTCTATGTGTTTTTCTGGTGAATAGCCATAAAACATTTCATAAATACAATGTGTAATTAATAAGGTCACCAACCTCCTTGAGGGAAAAAAAATGATAATGTTGTTGTGATAACTTGATAAAAAAATGAATATCACCTGAAAAATATTAAAAGTAGGGTTGAGCGAACCTGAACTGTAAAGTTCAGGTTCGTACCGAACTTTGTTTTTTTTTGGACCGAACCCGAATAATTTGCTGAAAGTTCGGGTTCGTGTTCCGAGTTCGGCTATGTAATGGTGCGCTGTTTTACTTGTGTGACCTAGAAGCCATCACAGCCATGCCTACTAATGGCATGGCTGTAATTGGCCAGTGCAGCATGTGACCCAGCCTCTATATAAGCTAGAGGCACACAGCACAGCTCATCACTCTGCTTTAGCTAGGGTAGGGAAAGGCTGCTGCTGCTCTCAGGGACAGATTTAGATAGGATTGTTCTGCTTCAGAAATCGAATTACAATACTCAGTAATCTACATAGCATTAGCTACTGTAGGGAAAGGTTTCTGATGTTCTTATAGGGAGAGAATTAGATAGGAGTCTGTCCTACAAATCTAATTGGAGCTGCACTGCATATTTTCCTGTCAGATACTCTGCATTAGATAATTTAGGGTGAAGGTTCCTGATTGTGCTTATAGGCAGAGAAATATATAGGAGTCAGTCCTGCTTCACAAACCTAATTGCAGCTGCATTGCATATGTTCCTGTCAGATACTCTGCATTAGATAATTTAGGGTGAAGGTTCCTGGTTGTGCTTATAGGCAGAGAAATATATAGGAGTCAGTCCTACTTCACAAACCTAATTGCAGCTGCATTGCATATATTCCTGTCAGATACTCTGCATATTGCACCAGAATTGCATATGTTCCTGTGACATACTCTGCATATTGCAGCAGCATTGCATGTGTTCCTGTGACATACTCTGCATATTGCAGCAGCATTGCATGTGTTCCTGTCAGATACTCTGCATATTGCACCAGCATTGCATATGTTCATGTGACATACCCTACATATTGCACCAGCATTGCATATGTTCCTGTCAGATACTCTGCATATTGCACTAGCATTGCATATGTTCCTGTGACATACTCTGCATATTACACCAGCATTGCATATGTTCATATCAGGTACTTTGCATATTGCACCAGCATTGCATATGTTTCTGTAACATACTCTGCATTAGCTACAGGAGGGAAAGGTTCCTGATTGTGCTTATAGTGAGAGAATTAGTTAGGAGTCAGTCCTACTTCACAAATCTAATTGCATCAGAATAGTGTCCCATCATTGGTATCATTGGCAGGAATAGTGTCCCATCATTTGTGTCAGTGGGAGAAATAGTGCCCCATCATTGGTATCAGTGGGAGTAATAGTGTCCCATCATTGGTATCAGTGGGAGGAATAGTTTTCCATCATTTGTGTCAGTGGGAGAAATAGTACCCCATCATTGGTATCATCGGGAGGAATAGTGCCCCATCATTTGTGTCTTTGGGAGAAATAGTGCCCCATCATTGGTATCATTGGAAGGAATAGTGTCCTATCATTTGTGTCAGTGGGAGAAATAGTGCCCCATCATTGGTATCATTGGGAGGAATAGTGTCCCATCATTTGTGTCAGTGGGAGAAATAGTGCCCCATCATTGGTATCATTGGGAGGAATAGTGCCCCATCATTTGTGTCAGTGGGATAAATAGTGCACCACCATTGGTATCAGTGGGAGGAATAGTGTCCCATCATTGGTATCAGTGGGAGGAATCGTGTCCCATCATTTGTGTCAGTGGGATAAATAGTGCCCCATCATTGATATCATTGGGATGAATAGTGCCCCATCATTTGTGTCAGTGGGAGAAATAGTGCCCCATCATTTGTGTCAGTGGGAAAAATAGTGCCCCATCATTGGTATCATTTGGTGGAATAGTGTCCCATCATTTGTGTCAGTGGGAGAAATAGTGCCCCATCATTGGTATCATTGAGAGGAATAGTGTCCCATCAGTTGTGTCAGTGGGAGAAATAGTGCCGCATCATTGGTATCAGTGGGAGGAATAGTGTTCCATCATTGGGGAAGGTTCCTGCTTGTCAAGATTATTTATTTTTATGTATTTTATGTTATTTTAAGTTATTTCCCTATCTAAATTGCAGAGTACTTGCCATGCTCTTACCAACATTTTGCTGTCATTTGAAGCCCTCTAGCCCTTTCCCTTAGTTTTTTAGAGACATTTTCGTAGTCAAAAATTTGGGTCCCCATTGACTTCAATGTGGTTCGGGTTCGGGTCAAGTTCGGGTCCCGAACCCGGACTTTTTTTCTGAAGTTTGGCCGAACCCGCTGAACCCGAACATCCAGGTGTCCGCTCAACTCTAATTAAAAGCCCCCAAAAATAAAAAGGAGGTGTGGAGTAAAGAAAAATATTATGGAGATCTGGCTTTAAAAAAATAAAATAAAAATTATTCATCACAAGCAAAAATTATAAGAAGTCAGTATTTGAGAACGCTGAATAAAAACCATCAGCAAAACAACTTATTTATTCTAGCATTAGAGCGAAGAAAACAATGCGCTGCATTAAACGATGCAATAATTTGCTAAATGTCGAATGTGCTATCTCCATTACGAGTGCTACGTTTACCAGAAAGAGCACTCCCGTCTCCTAATTCAGTCTGAGCATGCGTTGACTTACCCACAGACGATGGTTTTTTTCTATCAGTATTTTTTAACCATACGAAAATTTTAAAACGGGTTCTATTTTTTGTCACCGATGGGAAAAAAAAACGATGGGGCCAACAAACGATTGGTTCGTCCGATGAAAAAGGTCCATCGGTCCGTTTTCATCAGACGAACCGTTCGTGTGTACAGGGCATAACACTTTTCATTTTGGATAGAGTAAGGGAGGGTTATAGCCCCTGACAGTTTATTTTTTACCATCTCTGTCCCTTTGCAGAGATTTCCCTTCACTTCCTGCCCCATATCCAAACAGGAAGTGAGAGGAAATCTATGCAAATTAAGGCCCTCAGAACTAGTGTCCCCACTCGAAAATTTCAGGGCGAGTCTTAAAAAGCAAGAGGTGTGGCCTTGACAGAAAGGGGCGTGTCATATTTAAATTAGGGGGTGCACAAGTTTAGTCAGGCCTAGGGCAGCACAAAACCTAAATACACTACTGTATACAGTATATATAAACACCTACAGCTATGGGCAACACTAGTAAACTATTAAAACTATCAGCACTTGCCTAATAATCTGTGCATTCTGATCTGGATTCAGAAACAGCTCTCCCATTGATAGGACATGTGTCTGGGACTTTCTCTCTCTGCCTCTACTTCGTTCTTCTGGGGTTTTCTACCCAAAAAACTAGAGACAGGAAGTGCTTTACATTCTATGACAAGCAATACAGCTATTTACAAATACAGACAGTAGGGAGCAGCAGAATCGGACACCTGCTTATGTCAGTAGCTCACTGTTTTACCCATGAGGTTTTTTTCTTATTATAAAACTAGGATTGATCGTGTGACTTTTGCCAAAAGCATTTCGAAAGAAGGAAATGTTTGCAGCAAGTACAAGGTGATTGGAACCCATGTGTGACCATTGATTTAAACTGCAGTAAATAGGAAGCTGCACTCATGATTATAAAATTATTGAAATGTATGCAACTAACCTGGAGAGAAATGTGTAGCACACTTTAATGTACAATTTTACATTATGTTGTCATACAATGTATACAATATCACACAAAAGTTAGTACACCCCTCACATTTTTGCAAATATTAAATTGTATCTTTTCATATGACAAAACTGAAGAAATTACACTTTGCTACATGTAAAATAGTGAGTGTACACAACCATTAGTGTCTAAACCACTGGCAACAAAGGTTGCCACTGGAGTCCTCTTTCACTCCTCCATCATGGAGCTGGTGGATGTTAGAGACCTCACGCTCCTCCACCTTTCGTTTGAGGATGCCCCACAGATGCCCAATAGGGTTTAGTTCTGGAGACAGGTTTGTTTAGTCCATCAACTTTACCCTCAGCTTCTTTAGCAAGGCAGTGGTTGTCTTGGATGTGTGTTTGGGGTTGTTATGTTGGAATACTGCCCTGCGACCCAGTCTTCAAAGGGAGCTGATCATGCTCTGCTTCAGTATGTCACAGTACATGTTGGCATTCATGGTTCCCTCAATGAACTGTAGCTCCCCAGTGCCGGTAGCACTCATGCAGACCATGACACTCCCACCACCATGCTTGACTGTAGACAAGACACACTTGTCTTTGTACTCCTCACCTGGTTGCTGCCACACATGCTTGACACCATCTGAACCAAATAAGTTTACGTATGTTCGACTCGAACATTGTCTGTTCGTACGTTTGACGAAATTCGAACAAAACGGGTCGTTCGCGCCAAATTTGAGTGACGCGCAACAACCCATAATTCACTGCGGCATTGCGCGCTGATGATTGGCCAGACGTGCACTATGACCCTGCATGCTTGGTCAATCACAGCGTGCAAAAAACGGAGAGCCATAATTGGCCAAAGCCAGGGTGGCTTTGGCCAATTATGGCTCAGGGCTTTAGCACACGCCACACACTATATAAGACCGCCTGCTGGGCGGCCTCGTGTAGTGTGTTCCAGCACTGAACAGAGATCAGTCAGAGAGACAGAGAGATAGTCTTTTTATATAGCTAGATAGAGCAGGCAGGCTAGTCAGTTTAGCTTAATTTACAGTGTGTAGAGCAGTGTTTCCCAACTCCAGTCCTCAAGGCACACCAACAGGTCATGTTTTCAGGATTTCCATTATTTTGCACAGGTGATTCGATCAGTCTCACTGCCTTAGTAATTACCACAGCTGTTTCAATTGAGGGAAATCCTGAAAACATCACCTGTTGGTGTGCCTTGAGGACTGGAGTTGGGAAACACTGGTGTAGAGGATATATATACATCCCTAGGAGTTGTACATATATTTATACACTGTATAGCTTAGCTAGATCAGCTATTCCTAATTTACTGGCAGGCAGGTGATTGTGCTATTTGAAGACGTTATCACAGGTATAGACACCCAGCAGGTACAATATTTAAAGGGATTTTTCATTTTTTTTTCCTGGAGCAGTGATTTTAATGATGCTCAAATTTTTTATTATAATTCTTTTTTATTTTAAAGCAAATCAGTACAACACACATATATATATATATATATATATATATATATATATATATATAAAAAAGAATGCATAACAGAACATTATTACAAAACAACAGTCACAGTCCATCTTATTATTATACATCCCCTTTTACCTTGTTGTCAAAATCAAACATATATCTTCTTCTTATGTATCTCTCCCCTTTCCAAACATCCCTGAGAGAGAAAGAAGAAGAAGAATGGGAAAAAAAACACCCTACTTCCCTCTCCTCCGACCCTTGTCCATATTCCTGTGGTTTGTCATTAAATCCCATATATACCCAATCCAAGTTCCCGGGCTCCTTTTATACCGTTCAGCCTTATCCTCCTTAGACTTCACCCCTGTATTCCATATGGGACTTCCAGGGGGTCCAAGTTCTTAAATACTTTCCCCTCTTCTAATTTGCTTATTTCCTTAACTTTACATATCCACATCTTCGCTGTTGGTGGAACTGGTGACTTCCACCTCTTGGTTATACAGGCCTTAGTGTCATCTAATAGGTGGCATATAATCATTTTCCTATAGGCTTTTACTGGTATTTGGTTTAAATGCAGAAGATAGAATTCTGGATCTTCCAGAATCTCATAATCTGAGCAAAACTGTAGAGCTCTTTTAATCTCTGCCCAAAAACTCCTTAGCGTTGGGCACTCCCAGAATATGTGTAGCATCGTTCCTTTGCTTAGGAAAAAAAGGGGGAATCAACTGCGCTAAGATACAAAGTGATATAAAAACAACCGAGTGCTAAATGTAATAGAGAGCTGCTAGGAGCTCAAGGGAAGCTGCACCTGACTGTACTAACATACACAGTAAAAAACAATTGATAAAAAACAGGATGCGCTACTAACATAAATCAAAACAAAATGAGTGCCCACAGGTGATAATTAGAAACCAAATAAGTGTCCACAGGTGATAGTCATAAGACTAATGTCCATTGATCCAATCAAAAAAACAAATGGAATTCGCAGTTATAAATGAAAAAGATCAACACCAGTGCAAAGGAATGTGAATAATGTTGATAAACAGGGTGACACTCTAATTCAAAAAGTGCTGATAGAAGATCCTCCACCTTGCAGAAAATGATGGCCGCTTACCAGAACTGTGGTGGCCCCTTAATTAAAAGAGAACCCCAGATAGCGTATGCTTATCCACTAGGAGGGAGATGTAGGGTCAGGTCACTTGTTGATCCCCATCGGCAGCAGAGCAGGATTGAATCCTCGGAATGGATTGCCAAGGAGAAACAAAAAGGGCCACAATAGTGTAATACCGTCACTTTAAAATGTATTAAGAAGACAAAAACTCACTTACATGGAACAAATAGTAAACAGGCATGTCAAGTTATGCTGGGATTCCGGCCGGGAAATGGTCCAACAACACAAGTACCCGTCCAAAGAGGTGAGGAAAGAGGTATACAGCGGGGGATGATCCGGTGTAGTACAGTATCCCGCCCGACCGGTTTCGCGAAGGATCGCTTAGTCATGGGGCACTTAGAGTGTCACCCTGTTTATCAACATTATTCACATTCCTTTGCAGTGGTGTTGATCTTTTTCATTTATAACTGCAAATTCCATTAGTTTTTTTGATTGGATCAATGGACATTAGTCTTATGACTATCACCTGTGGACACTTATTTGGTTTCTAATTATCACCTGTGGACACTCATTTTGTTTTGATTTATGTTAGTAGCGCATCCTGTTTTTTATCAATCGTTCCTTTGCTTTCCTGGCACCTCCAGCATTTATCTGATACCTCTGCAAAAATTTGTGCTTAGCATTTCTGGTGTCCTATACCATCTCGTGAAGATCTTATAGTTTGTCTCTTGTATTCTCACACATATTGATGTTTCGTGTGTATATGCATTGTCGCTGTTCCGGACTGAAGGACTTCTCCAATTCCCTTTCCTATTCTTGAACGCACCTCAGGGGGCAACCTCCTGATTGCATTAATAACTCATAGCTTATTGAAAGACTATGTAGTAATGTTCCTTGTTCATTACATATTTTCTCAAATTTCATGAGTGGTCTTTCAAAGCTCTCTGGATTTGGCAAAGTGTTCAGGAAGTGAACCATCTGAAGTGCATTTCCTAATTTCAAACGGAATACATTTCCTATTTCCATCAGCTCCGCTATGGTTACCCATCTTCCCATGTGGATATACCTTGCTACTTGTGTACACTCTCTTTTCCTCAACTGCCGGAATGCTCCGTCTTCGTATCCCAATGGGAAGAGGGGATTACCTATCACTGGGTATAGTGGGGAGGTCCTGGGCTCGATGCCCATCATAGGTAGTGCTGCTGCACAGATCCTCACCATGTTACCCACTATTGGATTGTTATTCATTTCTTTAGGGAGTGAGGCAAACCACCATGGTGCTCATTCTAGAGGTGTTTTAAATTGTGCCTGTTCGATTTGTACCCATAGCTTCGTATCTGAATGCCTATTCCAGTCTATTAGCCTGTTCAGATGTGTTGCGTAGTAATATTTCCTTATATCTGGGACTCCCAGTCCTCCCTGCTGCTTAGTGCTCATTAGTTGTTTCCTATGTAAACGGGGGATCTTATGTGCCCATATGAACTCAAAGATCACTCTTTGACACTGTTTAAAATACTTTGATTGAATATGTATTGGTAATGTTTGTAATAAATACAACATTTTCGGGAGTATGTTCATCTTGATAATATTGCAGCATCCTAGCCAGCTATGAAAACCCTGGTTCCACTTATCCAATAAGATCTTTACTTTCTGTAAGAGGGGTGGGAAGTTCAGCTCAAAGATCTTCTCCACGTTCCCTGCTAGTTGTATACCAAGGTATGTCAGAGCATTATCAGTCCATTTAAACTTGAATTTTTGTTTTAGTTTATCGCTGTATGTGGGACGTTTACCCCCATCACTTCCGATTTATTAAAATTGATACATAGGTTCAATAAAGATCTGTATCTCTCAAATTCCTTCATTAATTCTGGAATTGTGATCAACAGATTTGTAATGCTGCGTACACACGATCACTTTTTGCAATGAAAAAAAAAACGTTTTTTAAAACGTCATTTAAATTGATCGTGTGTGGGCAAAAAAAAAATTCCAACATGCTTGAATTTTTTGTGTCGTTTTTCAAAACGTCGTTTTTTGTGTCATAAAAAGTGATGGTGTGTGGTCAAAACGATGTTGAAAACTAAGTTTTTAAAGCCGCGCATGCTCAGAAGCAAGTTATGAGACGGAGCTTCAATGGAAAAGAGTGCCGTCGAATGTGGTGTACGTCATTACGCTTTGCTAGAGCTTTGTAGAAAAACGATGGTGTGTACGCAACGTCGTTTTGGAAAATGAAGTTTGAAAAACTTCGTTTTTTTTCATGATTGAAAACGTCGTGTGATCGTGTGTACGCGGCATAAGGCCGCGTACACACGATCGGACATATCCGATGAAAACGGTGCGCGGACCATTTCCATCGGATATGTCCGATCGGGAGTTTGATCCGATGGCGTGTACACACCATCGGATCAAATTCCCCGCCGCCGGACGGCGCGGTGACGCGGCAGTGACGTTGACGCCGCCGCGTCACCGCCACGTCACCGCACCAGGAAGTAAAACACTTCCGCGCATGCGCCGAATCCATTCGGCAGCGGCGCGGCGGCGGTGGGGGCCGACATGTCTGCTGGTAAGTGTACTAACCAGCAGACATGTCGGGCGGACAGATTCCCACCGGATAGATTTCAAAGCCCATACACACGAGCGGAGATGTCTGCTGAAACGGTCCATCGGACCGTTTTCAGCGGACATATCCCCTCGTGTGTACGCGAACAACATATCGTCTGCATAGGCTGTAATTTTACAGTGGTTCTTCCCTATTTGTATGCCTGAAATATTAGAATTTACACGTAGCGTACACAGAAAAGGCTCTAGTGACATGGCAAATAGAAGTGGAGACAGAGGGCAGCCCTGTCTTGTCCTATTTGAGATCGTGAGGGGCTCAGAAAGAATTCTGTTGGCCCGTACCTGGGCTGTTAGGCCTGAATACATGGAGAATATCCACTGTATTATTTTGTTCCCAAAGCCGCCGTATTTTAGGACTGCCCTCATGCAACTCCACCTTTAAATATTGTACCTGCTGGGTGTCTATAGTTTGCCTGTGAAAACATCTTTGAGAACCCGGGTCTTGCCCGAGAGAACATGTATCAATGGAAAAAAGTTTTAAAAACGGTAATTTTTTCAGGAGTCCTGCTCCTGAAAACACTACAGTTTTTAAAACTTTTTTCCATTGATACATGTTCCCTGGGGAAAGACCCGGGTTCTCAAAGACGTTTTCCAACAATAACTTGAATATTGGGCTTTAAAATTAGCACTTTTGAATTCGAACGTTCGAGTCCCATAGACTTTAATGGGGTTCTAAATGTTCGCACGAACGGGCGGTCTGTTCGAACGTTCTGGTGCGAACCGAACGCGGGGGTGTTCGGCTCATCCCTAGTGCAGTGCTGTCTGATCTGCAGCTTTACCCTGTTCTGTTCCTGTGCCTGTACTTGATCTAGATTTTATCTATAGTCCTGGCCTTGGCTTCCCTTGACATTGTTACGTCTGTTTATCTGCCTGATTTCCTGACTTGCCTGACCCAGCACCAGTATTCTGCCTTCCAGCTTTGCCAAGCTCCAGTAACATTGTCCTGCATCTGCAGAATACCTGCATTTGCTGTTCCAGCTCATCTGCTACCCAGCGACCCAGTTTGGTCCTGCAACTCGTCAGCTACTCACCTGTATTGGCAACAGAGAATCTTGCAGGCTCTCAATCCTCGCTGCACTGTTGCGGCCACTGTCGCAACTCCAGTGGTCTTTGAGCCGGGGCTGTACGAGAGGTCTCCATCTGCTCGTCAGGCTCTACTGGAAGATATGTGACATTTTTAACATGCACATGCATGTCATCAATAAATATACACTTTAAAAAAAAAAAATTAACCACTTCACCCCCAGAATATTTTCCTTGCCTTCATGACCAGGTCATTTTTTTCCCATATGGGACTGCATTAATTTAACTGATAATTGTGAGGTCATGCAATCAGTGCTGGGACAAGGCCATTTGGTGCCCAGGGCGAAGATGGCAAACTGCGCCCCCCCCCCGTTTTTTAAGAAGTAATCAATGTTGTTGCGACAATTGATGGCACAGTGGCTGCGTGTGTTGGCACAGTGGCTGCATGTGATGACACAGTGGCTGCATGTGATGGGCACAGTGGCTGCGTTTGATGGGCACAGTGGCTGCGTTTGATGGGCACAGTGGCTGCGTTTGATGGGCACAGTGGCTGCGTGTGATGGGCACAGTGGTTGCATGTGATGGGCATAGTGGCTGCGTTTTAAGGGCACAGTGGCTGCATTTGATGGGCACAGTGGCTGCATGTGATGGCACAGTGGCTGCATATGATGGCACAGTGGCTGCGTTTGATGGGCACAGTGGCTGCATTTGATGGGCACAGTGGCTGCGTTTGATGGGCACAGTGGCTGCATGTGATGGGCACAGTGGCTGCGTTTGATGGGCACAGTGGCTGCGTTTGATGGACACAGTGGCTGCATGTGATGGCACAGTGGCTGCATGTGATAGCACAGTGGCTGCGTTTGAGGGGCACAGTGGCTGCGTTTGATGGGCACAGTGGCTGCGTTTGATGGGCACAGTGGCTGCATGTGATGGCACAGTGGCTGCATTTGATGGGCACAGTGGCTGCGTTTTAGGGGCACAGTGGCTGCATGTGATGGCACAGTGGCTGTGTTTGATGGGCACAGTGGCTGCATGTGATGGCACAGTGAGGCTGCAATTAATGTTTTTTTTATTATTATTCAGAAAAGGCAAGCTCAAAATAAAACAAAAACATTTTTTTCTGACATTTTTTTTATTAAAAAAATCATGGCCACCTCAGTCCAACCCTCCCCAATACAGTCATTTACTTTGTTTCTTACTTTTTACAGAGAGTAGTGTTCTTCTGTTTCCATCCACTCCAGACAGTAGCACTAGGAAGTAGGAACTGTAGGCACTAGGCATACGCAGGCTGAGGCTCCTCGTGTCTTGTCCTACTTTCCTTGCTGACACAGCTCCCTGTGCGAGTCCTCCCTCTCTGTCTCACCTCTCACCTCCCGCGTGACGTCACACGGCGCACGCCGGGAATCATCCAACTGAATCCTTTAATGGGGGGGGGGGGGCAAGGAAACGCACAGAGGAAAGGGAGCCAGGAGCGCAGTCGGCACACAGTTTTTAAAGTCAAGTGCCACACAGCCGCTGCCCGCGCTGTCTATCACTCAGTGACAGTGAGTGACAGACAATCCAACTGGTCTGGCGGCCGTGGCTGATTGCGCTCCCCTCCTGTTCAACATGGTAGCGCCAGGGGCACTAGTCCCTCCCGCCCCTGCCTTGTACCGGCCCTGCATGCAATGCTGTAAATCTTTTTCCACAAATAAAGCTTTCTTTTGGTGGTATCTGATCACCACTGTGTTTTTTGTTTTTTGAGCTATAAACAAAAAAAGACAGAAAGTGTTAAATTTATATCTATATCTATAATCGATATATAAGAAGGCCAGTATGGTGGCCTGAGTTTATGGGAGGAGCCCGGAGGGTATTTAAGCAGCCCACTCACACATGCTCTTTGTCGGTTCAGTGTGCAGTACTACACGTCACTGGGCCGACTCTTCCCAGCTCACCTCATGTCCGTGAGTCTGCGCATTCAATCGCATTCGACATCGCAATCGCTTTGTGGCTTCTCCCTTCATGGTCTTCGCCGGCGGTTCCCGCTTACTGTCGCAGGTAGGATTCAAACCTTTTTGTATCTTGTGCAATCTTGCAAATCCTGCATCTCTTTTGGAAAAAAAATCTGCCTCTGAGTTAATGTTGCTTATGTTCCAACATCATTTGGCTCAGGCGTAGTACATTTGTAACTTCCTTCTGCCAAACATACGATTCATTTGTAAATCCATTTGGAGATTAGCATGTGTTTGTATGGGTTCTTTGGTAGATTGAGGTGGTAATTGGACTCACATGGTGCCTTGTCTGCACTTGATTAGCCTGGGGGGATGGGTGGTTGGTAGGTGTTCGGTTTCAAAGCAAGGGTTAGCATACACTCTACAACCAAATCGTATCAGATTCGTTCAATACTCCTTACTACCGATTCGTATCGAATTTGTTTCATGCATTTTTACAACCGTTTTGTATCAGATACATTGCATGCTTTCTACCGTTGTCATTCATTGTTCCCCATGCCGTGTGTTTTTAGTTCCCGCAGCGGAACTTACGAATTGTTTGTACACGGTTCTTCTCTCTCATTTATTTACCAAAGTTATTGCCTGTGCATCATGCATGGCGCCACACCACACTCTTCGTATGTGTTGCACATCCACTCCAGTCCAAAGCAAACCCAGTCGCACGTTCACTGTCCCAGGTAGGATTCGTTAGCTTGTATGTCAAATTTGTGGCCACTCATGGTGTCACCCGTACCATATGTTTGGTTCCCGCAGTGGAGCTTACAAAGCATTGATACGCACATCTCGTGTTCTATTTTCTACACCAAACCTCATTGTTTTGCCCCATGCACGGCATCACGCTACACCTTCCCGACATGTTTCACTACAGCCACAGTCCGCCGCAAACTCACTTGCATGGCCCACTGTCGCAAGTAAGATTTGTTATTACATTCTTTATGTCCTATCAATTTGCTACCATTTGTTGTCTCCCATATCGTTCATTAGTGGCCCCTACGGAACCACGATTCAAACAGGCGTTGTCCTTCTACCTTATACTGCTTGCTTAAGGTACAAACAAACCAGGTGTTTCTATCCTTTCTCAGTAACCCAATTCTTATTGATTGAGACCTTGCAACCATGCAAATCATCTCAGCAGCCTGACACCCTTGTTAAGACTCTTGCAACACATGACCCTTACAAAACGCACAATAAAAAAAAAAAAATATATATAAAAACGCAAAAAAAAAAAAAACGCAAAAAAATAAAAAAAAAACTTTGCCACCTCGCAATCTCAGCCCCTCGGCAACCTGACACCTGTTGAGACCATTTGCAACCACGCAAAATCGTCTCAGCAGCCTGACACCCTTGTTGAGACCCTTGCAAACGCAATATCGTCTCAGCAGCCCTCACACTCATTGAGATCCTTGCAACCACGCAAAATCAGCAGCCTGACACCCTTGTTAGACCCTTGCAACACATGACCTTTACAAGACGCAAAATAAAATAAAAAATAAATATAAAAACGCAAAAACAAATAAAAAAATAAAAAAATTAAAAAATTAAAAAAAAATAAAAAACCTTTGCCACCACGCAATCTCAGCCCCTCGGCAACCTGACACCTGTTGAGACCATTTGCAACCACGCAAAATCGTCTCAGCAGCCTGACACCCTTGTTGAGACCCTTGCAAACGCAATATCGTCTCAGCAGCCCTCACACTCATTGAGATCCTTGCAACCACGCAAAATCAGCAGCCTGACACCCTTGTTAGACCCTTGCAACACATGACCTTTACAAGACGCAAAATAAAATAAATATAAAAACGCAAGAAAAACGCAAAAAAAAAAAAAACCTTTGCCACCACGCAATCTCAGCCCCTAGGCAACCTGACACCTGTTGAGACAGTTGCAACCACGCAAAATCGTCTCAGCAGCCTGACACCCTTGTTGAGACCCTTGCAAACGCAATATCGTCTCAGCAGCCCTCACACTCATTGACATCCTTGCAACCACTCGTATATCGTCTCAGCAGCCTGACACCCTTAAGACCCTTGCAACACATGACCCTTACAAAAGGCAAAATATATATATATATATATATATATATAAAAACGCAAAAAAAAAAGGAAAATTAAACATTAAAGTGCAAAAGAAAAAAAAAAAAATTTGCCACCACACAATCTCGGCCCAGCAACCTGACACCGATTTTGCAACCAAGCAAAATCGTCTCAGCAGCCTGACACCCTTGTTGAGACCCTTGCAAACGCAATACCGTCTCAGCAGACCCACACTCATCGAGACCCTTGAAACCACACAAAATCATCTCAGCAGCCTGACACCCTTGTTAAGACCCTTGCAACACAAGGCCCTTACAAAAACGCAAAGAAAAATATATATATAAAAAAAAAAAAGTTGCCACCACGCAATCTCGGCCCAGCAACCTGACACCTGTTGAGACCATTGCAACCACGCAAAATCGTCTCAGTAGCCCTACATTCATCAAGGCCCTTGCAACCACGCAAAACCGTCTCAGCAGCTTGACACCCTTGTTGAGATCCTTACAAACGCAATACCATCTCAGCAGCCCCACATTCATCAAGGCCCTTGCAACCACGCAATACCGTCTCGGCAGCCTCACACCATTGTTGAGACCCTTGCAAACGCAATACCGTCTCAGCAGCCCCACATTCATCAAGGCCCTTGCAACCACGCAATACCGTCTCGGCAGCCTCACACCATTGTTGAGACCCTTGCAAACGCAATACCGTCTCAGCAGCCCCACACTCATCGAGAGCCTTGCAACCATGCAATACCGTCTCGAGCAACCTCCCACTCATCAAAGACCTCTGTGACCACGCAGTCTCGCCCCAGCAACATGGCATTCATTGAGACCCTTGCAGCCAGAAAAATGGCTGTTTTTCAGCCAATCCTGATCTCTCCTCTATGTTATCTTACCAGTACGTCTACACAGGATCCCCAATCACTCCTCTATGTTATCTTATCAGTACATGTACACAGGATCATTTATAGTAATTTCTAGGCAGTTGAGTTCAGAAACCTTCTCGAAAAAAAAAAAATTGGGTTCAGACGGCATTCGAAACGCCGATGCCTGTAACAGCTTGTAAACACAGCCACATGTGGTAACTCATGTTTACCAGCGTTTCATTTACAGTCGTTTTTATAAAAAAAAAAAAAGGGGGGGGAATATTGTCTCAGCAACTGACACTCATTTGAGACCCTTGCAAAATGTAATATCATCTCAGCTACCTCACACTCGTCTAGACCTTTGCAACCACACAATCTTGTCTCAGCAACCTAACGCCCGTTCAGACCTTTGCAGCCATACAAAGTCGTCTTAGCAAACTGACACTCATTTGACACCATTGCAAACGCAATATCGTCTCAGCAACCTGACACCCGTTCAGACCTTTGCAGCCATACATAGTCATCTCAGCAGCCCGACACTCACTTGAGACCATTGCAAATGCAACATCGTCTCAGCAACCCCACACTTGTTGAGACCCGTGCAACCACACAAGGCAATCTCAAAACAAACCTCATAATCATCGAGTCCTTTGCAACCACGCAATATCGTCTCAGCAAACCAGACTGAGACCCTTGCAACCACACAATATTGTCTGCAGCAGTATAAAACACTTTGCAGCACGCACCTACGTGCAAACCCGAATACAAACTAAACTTGCAAACACACCTCAGTGACAATCAGCCAAACAAACACACAGTGGCACCCAGTTGGCCATTCATCTTTAGTGGCACGCGGGCCACTCATCTTTTCCCTGTCTTTTTCCCTGCAATTAGTTCAGGTTTCCATCCAGCACCAGCGAGTGCACGTTGGTCTGCGAGTGCACGTTGGTCTGCGAGTGCACGTTGGTCAGCGAGTGCACGTTGGTCAGCGGGTGCACGTTGGTCAGCGGGTGCACGTTGGTCAGCGGGTGCACGTTGGTCAGCGAGTGCACGTTGGTCAGCGAGTGCACGTTGGTCAGCGAGTGCACGTTGGTCAGTGAGTGCACGTATATCATCTTGTTGAGCACCTGTGTATTGTCTTGATTTTCTCACACCAATGCAAGATCCAGTCCAAGTTCTTAAACTAGACCAAGCATCAGTAGCAGACTTAGCTATGTGGGACAACTTCCCCACCTGATAGAACAGCATTTCAATCTTCATCCCGGCAGTGTCAGCCGAGCCACCACAGGCTTTTGCGTGCATTTTTCGTCCGCCACTGGTTCTCCAAACCTTGGCCCCCAGAAATTCTCTTAAATTTCTGCTTCACCCAGTCTTCATCACGTCTCGTGCTGTACCCCATTGTGGCAGCTGCCCAGGTTTGGGGCCACACTTGAACTGGACAGACAGTGTTCTTCACCACAGACAATCAGGCCACAGCCGACTTCATCAATTAAGGTAGATCAAGCCTCTCCCCATCACGTCCTTCCTGCGAAGGCTTGCGCAGCTGTCACTCCGTCACCAGTTTAATATCTTCTGTAGTCATATTCCAGGCAAATGCAAAATCGCAGCTGATGCTCTGTCCAATTCTAACCTTATTTGTTTTTCCAGCAAGAGCCTGGAGCTGACCCAATAACCATCCCTGTCCCACCCTGGTCATTGCTGACGATGGACTGAAGTAGCATCTCACCAACTCAACCCAGCTTATTAACCACTCCTTGGCACGCAACACACTGAAGGCCTAATACACTGCTTGGAATACTAACTGCTAATTTTTGGCCACTTGCCTCGGAGCAGCAATAGGCAACGTTAGACACGTCCTAGCCTTCATATCGTATTGCCACACGCAGCTGAGCCTTTCTCACAATACTATCACGCCATATCTAGATGGCGTCCAGCATTTCATGTCCCTGCAGGACCCCAGTAAACTGTCAGTATTCTCGAGCCCATGCAGTCAAGTCCCTCCTACAGAGCATACAGAAGCACCAACCTGTAGTCAGTAGCAAGCGCCTAACTTTCAAGAGTGCCCTCTTTAGGCACATGTCTGAAATCCTTACTCGTTCCCCATTTAGGGCCTTGCCCAGCATAGTCATCCTAGCAGCCATCTACCAGGCCTTCTACGGTTCCCTACGACCTAGTGAATTTACAATCAGTGGCTCCGGCAGTCAGACACTGCTCCGACGCCACCCGACTCGCTTTCGAACCCCTACACTCTCAGTCTGCAAATGCAACAAACCAGCCCCCGGGGGTTGACCTGATCAACCTGTTTCAGACTAACAATGCCTGACGCGCAGTGACGGTGCTCGACCGACTACTGCTCCATCTACCCAGCCAATCTTATTGTAGCTCGTTGCTACCCTTTCTAAACCAGCTTCCAAAGTGGCAGCCAGTTTGTCAAGCATGTCAGAATCCTAAGCAACTTGGGCTTCAAATCCCAGTCTGTTCTCAGGACATTCTTTCCGAATTAGAGCAGCCTCAACTGCCTCACAACAGGGAGTACCAGACCACGTAATCAAGATACCAGGCTGATGGGAAGTCTCCTTGTTTTGCCACATACATCCCAAATCCTCAGGAAGAAATGGCACAAGCCTTTACCAAGCTGGCTCAATAAATACAAGAAATCAATATAAGCTATTTCCCTATCTGAGTCTTTTGCCCCCTTTTCTTGGCATACTGACCAGACCACCAAGGCACACTTCAGGTCTATTTATGTTGTAAGTCTTGTCGCGTGTTTATGTGATCCACATCACTCTCGGTCAGAGGGCCACGACCATAAATAAGAAGGCCAGTATGGTGGCCTGAGTTTATGGGAGGAGCCCGGAGGGTATTTAAGCAGCCCACTCACACATGCTCTTTGTCGGTTCAGTGTGCAGTACTATACGTCACTGGGCCGACTCTTCCCAGCTCACCTCATGTCCGTGAGTCTGCGCATTCAATCGCATTCGACACCCTCCCACCCTTCCCTTTTTCAGGGCACTTCTCAGCATATCCTTCTTCAATTAACTACCCATTACTTACTTTGGGTATGCCCCCTTTTCTTGGCATACTGACCAGACCACCAAGGCACACTTCAGGTCTATTTATGTTGTAAGTCTTGTCGCGTGTTTATGTGATCCACATCACTCTCGGTCAGAGGGCCACGACCATAAACTATATATATATATATATATATATATATATATATATATTACTTTCTGCTCTAAGGCATATCTAATACAAAAATGTACAAAAATCCAATTTCTTCATAAATTAAAGGGGTTGTAAAGACAAAAATATTTTCCTCTTAAATTAAAGTCTGACAGTAGCTAATAAATGAAAAGTAATGTTTTGCATTATAACTAGTTTGATACCTGTTGAAATTGTGCTGTTTTATTCACCTCCGTCACTCCTGAATCGTTATTCTCCCTGACTTCCTGGTTTGCGGTGTGCATTCATTCTCGCTACATCATGGCCTAATGGGAACTACAGTTCCCATTAGGCTTAGCCTCCATGCCTGTGAGGGATAAGAGAGCATCTTCACGCAGGGTTGTAGTCATAGGGAGGGGGGTGAGCACATTCTGCTTTCCACCATGCAAAACGGCTCAGATGCTGGTGGAAAGCAAGAAGAGGCGAGACAAGAAATGGCATTTTCAAACCTGGATTACTGTATTTTGGAGGTCAAAAGTAAAAACAAGGTAATTGATATTTAAATGCTCTAGCTTACAGCAATCAATTGATCTAATAAAAAAAGAACCTTTAGTGTTCCTTTAAGGCCAATATGTATTCTGCTATATATTTTGGGTAAAAAAATAAAATAAATACAATAAGTGTATATTGACTACTTTGCGCAAAAGTTATAGCGCCTACAAACTATGGTATATATATATATATATATATATATATATATATATATATATATAAATAAATATATTTACTGGAATTGTTATTTTGGCGATTAGCGACCTATAGCGGGACTGTGATATTGTGGTGAACAATCTGACACTAACTGACACTTTGTGGGAACCAGTGACACTAATACAGAGATCAGTGCTAAATCTATGCACTGTCACTGTACTAATGACACTGACTGGAAAGGGGTTAAACATTAACGGCGATTAAGGAGTTAAATGTTTGGCTAACCAGTGTGTGTATACAGTGTGGTGCTTTTTTTCTAAGGGATGTGCTGGATTTTTTCCCCTGCTTTTGACAGGATGGAGCTCTGCATTGTTTACATAAACCATTAAGCGAAAAAAGTCGGATGATCTTTTGTCTGATTTTCGAACCACTTCTATATGGGCCATTAGGCAGCAGTGGGGATGCAAAATTTGACAATTACGTGGGCGTGCGACTTGTTTATATCGCAAAAAATGAAAATTGTATCATAAGCAGTAATCAGCATGGATTCATGAAGAATCGTTCTTGCCAAACCAATCGATTAGCCTTATATAAGGAGGTGAGCTGCCATCTAGATAAAGGCAGGCCGTAGATGTGGTCTATCTGGGACTGGCAAAAGCATTTGACACAGTTTCCCATAAACCTTTACTGTACAAAGTAAGGTCCGTTGGCATGGACCATAGGGTGATTGAAAACTGACTACAAGGGCGAGTTCAGAGGGTAGTGATAAATGGGGAGTACTTGAAATGGGGTGGAGCAACACTATCTGACGTCACCATGCCCCCAGCTGACTGGCTTGAGCCACGGCTGGATGACAGTTTTTTTAAAGCTGTTTTACTATTTGAAAAGTTTGTTTTGGATGTCAGTACCCTGAATATCAAAATAAAGGGACGTTTTTTGATATACTGCACCAAGAAGCTCTTTATTTCTTCCCCTCACCAAATCCTCCTACAATACGTCCTGTGCTGGGAGTGATTTTCATACATCGGGAGTAATCCGGCCTGTTGTACGATCGCATGCAGGTGCATGCGATCGTATGCACCTGCAGGTGTTCCAGACGCCTTTGGTGGAGTAAGACCGGATCGAATCAAAGGAGAAAACGATCGATTGCTGTGGAGTTCTGTGGAGACTTGCTGAGCCTTTATGATCTCTGTAATAGGGATCCATCAGATCTGGTAAGCGGCCCCTTTATACACCATTTCTGTAGATTCTGGACGAAGAGTGCTTTTCACACATATCGCTGATCATAGCCAGCTGTGTTTATTTGAACTTTGTCTGTGTGTTTTATTACACTGAATGATTTAAATTAATTAAAGGGTTTGTAAAGAATTTTTTTTAATCTTAATGCAGTGGTGTTTTCATATCCTCATTGTTCGTTTTTGCTCTCAAGTTGCTGTAATCCTTCTCTGATCTCCACACTTCCTGGTTGTCTGTTTTCTGATCATCACAGTCCTGGGAGCATTCTCTCTGTGGTCACTAATCAAGGAGGTGTGATTACTGTGTGTCTAAAACCCCTCAGCACCAATCACTTTCGTTTAACAAACCATCACTGCCCTGTATTGGCTCTGTGGCTCTGTAAATCACAGAAGCAGGAAACAGCATGCAAAAACTAAACTAAACTGTAGGCACATTATATGATTGATTTTTATCTATTTTTAATCATTTTTAAAAGGAATCAGTCAACTATTATGTCTCTATACCCTGTAAACAGTCATTTCAGCAAAAAAAATGTTTACCTTTACAACTCCTTTAAGTTTATTCACTTGCACCTTTGTTTGCACCTTAAAGGAAGCATAAATTGTGGAAAATATACTGCGCAGGTCAAAATAAATTAATAAAGACAATGAATCAAAATTAATAAATACGTGAAAGAGATAATGTAAGATTGCTGCAGCAGCAAAAATATGTCAGATAAAACATACAATCAAGGTGAAAATAAAAATGCTTGTTCGCGTTCGCCGCCGCGGGCGAACATATGCGATGTTCGATCTGCCCCCTATTCGTCATCATTGAGCAAACTTTGACCCTGTACCTCACAGTCAGCAGACACATTCCAGCCAATCAGCAGCATACCCTCCCTCCCAGACCCTCCCACCTCCTGTACAGCATCCATTTTAGATTTATTCGGAAGCTGCAGTCTTAGAGGAGGGACAGTGTAGCTGCTGCTGATTTAATAGGGAAATTGCTAGCTAGGCCAGTGTATTCAGTGTCCACTCCAGTCCTGAAAGACTCATCTGATCTCTGCTGTAAAAAAAGCCCTTTTTAGGGCTAGTATATCAGTCTGCTTTTTTTTTCTCTCTGTAATCTGTAATCTAATGTGTGTTGCGGTGGTTTACAGAGAGAGACAGAGAGGAGTTAGATAGAGCAGGCAGGCAGGCAAGTCAGTTAGGGTTACAGTGTGTAGAGGATATATATGCATCCCAGGTTTTGTATATATATTTATACACTGTATTGAGTTTAGCTAGACTAGGTCCGCTCTTCCTAATATACTGACAGGTGACAGCCTGTATAGGGCTAGTACATCAGTCTGCTTTTTTTTTTCTCTGTAATATGCCTGCCAGTGCGTGTGTGTCAGGCTCACAGCGTATACTGTGCCCACTTGTCCAGTGCCACCACTCATATATCTGGTGGCACAGTAGATTACATGTAAAAAAAAAAAACTATTTTGGCTGTAATAGAATAGAAGTTAGTTGTCTGCGAGTGTTTGTGTCAGGCCTACAGCGTCTACTCTGCCAATCTCTGCCAGTGTCACCAGTGCCACTCATATCTGGTGGCACAGTAGATTACATGTAAAAAAAAACAATTTTGACTGCAATAGAATAGCAGTCAGTTGCCTGTCAGCACGTGTGTGTCTGGTTTACAGCGTATACTGTGCCCACTTGTCCTGTGCCACCAATCATATATCTGGTGGCACAGTAGATTACATGTAAAAAAAAACACAATTTTGACTGCAATAGAATAGCAGTTAGTTGTCTGCAGGCATGTGTGTCAGGCCTACAGCGTCTACTCTGCCAACTTCTGCCAGTGCACAGTGCCACTCATATCTGGTGTCACAGTAGCTTGCACACATAGTACATCTAAACTAATCTAAAAAAAATGACAGACAGAGGCAGGCCACCCCGCAGGGGCCGTCATGGTCGTGGTGCTGTGATTCCCTTTGGCCCTAGAATAATGTCCAGTGTTCAGAGGCCACGTACCCTGATCTCAAAATGTTCTGAGGACATAGTTGACTGGCTAACACAGGACACCCAATCTTCTACAGTTTCCGCTCGGAACCTTGACACACCATCCTCCTCCAGCTCAGCTTCGGGCACCTCTCAAGTTACCACTGGCCTGCCGCCACCACCAACACTAGCACCACAGCTGCTTCACTTGATCTGTCAGAGGAGTTATTTACAACCATTATTGCCAGAGGATGTAGATAAAAGGGATATGTCTCAGTCAGGCAGCCTTACACACATGGACGTATGGTGTGATGATGATGATGTTGTACCCGCTGCTGCTTCCTTTGATGAGTCAGATACAAGTGAAGCGGTTGATGATGACGATGTGTCCGTGGATGTCACGTGGGTGCCCGCTTCAAGAGAAGAAGAACAGGGGGAAAGTTCAGATGGGGAGACAGAGAGGAGGAGGAGACGAGTTGGAAGCAGAGGGAGGTCGTTGCAAGGAGCTAGTGGCACAGTCAGACAGCATGTATCTGCACCCGGGGTCAGCCTGACAGCACGCCAATCAACACATGCTGTTGCCACCACCAGAATGCTGTTGTTGCAAAGCTCAGCAGTGTGGCATTTTTTTGTGTGTCTGCCTCTGATAACAGCGATGCCATTTACAACCTGTGCCAAAAGAAACTGAGTCGTGGCAAATCCAACACCCACCTAGGTACAACTGCTCGCACATCACAAACGCCTATGGGATCAACACATGATGACACGTACAAGCAGCACACAAGCTCAAAGACACCATACTCCTCCTGGTCCATCATATTCAGCCATGTCAACCACTGCTGTCCTCCTTGCCCCCTCTCAACCATCCGCTACTTCGTCTCTCGCCTTAAGCAGTTCCTGCTCATCTGCCCACAGTCAGGTGTCTGTCAAGGACATGTTTGAGCGTAAGAAGCCAATGTCACAGAGTCACCCCCTTGCCCGGCATCTGACAGCTGGCTTGTCGGAACTCTTAGCCCGCAAGCTTTTACCATATAAGCTGGTGGAGTCTGAGGCCTTCAAAAAATGTTTAGCTATTGGGACACCGCAGTGGAAGCTACCCGGCCGAAATTTCTTTTCACAAAAGGTAATCCCCAACCTGTACTCTATTGTGCAAAAGGAAGTAATGGCATGTCTGGCACACAGTGTTGGGGCAAGGGTCCATCTGACCACTGATACCTGGTCTGCAAAGTACGATCAGGGCAGGTATATCACCTACACTGCGCATTGGGTAAACCTGCTGACGGCTGCCAAGCATGTAATGCGTGGCTCTGCAGAGAAGTGGGTGACACCGACACGACTTGTAGGAGATAACCTCCTCGTCTGAGTCCTCTTCTGCTGCTGCGTCTTGCTCCACATCACCTGCACCCCCCAGCTCCCCAGGGACTATTCCACTTGCCGGATACAACAGTATCACGCCATCTTGGGGTTGACTTGCCTGAAAGCAGAGAGCCACACCGGACCAGCACTCCTGTCCGCCCTGAACGCACAGGTGGATCAGTGGCTGACTCCGCACCAACTGGAGATTGGCAAAGTGGTGTGTGACAACGGAAGCAATTTGTTAGCGGCACTGAATTTGGGCAAGTTGACGCATGTGCCGTGCATAGCACATGTGTTGAATCTGATTGTACAACGCTTTGTGCATAAGTACACAGACTTACAGTACCTGACGTCCTCAAGCAGGCCAGGAAGGTGTGTGGCCATTTCAGGCGTTCCTACACTGCCATGGCGCACTTTTCAGATATCCAGCGGCGAAACAACATGCCAGTGAGGCGCTTGATTTGCAACAGCCCGACACGTTGGAATTCAACACTCCTAATGTTCGACCGCCTGCTCCAACCAGAAAAAGCCGTCAACGAGTATTTGTATGACCAGGGTGCTAGGACAGCCTCTGCGCAGCTGGGAATTTTTTGCCACGTTAGTTGATGCTCATGCGGAATGTCTGTAGGCTCATGCATCCTTTTGAGGAGGTGACAAACCTATTCAGTCGCACTGAAGGCACCATCAGCGACATCATCCCATTTGTTTTCTTCCTGGAGCGTGCCCTGCGAAGAGTGCTGGATCAGGCCGTAGAGGAGCGTGAAGAGGAAGAGAAAAAGTTGTGGTCACCATCACCACCAGAAACAGCCTCATCAGCATCGCTTGCTGGACCTGCGGCAAAGCTGGAAGAGGAGTCTGAGGAAGAGGAGTCAGAGGAGGAATGTGGCTTTGAGGAGGAGGAGGAAGACCAACCACAGCAGGCATCCCAGGGTGCTCGTTGTCACCTATCTGGTACCCGTGATGTTGTACGTGGCTGGGGGGAAGAACAGACCTTCGGTGAGATCAGTGAGGACGAGGAACGAGACATAAGTAGCTCAGCATCCAACCTTGTGGTCTTTCATGCTGCAATGCCTGTTGAGGGACCCTCCTATAAAAAGGCTGAAGGAGAACGACCTGTACTGGGTGGCCACGCTAATAGACCCTCGGTATAAGCAGAAAGTGCCTGAAATGTTACCGAATTACTGGAAGTCGGAAAGGATGCAGCAGTTCCAAAATAAATTAAAAAGTATGCTTTACACAGAGTATAAGGGTGATGTCACAGCACAACGGGAATCTAACAGGGGAAGAGGTGAAAGTAATCCTCCTCCTACCACGACCACGCCGACAAGGACAGGACGCTTTACAGACGTGTTGTTGATTGAGGACATGCAGAGCTTTTTAAGTCCTACGCATCGCCACAGCCCTTCGGGGTCCACCCTCAGAGAACGACTCGACCGACAAGTAGCAGACTACCTCGCCTTAACTGCAGATATCAACACTCTGAGGAGCGATGAACCCCTTGACTACTGGGTGTGCAGGCTTGTCCTGTGGCCTAAACTATCCCAATTTGCGATAGAACTTTTGGCCTGCCCCGCTTTAAGTGTCCTTTCAGAAAGGACCTTCAGTGCAGCAGGAGGTATTTTCACTGAGAAGAGAAGTCGCCTAGGTCAAAAAAGTCTAGATTACCTCACCTTTATGAATGAGGCATGGATCCCGAAGGGACTGACAGTGGGCGATACATTTGACTAAAGGCCTGATGAGATGAGTTGCCTTGGACTAAAAATGGTCCACACGCTGCTGTATTTTATCTCTGCATGCCTCATGACTTGCGTGACTTATCCGCCACCAACTAGAGTTCAAGCCGCAATGTTTTAATGCACTTTCTGCCTGGAAAACATAAATTTTTCTGGCTGCTGCTACAGCAGCGGCTGCAACAATACCTAATTTTTCGGCCATGTGTATATGCCTAATTTTTCTGGCCTCTGGTGCAGCACTGTGGCTGCAAAAACAAAAACAAAAACAAAAAAAAAAGGCACATACATGTGTCAATTCCCCTTTGTGATTGCTACCTTATTGTGGTGAAGGGGCTTGCGTATCACAATGAAGCGACCACCTCTATGAGTGTGTTGGCAATGGCAATGTTGGCACACCCTAGATGATAAGGTCATTGCTTCATTGTGAACAGACCAAAAGCGATCGGCTGGATAATTTTGCATAGAAAAAACATTAATTTTCTTTGTGATCATCTAAGGTGATCATTAAAGCCTACTAGGCCAACAATGGGCCCACACTGCAGAATCATTGTTTTCTGGGTCACTTAACTGTTACTGAACTACCTCAGCACGACCATAGGCTTTGAAAAAACCCCATCGCCTGCAATCTCCCAAACGTGCGCACAAGCACAGTCATCACTACACCAAGATTGACGCATAGAGGAATAAAATTGATGTCATGAGAGTGTAAGTTACAGACAGGGTTAGGGTTACAGATAGGGTTAGGCTTAGGGTTACAGACAGGGTTAGGGTTACAGATAAGGTTAGGGTTAGGGTTACAGACTGTAACCCTAACCCTATCTGTAACCCTAACCCTTACACTACCTGATAGATACAACATACCTGATGTTTTAAAGCACGTTATTCCAAACAATTTAAGAATGTTAGGTGATTTATGCCCTTTATGGATTAAAAACGGACTCTGCGTCAACTACGTAATTTTTCATGGGAGTTTTGCCCTGGATCCCCCTCCGGCATGCCACAGTCCAGGTGTTAGTCCCCTTGAAAAAACTTTTCCATCACTATTGTGGCCAGAAAGAGTCCCTGTGGGTTTTAAAATTCACCTGCCCACTGAAGTGGTTCGCCCGGTTCGCCAGTTTGCGAACATTTGCGGAAGTTCGCTTTTGCCGTTCGCAAACGGAAAAATTTATGTTCGCGCCATCACTAATTCCAGCAGTAGCAGCAGCAAAAAAAATCCTTCTGTGTTTCTTTGTTTTTTTTTGCCTTTCTTTTACATTTATGTTATTTTATTTTTTGCAGCAGCAGCAGCAGTAAAAAAAAAAAAAAAAATGCACAATTGCTACACCCTTATTTTCTTTATTAAAAACAAATATAATAGAACGGTTATAGTGCATCAAGCACAAAAGTATTGCACTCAAGCACCATATTTCCATCCCACACTCTATAATAAAAAATTTATAAAAATCCCCCCAAAAATCCTCATCATGTCTGAAAGGCCAAAAAGGAGAGGCAGATGCTCACAGGCCACTAAAAGAGGGCAAGCAGCCTCTGCGTCTACATTGAAAACTGGTGGTCGTGGTTATGGTGCAACCTCTGCAGGTGGGGCACACTTCTTTTTTTTCGGTACTGGCCATGTTATTGAACCACAACATGCAGAAGAGGCCTGATTTTTCTGCACCTGTTTGATAGGTGCATGTCATTTTTTTTTTTTCTCAAATTAAACAGCAGGATCCGTTACTGCGCCCATCAAGAGTAACTGTTAGGAGTTACATTGTTCAGGCACCACCAATACTCAAGGCCCAATTTTTCTGCACCTTTATGTAAATGTAAAAAAAAATTGGAAAAATACAGCGTGGGGGACCCTTTGAGTCTGGTATAGATTTTAATCACTTCCCTACCGATGCATTGTAAAATGATGCCAACAGGAACAACCCCTGTGCAGCCATCAGAGTATCCGAGTACCTGTTTCCAGCCCATTAGACTACCCGAGTAGCTATCTGCAGCCCATGAGAGTATCAGAGTACCTATCTGCAGCCCATGCCTCATAGAATATACAGTGGGGTGTTTTCTTTCTAAAATGGGGTCATTTTGTGGGTAAACCCCACATATTGCAGCCATGTATGTCCCCCACATATTGCAGCCATGTCATGTCCCCCACATATGCAGCAATATCATGTCCCCCACATATTGCAGCCATGTCATGTCCCCCACATATGCAGCCATGTCATGTCCCCCCCACATATGCAGCCATGTCATGTCCCCCACATATTGCAGCCATGTATGTCCCCCACATATTGCAGCCATGTCATGTTCCCCACATATTGCAGCCATGTCATGTCCTCCACATATTGCAGCCATGTCATGTCCCCCACATATGCATCCATGTCATGTCCCCCCACATATGCAGCCATGTCATGTCCCCCACATATGCATCCATGTCATGTCCCCCACATATGCATCCATGTCATGTCCCCCACATATGCAGCCATGTCATGTCCCCCACATATGCATCCATGTCATGTCCCCCACATATGCATTCATGTCATGTCCCCCACATATGCATCCATGTCATGTCCCCCACATATGCATTCATGTCATGTCCCCCACATATGCAGCCATGTCATGTCCCCCACATATGCATTCATGTCATGTCCCCCACATATGCAGCCATGTCATGTCCATCACATATGCATCCATGTCATATCCCCCATACCTCCGCCACCGCTGCTGCCGTGTTAATCGCCGTGCAACACAGCAGGCATTACAAGTTTTTCGTTAGTAAACTTGTAATATCAGCGGCGCCATGTATAGACACGCGATTGGACGGATCCGTCCAATCACGAGCAAGGGGGGAGTGTCTATGCACGTATCCACCTACACCTTTATTTAATCTGTCAGAGGAACAAGTCCGTATTGGAGTTCCTATAATTGTGTGTTTATTAAAAAGGACACTGTCTTCATTGTGAATTCCGCTATTGGAATAAGGATACTTTTTGCAATTTTCATTGTCTGAGTGAGTGAGTGAGTGAGTGAGTGAGTGAGTGAGTGAAAAACCTATATAGCGCAGCACATGCAAACTGAATCGCCTCTGGGAGCTTGGTATCCATTCCCTGAGTAAACTTTTTGACCTCAGAAGAGAGGTTTTGATTTTTTTTCTGAAGGCCAAGTGGTTCACCTCCGATCGGATGGTGATTGGTAGAGCGTTCCACAGTCTAGGTCCTTGGACTGCGAATCTACGTTATCCTTTGGACTTGTATCTGGCTTTGGGTATCTGGAATAGGTTTTAAATGGTGGATCGCAGAACGCGATTGGGGTTATGAGATTTTAGTTTTTCGCATAGATATTGGGGGGCATTTCCTTGAACACACTTATGCGTCAGACAGAGTGCCTTGAAGGTGATTCTGTCTTTTACTGGCAGCCAATGAAGGGATCTCAGAGAAGATGAGATTGATTCCCATGTTTTTTTGCCAGTCACTAGTTGAGCGGCCGTATTTTGAACGACTTGCAGACGAGTAATTTGGTATTTGGGGAGTCCGAGATAGAGGGCATTTGCATAGTCAAGTCTGGAGTTGTCTTCTTTTGGGATAAAGGGGGGTGAGTCTGCATAGTAGACGCAGATGATGCAATCCACTGACTACTGACCCTATTTGCGCATCCATTGTCATGTTAGTGTCAAAAATGACTCAAAGGGCCAGATTCTCAGCGGCGTTACGACGGAGTATCTCAGATACCGCGTCGTATCGCCTTTTTTTTAGCCTCGTATCTATGCGAGTGATGCTTAGCATCACTTTGGCATAGATACGCTTCTACATCCGACAAGTGTAATACAATTACTCTTGCGGATCGTAGATGTAATGACAACTCCGGCCACTAGGTGGCCTTTACGTTGTTTTCTCATTTGCCTATGCAAATGAGGCTACTACGCCAATTGCCGATCGCTTTTACGCCACCCCGTCGTCGCGTACGTCGTTTTCGTTCGCGTAAGGTTACCCAAGCTTCTATGTGAAGTAACCTTACGAAGTTCCGTCGGATGCCGTCGGGTGCCGTCGGATGCCATGTTAAGTATGGCATCGGGTCAGCGTCGGCTTTTTCCGTCGCTTACATCGTTTTACTAACTCGTTCGCGAATAGGGAGTTGCGTAAATGACGCTCACGTCGTTTTGACGTCGGTTTCAACAACGCTTTCCGACGTGAGCTGGAGCATGTGCACTGGGCTTTTTCCCCGGCCGGCGCATGCGCAGTTCATTAGACGCGGGCGCGCTTAATTTAAAAACAAGCCGCCCCATTTGAATTGCACGGGTTTACACTGCGCGATTTACGCGACGCAGGCGAAACCTACGGAGCAAGTGCTTTGAGAATAAAGCACTTGCTCTAGTACGATGCGGCGGCGTAGTGTAACTGGCTTACGCTACGCCGCCGGAATTCTTAGAGAATCTGGCCCAGAGACTTTTGACTTTAGTGCTAGGGGTGATAGTTTTACCTAGAATGAGCGGGGGTGTCCATGTTGTTGCGGGATGATTTTTCCTGTTGGCGTGAAACAGGAGAAATTCTGTTTTTGAGCCGTTGAGTTTAACCACTTGACCACTGGGCACTTAAACCCCCTTAATAACCAGACCAATTTTCAGCTTTCGGTGCTCTCACAGTTTGAATGACAATAACTCAGTCATACAACACTGTAACCAAATGAAATTTTTGTCCTTTTTTTCCCACAAATAGAGCTTTCTTTTGGTGGTATTTGATCACCTCTGCGGTTTTTATTTTTTTTGCTATAAATGAAAAAAGAACAAAATTTTACAAAAAATAATAATTTTTCTTCATTTCTATTATAAAATTTTGCAAAAAAGTAATTTTTCTTCATAAATTTGGCCTAAAATGTATACTGCTACATATCTTTGGTAAAAAAAAAAAATGTTGGATATTATTTAGTCTGGGTGAAAGTTATGGGGTCTACAAGCTATGGTACCAATTACTGAAAATTGATCAATTTTATCACACCTGATGTATTGACAGACTCTCTCATTTCTTGAGACCCTAACATGCCAGAAAAGTACAAATACCCCCCAAATGACCCCTTTTTGGAAAGAAGACATTCCAAGGTATTTAGAAAGAGGCCTGGTGAGTTTTTTAAAGTTGTCATTTTTTCCCCACAATTCTTTGCAAAATCAAGATTTTTTTTTTCATCAAATTTTCATATTATTAGGTTATTTTTCACACACAGCATATGCATACCACAAATTACACCCCAAAACACATTCTGCTATTCCTCCCGAGTATGGCGATACCACATGTGTGAGACTTTTACACAGTGCGGCCACATACAGAGGCCCAACATGCAGGGAGCACCCAGGCCAATTCTGACATTTCTCTCCTACATGTAAAAATCATCATTTATTTGCTAGAAAATTACATAGAACCCCAAAACATTATATAAAGATACCTCACATGTGTGGTTTGAACACCGTTTTCATATGTGGGCAGGACTTGCGTATGCGTTCGCTTCTGCATGCGAGCTCACGGGGACAGGGGCGCTGTATGCCCAGAGTATTGCGGAGTATGTCCAGAGTATTGCGAAGTATGCCCAGAGTATGCCCAGAGTATTGCAGAGTATTACCAGAGTATTGCCAGAGTATTGCCGGAGTATGCCCAGAGTATTGCCGGAGTATGCCCAGAGTATTGCAGAGTATGCCCAGAGTATTGCCAGAGTATGCCCAGAGTATTGCCAGAGTATGCCCAGAGTATTGCCAGAGTATGCCCAGAGTATTGCAGAGTATGCCCAGAGTATTGCGGAGTATGCCCAGAGTATGCCCAGAGTATTGCAGAGTATGCCCAGAGTATTGCGGAGTATGCCCAGAGTATTGCGGAGTATGCCCAGAGTATGCTCAGAGTATTGCAGAGTATTGCCAGAGTATGCCCAGAGTATTGCCCAGAGTATTGCCCAGAGTATTGCCCAGAGTATTGCCCAGAGTATTGCCCAGAGTATTGCCCAGAGTATTGCCCAGAGTATTGCCCAGAGTATTGCCCAGAGTATTGCCCAGAGTATTGCCCAGAGTATTGCCCAGAGTATTGCCCAGAGTATTGCCCAGAGTATTGCCCAGAGTATTGCCCAGAGTATTGCCCAGAGTATTGCCAGAGAATTGCCCAAGTATTGCAGAGTATGCCCAGCTGAGTATTGCCCAGTATTGTAGAGTATTGCAGCAGGGATGGCTGAGCAGGGAGGGAGGGATGGATGGATCTGTGACTACATTTGTCACAGATCCAGCCCGCAGCACTGCCGCTACCATCCGCTTCCTCCCCACCTCCTCTCACACTGTACCGACCGGTACAGAGAGAGAAGGGAGGAACCGGCGTCAGCACATGACGCCGCTTTGTTTACAAGTGGTCGCTCCGTCATTGGACGGAGCGATCACGTGGTAAACCGCCGCTATCAGCGGTGATTTACCGTGATCCGTGATGCGCCGGGTCCTCTGCACATGGATGTTCCCGTGTGCGCGCCTCAGGGGGCGCGCGGGAGCGCGATTTTAAGAGGCCGTTAATTAACGGCCAATTTAGAATTAAGCAATCGCCCTGTAGCCGTACTTTCGCTATAGGGCGGTTGCAAAGTGGTTAAGGTAACTCTTTGTCATCCAGTTTTCTATCAAGGTAAGTCATTTCTCTAGTCCGAGATAATGATCCTTTTTATTGCATATGCGAAAGTACAGTTGTGTATCATCTGCATAAGAGTGGTACAGTAACTTCTGGTTACTAATGATTTCAAAGAGAGGGCGGAGATAGATATTGAACGCCCTTTTGTCGACGTGCCCCACGTCAGCATTACAGCGTCATTTCCGGACCTCAAGGCGACGGCTCCTATTTATCTATTTCCGCCCTTACTTCATGCCCTCACATGACGCGATAGTCGTCATGTGAGAACAGGACTGCTTTAGGACACTCATTTCCGCTCGCAGTCCGTGCCCATCTATGACGCGATCAGCATCATCATACTGATTCCGTGTCAACCTATTGGGTGACGATTCGTCACCACACCACGCCCATACTCCTCACCCGCCCACCTTTCCTACCCTATTTAAACATTCCCCGTCTTTTCAGTATCCTGACATGGCTGAATGCTGCGATACTGCGCGAGTCTACACTTACATGTAAGTACTTTGACCTGGGTCTAGCAATGGGGTTTCTTTCTGGACCCAACCCTGACTACTTTCACTGATCCATTTATATGTTATCATATACAGATTGTCAGTGATTCTACCCACTTACAACTGCTCAGATGCTACCACATTGATACTCTTCAATAATCTTGGTATGTGTTCTCTGATATGCCATTTTCTCTTGGTGCTCTTATATGACTTTAACTAGACATTATGATGACCATTATGTATACATTTAGATACTTTCTTATGTATACTGTTATTTATTTATTTTAGGATAGCATATACTTTGCGACAGTTTTTTTATGGTCCTATATATATGGCCATATAAAGCACAGTATTCCGGTTCACTTTTCTCCATTCCATCTCGGAGATCTCCATGCCATGGTTGATACATGCCTCGAATGACCTGCAATTTTAAACTATTTTGATTGGTATGTGTTTGATTTATTGCACCTATATATGTAATTTGTTGTTGTTTATGCTTTATTAGTTTTTCTTACAATGTTTCTTTTGAACAAATTTACTAGATCTCACACTGCCTTCGGCCCCTGAAGAAGGGAAGACCCGAAACGCGTTGGGCCTGGTACTCACTTTGTGGATCATTCAAACTGTATAATTATTTGTTCTTTTATATTTACGTGTCCCTGGACACTTTTGCTATTTATTAATAAAACCTTATAATTTTGTATAAAACATTCAAGAATCACTTGTTGCCTTCAAAGCCCCACTTCGGGGGATCCCTCGAATTGTTCTATGCCCATCAGGGGTGGTGGCAACACTTTGAAGGTCATATATTTAAGATGTTCCCTATGTATATTCATATTCAGGGTAGTAGATACCCATGAAAGTGGCTAAACCCCCTTTCTTTCCCCCACTACATCTTAACCTGACTTTCCTCCACACGCGACATTCCTTGTGGTTTTTTCCACAATTAACAGAATAACTTTTTGTTTTTGTTTTGTTTGTTTTTTATTAGTAATTCTCAGACTATTAGATCTCTACTTAGTGCAATTTAATCTCTAATCACTTACCCATCAGTCAATATGTTCCAAGGCAAAGATTGGGACGAACTTATGCAGGGTTACTCCGCCAGTCACCATAGGGGCGAGGCCGTGCAATCAGAGCTCTCATCCCTATGTAGCCAACTTGGCAGACTGGTCGAGAAAAAAGCAGCTCTCTTCTGGCATGTCAACAGTTTTGAAAAATATTTACTCGAAGACATAAACCCTTATGGTCTTCGAATTCAGATTTTTCCACTGCTAGACAACATAAATACCGATTTCCGAAAAAAATGGGAGGAGAATCTTCAAATATGTACAGCTAACATGATGAGGCTTCTGATAGATGAATATAAAATCAGATCGGGACGAGTCGAAAGGGATATAGATGAGATTTACATCAAGCTCTTACCCTTCCTAGCACTCCCGGCCTTTAAGGATCATGAGATAAAAATCAAGGGACGACTGGATGTGGTAATAGCCGAAATCTTACACAAGAAAGAAAACAAATTTTGGAGGGACAAACGCTCCTTCCAAGAAGGTAATGCCTATAAATGGCAGGCTGCCTATCCTATTCCCCAAAAATCTTTTAAAGGGACTACGTCCGGTGCCCCTAAAAAGAACTATAAGGCACAATCTAATGCTCCCACAAATGTACCTCCATCAAACTCCTCCAGAAATCGAAACTCTAAACCCAAACGACCGCTGTCAGTAGATGATGATAATGTTACCAAAAAACGTATCGTACAGCAATCAGGCCCAGCCCATAATTCGGCTGGCCCCGATAGACATAGACTTCCCAGCAATCCCCCAACACAATCAACCGAATTGTTCTCTGTTTTTACCACCGCTCAACAATTTAATACCCAAGTTACTCATGAGGGGCTAAGGCCCACAATTAAAGAAACTAACGACACTGGATTTTTTCCCCAGGTCGCCCAAACACTTCAGGGAACATAGTTCCCACCTCACAATTGGATAATATGCTTGATAGCTCATCGGGTCTTGATATTATTAATCTCTCCAACTATGAACTTTCGTCAGGTGAAAAAACTTTACTCACCAAAGGTCTAACATTTTGTCCAGAGGCATATCCTGACACCTTTGAAATCACAAAGGACATCCATCTGTTTGCGAGAAAATTGCTACTAAAAAGCTTATACTCTAAACCTAAGATTGAAATTTACAAATCCTCTATACAACAACACAATGCAGATGTCGATCTACTTTTATCTCTTTGCGACGAAGTAGATTCGTCTGATTTCAATGAAACATTGGAATGTAAAGATCTGCCTCTTGAACCTATGAACTCTGACATGTTTGACAAATCAGTTGTTCTGTTAAAAAATAAGTCTGATAAATTTCCATCTTTACAGATCAATCCCAATTTGGCGGCTTTCGTAGCACTTACCACAGCAGAGATCAAAAAATTACATAAACCACGTAAGACCAACCAACAATCTTACCAATTTAGTGAGGCCTTGAATAAACTCAAAGAGTGCCATCTGCTCACTATCAAGCCCTCTGACAAAGGGGGCAATATTGTTATTCAGACCAACGACCAATATAGGTCCATGTGCTTAAAAATCCTTTCAAATAATGACTGGTATATACCGATTTCCAAATCGACCATCAGTAAATTTGAGACAGAGTTCTACGCTTTAGTAGATGGAGCCTTCTCCCAGGGTGTAGTAAATCACGACACTTGGGAGTTTATTCGCATCAAATACCCCAAAACACCTACCTTTTACTGTCTACCCAAGGTTCACAAAGATCTGTTAGACCCCCCTGGGCGACCTATAGTGTCGGGCAATGGTGCCTTAACAGAGAATCTTAGTGTTTTTGTTGACTCACACCTTAAACCTTTTGTAGCACACCTGCCTTCATACATTAAGGATACTATCCATCTTCTGCAGAAGATCGAATGTCTCAGTATCTCTCCGGGAGCATTATTGGTGGCCATTGATGTGGAAGCCCTTTACAGCTCCATTCCACACGGTTTGGGCTTAATTGCAATTAGAGATGCCATCTTCCCCCTTTTTTACACCGATCGAAGGCTTGGTGAATTTATTATCATGGCCCTCGAATTTATACTTTACCATGGGGTTTTTTCATTTGATGGCTCCCACTTCCTCCAGGTACAGGGGGTTGCGATGGGGACTTCTTGTGCCCCATCGTATGCCAACCTGTACCTGGGGGAGTGGGAAAAGGCCTTTTTGGCCAGTACTCCGGTCCAACCGTTCATCCATCAAGTTATGGCATGGTCACGATATATAGATGATGTCCTTATGATTTGGGAGGGGTCAATTAATGATCTCAATTCTTTTATGTCTATCATGAACTCCAACAAATCCAACTTGAAGTTCACGATGACATGCAGTAGTACACAACTCACCTTCCTTGATGTAACACTATCAAAGAATCCTGATGGATCCTTGTCTACAGGTTTATTCAGGAAACCAACAGCAGGGAATACAGTCTTACACGCTACCAGCGCCCACCCGGCACCATTAATCAAATCAATACCTTATAGCCAATACTTGCGTTTGAAACGCAACTGCTCCTCCCAAGAAACCTTTTTACTAGAGGCAGCAGCCCTCAGGGAAAGACTCCGACAAAGAGGCTATTCCAACAAATGCCTCAAAAAATCCTTTCAACGGGCAAATGGACATTCTAGGCAGTTACTGCTAAGCCAAGCGAAAAAATCTACCAATACAAATGACGGTACCAGAATAATTACCAAATACCATTCCCAACACCAAAAGATGAGAGATATCTTTAAGAGATTTTGGCACCTTTTATTGATTGATCCCAATGTGGGACCCTTCGTGTCTAAAGAGCCCGCAATTACATTTCGCCGGGCCTGCTCCCTTGGAGACCAGCTCGTTACTAGCGAGTTTAAAGGGAGTTTTAGAAGTGATCCCTGCAAAAGAAAGGGTACCTATACATGTGGAGGATGCTCCATCTGTCGGTACATTAATGTCGACCAGAGAATCACCTTACCCAATGGACACTTACTCAGACCGAGACATTTTGCCAATTGCAAAACCCTCGGTGTGGTGTACTTACTGACATGTCAATGCGGCATGTTTTATGTCGGCAAAACTAAACTGCCCTTTTATAAAAGGGCCTCCAGACATTTACATGCCATGCGCACTGCTAACCCCGACCTACCATTGGGGCGCCATATTTTGTTATCACATGGTGGAATTTTCCCTGGGGTGAAGTTTCTGATCCTTGACAGGGTTCATCCCAACCCCAGAGGTGGAGATTGGAATAAAATTCTACTACAGCATGAGACCCGCTGGATTGCTGATCTCGGGGCCAACCTTCCCCCGGGGCTCAATGAACAGATAAGCTTTAGGCCCTTCTTGGAGGGCTTCTCCTCGGGTGGTTGGGAGGGGGACTGAGGGATATTTCTGGTCTATTGTTTTCTGTATGTCTTAATTGTCTTATATTTTGCTGCCCATTTTTATTGTGTGATGTACATTATAGTGTACTGCATATAATCTTTTGCTGTGTTTCTTGTATGGATTATAATGTTGTCCCTGCCTATTTCCACCTTTATTTCCATCCGTTTTTAACAGTCCCTTGTCCGTGCATCTCATTTCCGGCATTTCGCCCCTGGCATCGATTTGACTACCGGCATTCCTGTGCTTACCTGGCCCGGCGCACCCAAGCCGCCCCTTCAATGTAAGGGACGGCTTATTTCGGACCCGGCCGTCGCACACCTCTCCAGTGCAGACGGCTATTGGGTCCATACCTGCGTCGTTAGAGTGACATGAATTGACATAATTTTTGTCTCTTTCATTTCCCTCTGGACCATACTGTCGGCCCTTATCTTTAATTAGAGATGTGGGACCCTGTACATGAATATAAATAATTTTTACTCAACTTTTCATATATCCCTTATACAGACGTCTTTCTCCTTACATCTTTCAGCTCTCCTCGGAGTGCTTGCCTAAAGATATACTAGTATCAGTCCAGACCTTTTTCTCTGACCTCTCCCCTTTCCTTATGAACATTGTTAGAGTTACAATCTTCAATGTTAAACTATGTCAGGATTCTGGGCGGTGGTGATTACACACCCCGCCCCCGCCTTCATTTTTGAATGACGCCATTTATGTCACCCAAATGCTCCTTATTTGGTTATTATTGGTGGTGGCGGTCACACACCTTGATGACTACTTCTGTATTTGCCCCTCTCCTCACACATGTGATTGGTGTGGGGCCTTGTTAATATGTCGCCGCATTGACCCGCTGCTTGACTGCGGAGTTCTAGTGGCTCTTCATTTCCGCCCTTACCTTATGCCCTTTCTTTGACACGGTCCGCGTCACCACCATGGCCCCACCTTTTTACTTCCGGGCGGCGGCATTTATTTCACTTCCGCCCTGCCCATACATGGCGCGATATACGTCATGCAGAGTGGCTTTCTATTTCTGTCTCTATTTCACGCCCTTTTGTCGACGTGCCCTACGTCAGCATTACAGCGTCATTTCCGGACCTCAAGGCGACGGCTCCTATTTATCTATTTCCGCCCTTACTTCATGCCCTCACATGACGCGATAGTCGTCATGTGAGAACAGGACTGCTTTAGGACACTCATTTCCGCTCGCAGTCCGTGCCCATCTATGACGCGATCAGCATCATCATACTGATTCCGTGTCAACCTATTGGGTGACGATTCGTCACCACACCACGCCCATACTCCTCACCCGCCCACCTTTCCTACCCTATTTAAACATTCCCCGTCTTTTCAGTATCCTGACATGGCTGAATGCTGCGATACTGCGCGAGTCTACACTTACATGTAAGTACTTTGACCTGGGTCTAGCAATGGGGTTTCTTTCTGGACCCAACCCTGACTACTTTCACTGATCCATTTATATGTTATCATATACAGATTGTCAGTGATTCTACCCACTTACAACTGCTCAGATGCTACCACATTGATACTCTTCAATAATCTTGGTATGTGTTCTCTGATATGCCATTTTCTCTTGGTGCTCTTATATGACTTTAACTAGACATTATGATGACCATTATGTATACATTTAGATACTTTCTTATGTATACTGTTATTTATTTATTTTAGGATAGCATATACTTTGCGACAGTTTTTTTATGGTCCTATATATATGGCCATATAAAGCACAGTATTCCGGTTCACTTTTCTCCATTCCATCTCGGAGATCTCCATGCCATGGTTGATACATGCCTCGAATGACCTGCAATTTTAAACTATTTTGATTGGTATGTGTTTGATTTATTGCACCTATATATGTAATTTGTTGTTGTTTATGCTTTATTAGTTTTTCTTACAATGTTTCTTTTGAACAAATTTACTAGATCTCACACTGCCTTCGGCCCCTGAAGAAGGGAAGACCCGAAACGCGTTGGGCCTGGTACTCACTTTGTGGATCATTCAAACTGTATAATTATTTGTTCTTTTATATTTACGTGTCCCTGGACACTTTTGCTATTTATTAATAAAACCTTATAATTTTGTATAAAACATTCAAGAATCACTTGTTGCCTTCAAAGCCCCACTTCGGGGGATCCCTCGAATTGTTCTATGCCCATCAGGGGTGGTGGCAACACTTTGAAGGTCATATATTTAAGATGTTCCCTATGTATATAGATATTGAACAGAACCGGCCAAAATGGGGATCCCTGAGGGACTCCGCATGACACCATGCGTTTTTCAGAAGTGAAAGGTCCCAATTTCACTATTTGTGATTGGTTTCCCAAAAAGGAGGAGAACCAAGATAAATCACCTTCTGTGACTCTGGCTACTTCAGCTAGCCGAGTCAGTGATAATTTGTGGTCTACAGTGTCAAAAGCAGCACTTAGGTCCAACAGTACCAGAAGACATGATTCTCCTGCTGCCTCAAGAGCGTCATCCCATATTTTGAGCAGTGCTGATTCTGTCTCGTGACCTAAACGGAAACCCGATTGAAACGGATTGAGTAATTTATGGGTGTCTAAGTGATGTTGTAGCTGTTGTACAACTTCTTTCTCCATTACCTTGGAGAGAACATTTAAGCCTGTTATGGGTCGACAATGGTTAGGGTCTTTGGGGTCCAGGGTGTTTTTTTTTTTAAATTGGTTTGATTATGCCTTGTTTCAGTAAGGAGGGCACCATGCCCTCCTTGAATGACTGGTTTATGAGCTGCGTGATAGATGGTGCCAAAATATCGGCACATTCTTTCAGCAAGTTTAGTGGGGATGATATCATTGGGTGCTATGCTGTTACGCAGAGTACCTATGATATTTTTTGTGACATCAATGGAGATGGGTTTTAGAGTAAAATTAGTAGTTTGCGGCGGTTTTATGTGGGTATTGGGGTTGTGATTTGGGGAGGGGTCGATGAGGGGTCTATTTTGCTGAATACTTTCACAGATTTTTTCAATTTTGTTAATAAAAAAATCTGATAATTCGTTGCAAAATTCTTGTGAATCAGAATTCGGGGCCTCTAAACAGACTGGGTTTATAGTCTGGGTGACAAGCTTGAAGAGTTTGCGGGGGCGGTTTGGGGCATTTGCGATGATGTTGGAAAAATGATTTATTTTTGGCCATAAAGACTTCTTTATGGTATTTCCTAATAATTATCTTATAAATGGTTTTGTTTTGTTTAGAAGAGCTTCTTTTCCAGGCTGCTTGCTCTCCTACGCTCTTGCTTTAGCAACGACAGCTGGTCGTTAAACCAGTTGGAGTTGTTTTTCCGAATGCATGTTTTGCGGTTTGGTGCTACTAAGTCGGCTGACTGTATTAGCGCCTTGTTGATGGCGTAAAAAGTTTCTGTGGCTGTTTGATGTTGTTGGATTGTTTTTATTTTGTTCCCTAGTGTCGTTTTGAAGAGTTCAGAGTGGAGCTTCTTCTGAGATCTAGTCCAGTGTGTTGTCACCGGTTTTGTCATTTTTTTTGAGGGGGCATTTTTTGTAATTGTGAATTTATTTGCATGGTGATCTGTCCATGGTTGCGGCTCATTTTCCAGAATGTTGATTTCTAAATCTTGTTTGAAAATGAGATTGAGTGTGTGACCTGAGGCTTGGGTGGGCCAATGTACTAGTTGCTGCAGACCTAATCCGTCCAGATTGTCGATGCAGGCGTCGGCGACGGGGTCCAGTGAAGAGTTGGCCCAGAGGTTGAAATCCCAGAGCAGCAGGAGGTGTTTGGTATTTAGGGTATAGGAAGAGTTGAACTCCGTCAATGACGTGAGGAGGTGCGTTTTTGGCCCTGGTGGTCTATAGCAAAGTATAATGTGGACAGTGTCCTGGGGATTTGTTTGCAGTTGCAGAGTGAGGGTTTCCATTAATGGAAGTGAGTTCTGAAGGTCTGGTTTGGTGATCAAGAGGTGAGTCTTGTGGATCACCGCCAGGCCTCCTTCTCTTTGCCCAACTCTGTTTTCCGTTTGAATGCGGTAATTTAATGGCACCAATTCTCCTAGAATGGTGTTGCAGTCAGCTGTTAACCAGCTTTCTGTGAAAAAGAGGCAGTCTAAATCGTGTTGTAGGATGAAATCATGGATTTCTTGTCGGTGTCTTACTGCCGATCTTGTGTTGACCAAAGCGCATGATATATCCTTTGGCTGGGGAAAACGGGTCTAATTTTTGACTGTCGATTTTCAATCGATTCTAAACAGTTGCTCAGTTCTTGAAGCTTTTTTGGTGACGGCTGGTAATATTGAGGCAAATGACTTTAGACCCCAAATTGTTTCTGCAGAGTATCTCAGATTAGCCATAGTCGCAGAACGCCGGGGAGGAAGATGTTTATCAGGGAGGTTTTCAATGACGATGGGAAGGAAGATTCGCTAAATTCTCCCCCCCTGTTTGATCCAGAGGAAGGCGAAAAACCCCTAGCCGTGCTATGGCAATATGCAGCGGCAGGGGAAAAAATTGCTTCCTGACCCCTCAGGGGCGATCGGGCGAACCCTGGATCAAGTGCTAAAAGGTGGTGGATAACTATTAGGGCAGAATGAGGGGGGAGGGGTGTACCCCCTCCTGAATTCATCAGGTGGGAGTCAATTACCAGTTATTGGGTTGTGGAGAAGGGAGTAGGGGTGGGGGGGGCGCTTTTATAAAAGCCACCATACACACCCCCCCCCCCCCTGGTGGCCAACTATAATAAAATATTTTAATACCCGGTGTTGTTTATTTGTGTTTGCACTTTTTTTTGCAGGAGAAGGAAAATGTGTGAGAGGCTTCTGTGGCCTCTTCCTGTGCTGATGTGTTCTCGGAACCAGCTGTGCTCCTTAGGCGTACGAGGGGCTACGCATTTAAAACTAGTAACAAATGGCAGGAAGCCATAGGCCCAGATTCACAGAGAGTTGGGCGCACATTACGCTGCCGTAGCGCAACCGCCGTATGCCACGCCGACGCAGCGCGGAGAGGCATGCACTGCATTCAGCAAGCTATTGCTCCCAACTATGCGTCAGCGTGGCGTATTTTTCGAAGGAGAAGGGTGGCGTAGGTGGAAGTGGGCGTGACCCATGCAAATGATGGTCCGAGCATGGTGCAGCGTTTGCCCGACGTATCATAAACTGCGCACGCGCCCTGACGTTGCCGTGACGTTGCATGCTCACAACCATGCCGGCACAACTGCCTAAGCTACGCCGGATCACCCCGTACGCCGTGAACGTAACGTACGCCCAATACGCCGGCCTGTGTTCCCTGGTGCAGACCTTTGCATGTCTGTTGCTGGGTTGCGCCTCATCTATGGGGAATAACTTTACGCCGGACGTACAACTTACGCGCACCTCGTGTACCATGCGTCGGGCGCACGTACGTTCGTGAAAAGCCGTATTTCCCTCATTTGGGAGCAGCAACATGCGTCCAGACGAAAAATGCCCCCACGTTACGCCAGAGTAAGTAAGCTACGTCGGCGTAGGGTGGCCAGTTTTTAGGCGTATGTTGGTTTGTGAGTCTGTCGCACAGATACGCCGGCGCACATTTGCACTTACCGGCGCAAATTTGAACTTACGTTGGCATAAGTGCTTTGTGAATCTGGGCCACTGTCTTGAGAATCCTTAGTGTACACCACTGCATGGCTACAACAAACCTTTTGATAAGGGTTCTTTTGATAAAGCAATTCAATTGACTTTTAGGCCTCGTACACACGATCAAATCTGTCTGCTGGAAACGGTCGGCCCGACCGTCCCAGCAAACAGATTCGACCGTGTGTACGGGCGAGCCGACGGATTTGGCCACCTGACAGATTTCAAAGCATGCTTTGAAATCTGTCGGCTGGGAACCCGTCCGCCCGACATGTCTGCTGGTTAGTATGCTAACCAGCAGACATGTCTTCTCGCACACGTGCCGAATGATTTCGACGCATTGCGCGGAAGTGTCTTACTTCCTGGTGCGGTGACGTGGCGGCGTCAACGTCACCGCCACGTCACCGACACGTCAGCGCGCTGTCTGCTGGCGGGGATTTTGGTTTGCTCGTGTGTACACACGAGCAAACCAAAATCCAAGCAGACAGATCTGTTCAAATCGCTCGGTCCGACCGATTTGAACAGATAGATTGCCTCGTGTATACGAGGCCTTAGGCCTCGTACACACGAGCAGACAGATTTGTTCAAATCTGTCTGTCCGACAGATTTGAACAAATCTGTCTGCTGGGATTTTGGTTTGCTCGCGTGTACACACGAGCAAACCAAAATCCCCGCCAGCAGACAGCGCGCTGACGTGTCGGTGACGTGGCGGTGACGTTGACGCCGCCACGTCACAGCACCAGGAAATAAAACACTTCCGCGCATGCGTCGAAACCATTTGGCGCGTGTGCGAGAAGACATGTCTGCTGGTTAGCATACTAACCAGCAGACATGTCGGGCGGACGGGTTCCCAGCCGACACATTTCAAAGCATGCTTTGAAATCTGTCGGGTGGCCAAATCCGTCTGTTAGCCCGTACACACGATCGAATCTGTCTGCTGAAACGGTCTAGCAGACCGTTTCCAGCAGACAGATTTGATCGTGTGTACGAGGCCTTTGAGTGCTAGGTGACAAACCCATGCCCAATCCTGCCTGGAGACAATCAAGAACTGTGAGAACGGATTTACACTGCCTTCTTGATGTCTGCTTCCAGGCAAAAAAAGAAAGTCATCCATACATTCGTATAATTTTTTTTAATAGACAGTTTAAGACTACAAATAATAGTATCACCCACCCACTGCCCCTTAGAATCCCTCGTTTAGCCTCCAGGCCATCAGCCAGAGAAGGTGAAGATTCAGGTGGGTTACCGGCCCCTGAGAAAAGAAGATCTGGCTGAGGCAGTAGAACACATTCCACACAAATATGTAAGACAACTATCCTTAACACAATTAGATAAATTAGGGGTAAATACTTTTATGGAGAATGGCTTTTTGTTCCACAAGAGTTATAATATAGGGTGACCAGACATCCCCGGTTTCCCCGGATTGAGGACACTGTCCCCGGAGACAGTCCATCCCCCGCTTTGTCCCTGGATTCAGGGACGATCCTGGGTGGGTGCACCACTAGCTGATGCAGGGGGGGTATACTCACGGCTGGCCCTATCATGGGTCCAGCTTGGCTGTCTCAGACAGGAAGGGGGCATGCACCACCAGATTAATAAGAGCGGGGATGTCCTGCTTACTCGGCTATCAGACGAAGTCCCGCCTCCTGGGTCGGCTCCTATGATAGGCCGCACACTGCTGACATCTATCATATAAAGCGGGACTTCATCTGAGGACAGCGACTGCGCAGGGTAAACAGGACATCCCCGCTCTGTATAATCTCTCTCCTTTCCTCGCTCGATATGCACTGATCACAGGTAAGCCTGGACTGCTGGGCACTGAACAGGCTGGGCTGCTGAGCACTGAACCGGTTGTGCTTTAAAATGCATGGTTTTCCGTTTTATGAACAAGAAAATTACGTTATGCGGTTGGGCTGGTATAATAATACTATGGGGCTAGTATGAAATGATTTTCAGAAATAACGTATATATCATACAATCATTCCAAAAACACATACCATATACACTGCATATATTATTTGAGGAAAATATGCTTATAAAATAGTTAACCATTTGCCAATTAAAAAAAAATTAATAAAAAATGTCCCCGGATTTCATTTAAAAAATCTGGTCACCTTATCATAATAAATAGTAAGTATCATTTGCCGCCTTTGGTGATCTTGACTCCAGGAGTGTCTATCAGCCTGTTAAAGAGCCCACTCCAGGGTTAAAGGTAGATAATTTACGATGTAAACGGAGGAGTAGTGGAGTAGCATAGTACTGCAATTACAAAGGACAAATGGACACTCTTTTACAGTCTAGAGTAAAAGTGGTTTAACATCCACATACAGAAAGGCGTTTTCACTGTAAAGTTGGCCAACTATGGCTCTTGCTGCTGTCAGTCAAAACCTGTCAACTGAGAGTTGGGGGTGGGACTAAGCCACGCCGTGTATCTGAACAGGCGCACACAGCCTGGCCTGGATTGAGCCTGCACGAGTGCCCCTTATAGAAAGTGGCTTGCTATGGGGGCCCCTTAGAAAGGGAGGAGGAGCCCAAAGCTCTAAAGGGGCCTGGGGGACCCCAGAAGAGAAGGTTTGGGGCTGCTCTGTGAAAAAAAAATTCACAGAGCAGGTAAGTATACAATGGTTTGTTATTAAAAAAAGAAAACAAGCACTTTAATGTAATGTATCTTTTATTATAGGTCCAGACGAGTACTGACCTCCAATGTACTGTATTGCCTCATACACATGACAATTTTTCTCGGCAGGAAAAAAAACAAAGTTTTTCCCCGATGTGATTCCTCTCCAGCCTGACTTGCATACACGCGTTCATGCAAAAAAACTTCCGAGGAAAGCGTGGTGACGTACAACACCTACAATTGGACTATAAAGGGGAAGTTCCTTTCAAATGGCACCACCCTTTGGGCTTCTTTTGGGCTGCATACTTGATTCTTAGCATCATGTGTACAAGGTCGTGTGTACAAGGCATAACAGTGGATTTCGATAATAGCCAGACTATTAATGACTACCAAATTAAAGGAGGCTTTTATTAGGGGCTGGACTACTGCCAACCACCAATGTAAAGGAGGCTTTTATGAGCCGCCAGACTACAAATGACCATGTGGCTATATTTGATCAGTGATGTTGTCATGCTATCCTGCTCCCTTTTTTACTTGGCATGGGATTTTTAGCAATAAAATGAAATATGCAGGGTAACATCACTGGCTGCTAAGGATGAGAAGGGTGGCATCCCTTTAGGCCGCGTACACACGATCGAACATGTCCGCTGAAACTGGTCCGACGGACCGTTTCAGCGGACATATCCGATCGTGTGTACGGCCTAGCAGACATGTTTTTCCATCGGACAAATTTCAAAGCATGCTTTGAAATTTGTCCGCTGGAAACATGTCCGTTGGACATGTCCGCTGGTTAGTACGTTTAACCAGTGACATAAATCTCCCGCATGCGCCGAATGGATTTGACGCATGCGTGGAAGTATTTTACTTCCTGGATTGGTGACGTGGCGGCGTCAACGTCACCGCCACGTCACCGCGTTATCCGTCCGAGGGGATTTTGGTCCGATGGTGTGTACAAATACGGTCCGTCGGACATGTTCAGCGGACATGTCTCCTCATCTGTACGCAGTCTTAGGCCCCATACACACGATCGGATATATCCGATGAAAACGGTCCGCGGACCATTTCCATCGGATATGTCCGATCGGGAGTTTGATCCGATGGCGTGTACACACCATCGGATCAAATTCCCCGCCGCCGGACGGCGCGGTGACGTGGCGATGACGCGGCGGTGACGTTGACGCCGCCGCGTCACCGCCACGTCACCGCACCAGGAAGTAAAACACTTCCGCGCATGCGCCGAATCCATTCGGCAGCGGCGCGGCGGCGGTGGGAGCCGACATGTCTGCTGGTAAGTGTACTAACCAGCAGACATGTCGGGCGGACAGATTCCCACCGGATAGATTTCAAAGCTTGCTTTGAAATCTGTCGGGTGGACAAATCTGTCCGCTAGCCCATACACACGAGCGGAGATGTCTGCTGAAACGGTCCATCGGACCGTTTTCAGCGGACATATCCCCTCGTGTGTACGCGGCCTCACAGACAGAAAGCTGCCATAGATAGTAGCAGTCAAAATACTGGCAATATGTATGGATGTTCGGCTCTCATCGAACTAGGTCCAAACCTTGAGCTTATCCTCATTGACCACTAATGTAAAGGTGGTTTTTATCAAGGGTCAGACTATTACTGACTAACAATGTAAAGGAGTATTTCATGGGCAGGCCACTTCTGACCACTAACGTAAAAGGGGGCTTAAATAAGGGGCTTTTATTAGGAGCCAGAACACTGCTGACCATCAGCATATAGGGGTAGGGGCCATTTATCAAGTGCCAGATTACTACTGATCACCAATGGAAAGGGGAACTTTATTTGTAGTAAAGATACCAATGACCACCAATGCAAAGTTGACCCGAAAAGGTCCGGACCCGAGCCACGAACCCTATTCAAGTCTATGGGACCTGAACATGAAAAATCAATTTGAAGGATTATATGCAAGTTACTGACCATAAAAATGGTATGGGGGCCTGGGTACTGCTGTAAGGGAGAAATCAATTAAAGGAATTCATGGACAGCCGCACACCAAAATAAACCTAAAAAGGTAGCCTTTATTGGTGTAAAAAGGATAAAAAGCACTACAAAACACAGCACAGCAAGCTGTGGAAAAAGCTGACGCATTTCGCACAAAGGTTCAGTGCTTAGTCTTATGCTGTAGGGGACATGCATCAAAGCAAAATATTTTTTTAACCACTTAAGACCCCTTTTTGCGATTCGGCACTGCGTCGCTTTAACTGATAATTGCGCAGTCGTGCGATGTGGCTCCCAAACAAAATTGGCGTCCTTTTTTTCCCACAAATAGAGATTTCTTTTGGTGGTATTTGATCACCTCTGCGGTTTTATTGTGTGTGCTATAAACAAAAATAGAGCGACAATTAAAAAAAAAATCTATATTAATTTCTTTATCTATTTTAATTATACGCTTATTGGCCCAGATTCACATACATCGGCGAATATATATATGTCGCCGTAGCGTATGTCTTTTACGCTATGCCGGCGTAATGTAAATTCGTCGGCGTAAGCCGGCCTAAGTCAAAGTAGGTGGAAGTGGGCTGGAAGTGGGCGTGATACATTTAAATGAAGCGTGACCCCATGCAAATGATAGGCCGAGCTTCAGACAAGTACTTAAAATTAACTGCGCATGCATCGTGCCTTAGACGCATCCCAGTGCGCATGCTCACAACCACGTCGAAACAACTGCCTAAGATACATCGAATCACTGCCTACGACGTGAACGTAACCTACGCCCAGCCCTATTCACGTACAACGTAAACAAAGTAAAATTCGACAGCATTCGTTCCCTGGTCCATACCTTTGCATGAGTTGCGCCTCCAATATGGGGAATAACTTTACGCCGGACGTACTACTTACGCAAACCGCGTATATTATTCGTCGGGCGCAAGTACGTTCGTGAATCGCCGTATTTGACTCATTTGCATATTTGCATCGAAAATCAATGGGAGCGCTACATGCATCCAGCGTAAATATGCGCCCACTATACGCCAGTGTAGGAAAGTTACGTTGTGCGACTGAAGACTATTTTTCAACGTATCTTGCTTTGTGGGTCTGCGCATAGATACGACGGCGCACATTTGTACTTACGTCGGTGTATCTGGAGATACGTCGGCGTAAGTGCTTTGTGAATCCGGGCCATTGTATTCTTCACTAAGAAGTGACATCATAACTTTCGAACATGTTTTTAAATTATCCTCCCAAGTCTTCTTAAAACCACAGTGTCATTAATTGTATGGAAAATCTGTACTTGAAGTCCTATTAGATTAATCTCGGTCTTGATATACCTATTAAAGGCCTGTATTTGCAAAAAAAGTGATGATTTCCTTTCTAGGTTATTTTTTTTTTTTTAAGTGAAAATAAATTGAAGATGGATTAAGAGTGCAAGGTTCCCCCTTGCGGGACTTTAGAGGCCCTGGTAGTTGTATATCAACACCAAAAAGTACAATAATGTATGTAGGATTAGGGAATTTAGACTCCAATGCTAGGTGCGTTTTTCATTGAGTAGACCATTCCAGAACTGCGTTTTTTAAGGGCCTGGTAGCCCACTTTTATTTAAAAGCATCAAAGTTCATAGACACAGAAGCAGCCCTCGCAGAGGGGTTCCATCAATCCTGTATCTTGCAAAAAAAAAATCCACAGTCGCACGCAGCATCTGGTTCGCACACAGCAACTTATCCGCACACAGTGTTTGAGCTTACTGGTCGCACACAGCGTTTGAGATTACTGGTCGCACACAGCGTTTGATCTTCTTGAAGCACACAGCTTCTACCTGCCCCAACAGTAATGACCTCTGCCTCCTGCAGAGAGACGCATCCACTCTGTCTTCTCTCACAGAGGTTTGGGAGTCACCTGACTCCTAGCACAGACCTCCTGTCTGTGGGGTGGGGCTCTAAATGCTGTTCAGGTCAGAACTATATACCTGGACACACAGCTGTCCAATTAGTGTGTCTTTCTCTCCTAAATCTGGCGTAAACTAGCCATTTCTCACACAGCACATGATCTCATCCTCACAGTATGAAATAATAGGAAGAAAAATATATAATTTATTATGACAAATAGTAAAAAACAATAAACTTCAAAAAAGAAAGAATGTGGCTCTGCAAGTTCGCCTGTCAACATCACAATATTAGCTGTACACTGCTAAAGGTCGAGGTCCACCGTGATGCAGGAATGAAGTTTAGGAAACATCCCCAATGCGTTTCAGAATCATTTCCTTCTTCAGAGGTGTATTAGTAGATGAAAACATTGGCCCAGATTCACAGAGCGATTACGCGTGCGCAATTGCTGTTGCGCGTGCGTAAGTCTAAATGTGCGCGTGCGTATAGTTGCACGCGATTCACAAAACAATATACGCCAGAAATCTACGTTTTTTGGTCCGGCATAATTGAGTTAGACATTCGCTTCCCTTCGCGCAAAACTGCGCTAGACACACCATTGATTTGCTAGTCAAATATGCTAATGAGGGAGTTACGGGGATTCACAAAAAAACGCAGTTGCTGCGCAGGCTACGCGATGTGCGCAACTGCAAAATGTCCTGTCTAAAGTTAGAGGACCTAAAAGCTGGTCTAACTTTTGAAAAAAAGTCTACTTGTCAGATAAAGCAACACTGTTAGTGAGGATTTCAGCAGTCACACGTGTTGCCCAACAATCTGTATGCCAACATGCCAGGGGCATCGTCGTGCATAGCTATACTACTGACTTTAGATGAACAAAAAAGGATGAGGGCACGGAGGATGGCACTAAGGAGGGCACAGGAGATGTTTTTTTTTTTTTTTTGCTTATATAAAATTTACAATTTAATCTAATCTAATACAATATTCTTATCTGATACAAGCCCCTCACTCTTCACTTGATATATCACACACGCATAGACATCTTTGGCATGAGTGATTCTGAGGTGTCTCGCATCTTCAGATTCACCCCTCATGCCATCATGGAATTACCACAACCTTGCAGGAGGACATCAGCAGCCCAACACATGACACCACCCATGACACCCATGACAGCTACATATACAATCAGAGCCCCATCCCCACAGATTTCCAACAGAACATGTATGGGGACAGCTGGCTGGTTGGTGAGTGACATGGGAGTCAGGCATGACTATCCCCTCCCGTGATGCACACCTCACAAGTGGCACATGCATGACTAACATCCTCCTGTCTTTTCCCTTCAAGGTGACTCTGCATATGCACTGGTACCCCATCTCATGACCCCATCTCATGCCAGCTCACATTATGCATCTTTGCACGTTAAACACACACATTAATCATGGCACAATGAGAATGCATGCATGCACACCACTGTGGTCCCTAGCACACACACCCCACATCCTCATCAAATTGGATTGGCACCAGTCCACCATGCAAGACTGGTGAGCAGTAACGCCACGTCAAGGCTCCAATTATGTCACTGTACATTCATACACCATTCACACGGACCTGGGAATCACTTCTCCCTGGTCCTGGGGAACCCTTCTCCAGCCAAATTGAGGATGACACCCCTTTTCCAGCAGGAATGTCACCCCCACATTCAAACATCATTCACAACCCAAAATATGCCAAAAATGTCAGCAAAACAAAAAAAAAAAAATGCATAGAAAAAAAAAATGCATAGAAAAAAAAAAATGCAGAGAACAAAAAAAAAATACTTTCAAACCAAAAAAAGGGGAAAAAAAAAAATTAATGCCCTCTGCGTGAGCCACGCCTGGGGCGCCCCCGGCCACGGCCCCGGCCCCTCAGGGGAGACGCATGGGGGAGGGGAAAAGCCGGGGAAGGAGGAGCAGCCCCTGAGATCTGCCCACCTGGCGGCCTGCCCTCCAAGGCCACGGCTATTCTGTCCAGGGCAGCACCAAGTGTTGCCGTGTTGCCCTGGATAGCCTGGGTAAGGGCCCTCACATCCTGCCCAACGCCTGCTGCTGTAGTTTGCAGGTCATTTAGGCAGGTTGTGGAGGCCCGGGAGAGGGAGTCCAGGTTACCCAGCCTATCGTTGATGGAGGACAGGCTCTGATCCACCCGCCCCATAGTCTGGCAGAGCTGTCTCAGAAGGCGGGTCTGGATGGCCTGGTTCCTTCTCAGACAGGCGGGCAGGAGATTGGGCGCCCCCCTGGTGCTCTGGGATGACCTCCTGGCTCCAGCTGATGGTTGTGGCCGGGGAGAAGGGGAGGCCCTTGTGAGGGGAGCCATGTTGGGGGAGGAGAGGGGGGGGCTCCCCCTTAGGGAGGGCAGGCTTCTTGCAGCCAGAGGGGAAGAGCCCGCAGAAACCAACCGTCCAGTGCCTGCCATGGACTCCTCCTCCTCATGATTCTCCTCCTCCTCATTATCGTCCTCCTCATGATCATCCTCCTCCTCTTGTTCCTCCTCCGCGGACTCTGGCCTTGTTGGGGGGGCCTCATTAGGCTGCTGTCCTGGCGTTGGAGCGGTCAGGCCAGATGGCCCTGCACCCTCCTGCACAGCTGTGGATGACACAAACCATTCACAGGTTGGAGGATCCACACACTTGCCACATATTCCCTTTCACCCCCTCCCCCACACATGCTACACACCTGAGAGAAATAAAAACCTTACCTGGCACCGCGGGGACCGGACTTGTGTCAAAGCCTGGCAGGCCCTCCACTTCATGACGGTGAAAGGTCAGGGCCACCACACGCTCCGTCGCTGTAAATCTAATCCGGCATGGTGGGCCCCCTCCTGTGCCCCTGGCATGGGCATTTATTGCGGCCAGTTTTTTTTTCACCTGACGCCGGAGGTCATTTATTTTCTTGTCAATCCCAGACCGGGTCCGTGTCTCCCCCTCCCCCGATGAATTGACCTGCTCCGTGATCATATCCAATATCTCCCTCCTCCTGGCCGGGGTGGTGGTGGCACTCTGCGGGCCGTGGAGAAAACGCCCATAGTCGGTAATGGCCCGGGCAAGAATTCTTTTTTCCCCCACTGTAAAATTAAGCTTTCTTTTTCTCTCAGTCATACTTCCAAACAAACTCACTAGCAGTCACCAAAAATCTGTCACAAATACAAGCACAACCAATCAGGCAAGAACACACACAAAGAGAAAAAGAACACCCAAAAATCACACTAGCACTCAGCAAGAAACAGACACAAAAAAATCAGATGAAAAAATAAAGCAAGAAAACAAACGCTCAGAAATATATCAATCAAACAAACAGTCTCAAACACTTATCAAAATACACTTTCACAAAACTACCAACAAGCACTAGATCACACAGAACACTAATCTGACAACTACAAAACACACTCTAACGAACAACAGAGCAAAAGCACTTGATTCAATGGGAAGGGACACAAAGGGATGTACTTTTGCAATGGAAGTGCGTTTGTGTGTGTCTATTTATGCTGTCTGCGTAGTTCACAACATTGCCCTAGTCCATTTCCAATTTCACTGATTGCGCCGCTCCCGAGTTGTGAGCATGCGCACAACGGAGCTGACATGGTTTCCTTCACGCGCGCATGCGCGAGTCGGCCGGCCCTTCATTTGCATAGGGTCACGGCTCATTTCAATGTAACACGCCCACGTCCCTCCCAATTTGTATTACTCCTCCTTACGCCTCAGGAAAAAACCTTACGCTTGCGCAATTTCTTGCGCAAAAGCTACGTGAATCGCGGGATTACGCGGCTAGATTGCGCAAGTCTAACGGAAAAGTGGTGCGCTACGCCGGACCGATAATGCGCCGATCTACATGAATCTGGGCCATTTACTCTAAAATACAAACAAGTAAGGTTTAGTAAATACACAAATAGAAGAATAGCACTCACATTGCCAACATCCGTAAATAATGTGGTAAAGGAAAAGCAAAAAATAGGGGTATGAACCATAATTGGACTTTCAGCAGCACAGTAAACAATAGAGATGTATAAAAAATATATAAATGTTTAATAGAAAAAGGAAACCACATATATAACATAGGGTAAAAGGAGAATTAAAAATCATACATACGGGTACATATAAATGATGAATGCACCCAAGCATTTCACCTTGAGGGCCTCTTCAAGACACAAATTCAGGAAAACAATAATTGTAGAGGCAAGAAGGGGATCTCACTCTATATATAAAAACAGAGACATTGATAAAATACAAATACATTCATTTGAATAGGCATTGAAGAAAGGCCACAAACCCGAAAATAGGTGTGAAAAAACATGAATAACAACAAAGAAAAAAAAAGAAGGAATTTAGTGAGAGAAGAAATACTAGACATGTGCACAGCAAACATTTTCGTATCATTTTGTTCCGTTTCGTATTGTTCCGTAGGTTCGTACCGATTCGTAATTTCATAAGACGCTCGTTTTCCTGTTCGTTCCCGTTCGTATTTCGTACGACGCGATTTTTTCGGATTCCGATTGTTTCGTATTTTGGTTACCGTTTTATTTTCGTACATGGGGGATGATTCCTTATTCTGTTTAATTTATTGTCGTTTCTTGTTAGACAATCATTTTCGTAATTTTATACTTTCGTAAATATATTGCGGGATTCGCGGGACTTTCAACACGCGGCTCATCCATATTAACTATTGTTAAGCCCCGTACACTTGGTCAGACTTTTTTGCCAACAAACATAAAAACAAAAGTTTTCCATTCATTTTCAAAAAATCCGTTCGTTTGTAAGCTCCATCAGAAAACCATTTTTGGGTTCAAAAGTCTGGCCAACTGATCTGCCTTCAGACGAAAATCCACGGAAAAGTTTTTTTGGCTTTACTGTACTCGGCAGTCGGCACAAAAGAGAAGCTGATTCACTAACTACACTCACTCACTGCCCATTGAAAAAAACTAATCAAGTACACAAATTTACAAACAGACCAAAAAAATGGATTTACAAAACACACAAATGAAAATATGAACATACGACTGAAAATACCAACAGAAAAAGGATTTAAAATACAGAATGCAAATCATTTGTTATAGATGTAATTTTCGTTCTTTTGCCATTTCCATTTGTCGTATTTTCGTAAGATTGACGTATCGTTCGTTCGTATTTGCGCTTGTTCGTTATGCGGCTCATTCGAAATCCCGTCGTTTCCGTATTTTGGTGCTTTCATTTTTTCGTATGTGCACATTATTCTGCAGGTACGAAAATGAACAAATCCATACGAAAATACATTCGTTACGAACGGGAACGCATATATCTAAGAAATACCTTACAAATTTGTTTCTTGGTTAGCATGTGGCCAAACCAGACATCCAATAGAGGAGAAAAACGAGCCATGCAAAAAAGGTGCAATGCTGGGTGAACCAAAAACGGGGAGACCAACTAAAAATGATACAGATATAATTAACATCTGGAGAAAAAAAAAGGAGGAGGGGCATATGAACATAGCTACCTGTAATTTCCAAATAGCCGGTGTATATAACTACAAAAGTCACAAATGGAGAAAATGGATATAAGAAGAATGTCTTCCTTTTCAGCCCACAAGCCCAAATATAGGATGTCAAAGTGATAATTAAAAATATCAGTAGGCTGGGATCCATGGCTCAAGAGGGATATACAATACAGATCCCCAAGTAGTGACTATCTACAGAGAAAAAACACAAGAATGGAAAAAAGTAAATAAACTATAAAATAAAAAAAAAGACACACAAAACGCAGAAAGCATATTACTTACTATTATGCCGCGTACACACGACCGTTTTTCATGTCATGGAAAAAAACAAAGTTTTTCTCGACGTGATTCCTCGCAAGCCTACCTTGCATACACACGATCGTGATAAAAAATGCTCGAGGAAAGTGCAGTGACGTACAAGATGTACGACGGTACTATAAAGGGGAAGTTCCATTCAAATGGTGCCACCCTTTGGGCTGAATATGCAAATTTGCCGTATCATAACTTGCTTCTGAGCATGCGCGTTTTTTCCCCCATCGTTCAAAGCCTACACACGACCATTTTTAACGACGAGAAAAATGACGACGTGAAAAATGACGAGAAAAAATAGAGCAGGTTCTAAATATTTAATGCCCATTTTTTCTCATTTCTCACGATCATTTTTAACGACCAATTTAAAAAAATTGCATTTTTCTATATTTTATTGTTATTTCTGTCGATGTTTTTAAGATGTCTGTTAAAATATTTTTTCTTTCAATAAAATCTTTATGGAAAAAAAAATTCAAATCAAATAAAAAAGCTAAATTGAAAAAAAAAATTTGCATTTTTCTTGTCATGAAAACGGTCGTGTGTACACGGCATTAGACTGGACAGGTTCAAGGTAATCCCCAAGGAAGAACACATAGAGAGGGCTCTACACAGAAGCAAGGAGGAGAGATCACTGCCATGTAAAGCCAAAACGGCTGCAGAAAGTCGCGCCCTAGAGAGATCAGAGGGTAAGTCCCCCTATCAATCCCTACATTGCGGCATAATTAGCTTGTAGCGGCGTCAAATCACGCAAACAGCGTCATGACGTCATGCCCGCATTGTGGCACCGCAGTACATGGTGTAAATACCCAGAATATTTGCCTGTGAACTGCGTGAGGGGTGACACGCCTCACGTGCGTCACACACCCTCACCCACAAAGTGAGAAAAAGGGAGAAGAAAAGGGGGGCAGAGATAAAGGGGCAGAAAAGGCCCCATTCGAACACCAAAAATATGAGCACAAACATAGCGGCAACACGTCAACGGGTCACCATGGTCGGCACACCTGACATCTAGGAAAAAATGGCATAGAAAAATTCAATGACTCCTAGGTATGTGGATATATAATCCTTCATAACAATGTCATATAAAATACATAAATTAATAGTAAACATTGTTTACAAAATACATGGATAATATTCAATATTCAATGATAATCATTCAATTAATTATAAATCTAAGTATAAATTAATGCAACTTTTCGAACTTCTCTGACAGTGTCAGATATTTCGGAAACACAGAGGTAAACCAGATCAGGAACAAACAAGAACGGAAACAAAAATTAGAAAAAAAAACATATAGGGCATATATCAATAGCTCATACATAAGGGCAGGGGTGACCCAGCGCTAAAGAGTCTACAAGAAAGGTTTGAAAATGTGTATATCATTTAGGCCAGGGTATACTGTGGCCTGTAAATTATAGACACATTGGGCCAGATCCACATACCTGCCCCGCCAGCGCGGCGTGTCCCAATTACTCTACACCGCTGTAAGTTACAGCGGCATATCCTTATCCACAAAGAAATGCCGCTGTAACTTATGGCGGCGTATCGTAAATGGGCCGGCGTACGCGGGTGTAATTCAAATTTACTAGTGGGGGGCGTGTTTTATTATAATTATGAATGACCCGACGCAAACAACGCTTTTTTTTAACTGCGCATGCGCCGGCTGTGGACGTATCCCAGTGCGCATGCGCGAAATCACGTCGCAAAACATCAATGAAAACTACGCGAACGTAACTTACGTAAATCCCTATTCGCGAACGGTTTACGCCGTGAACGACTGAAAAATTGACACTGGCCCAACGTCCATACTTAACATTACGTACACCTCTATACAGCAGGGGTAACTTTACGCCGGACCTACGCTTACGCAAACGACGTAAACACATTGCGCCAGGCATACGCACGTTCGTGGATCAGCGTATCTACCTCATTTGCATATTCGACCTGGAAGCGCCCCTAGCGTCCAGTGTAAATAGGACACTTTAGGATGACGGCGTACGACGGCGTATCTACGCAAAAAAACGGCGTATCTTGTTTTGTTCTGGAGATCCGCCGCCGTAATTGTTTGTGGATCTGGCCCATTGCATCTCCCTCTGCAACACCTTCTGGTCAAAGTTGCCTCCTTGAGGGTCCTCATAGATACGATCGAGGATGGAACATGACGACAGCACGGATCAGATGGTAACAGACTGGCAATATGGCGTCATTTTACTGTAAGGCACTATATATATATATATATATATATATATATATATATATATATATATATATATATATATACACACATTATATGTTTTATTCTGTTGAAATAAAAAAAGAGACAGAAATGCTAAATATGGCATGACAGGAAAAGTAATGTTGCTTTGCTTAGCCAACAGATGCTGTGTGACTTGAATAAATTAAATTGATCATGTATTGACAAATACAGCACTAAAAGAAATTATGGAGCAATGACTAATGTAAAAGGTTAACAAGTATGCAGAATACACTGATTTGTTAACATATTGAGTTATAAATCAAGTGCACTAAGCTTTAAAAAGAATAAATAGTAACTATGTACTTGCCAGAAGTTCATATAAGTCTTGTAAATTTATTTCACTACACATCTAAAATCTAGCCTTCATATCAGAAACAATACTTTGTTTTAGTCAGTACTGTAGCCAGTTGCTCTCCTAACTAAAAGCAAAGTTTCACCAACTGTGCACCAACGAAAGGGCCCCAACAAAGACTTTAGATATAATCATTCTGTCTCACAAAATATGTATACATCTTACCATCAAAGTCCACACCCTTCCTCTTGAGAATTGCTTCATTTATTACACAGTAAAGTCCTGTGGGCAGACTTAAACCTAGCCAGGTCACTTCAGGAGTTTGTTATTCTTTGTCAAGCTGCCCTTACTACACTCTTTGTGATCCCATTACAGTTAAAGCTGACCAGGGGTGAATAGTAAAATCTGGGCCCAGTTACTTTCCACACACAACTTTAGTATAGAAGGTCTCTGTATAGCAACAGGGCTTATCACATCTTTATTCACCAATTGTGTTACGTTGCGTTTATTGATGAATTTGACTCTAATCTATACAGTGTCAGAGGTGATATATCAAATAACTTACCAATTTAGTGGCTCCTTCAGGGGTGCATTACAGTACAAACAACTAGATGGTAAGTAATTCCCATATCTTTAACCAGCCAATTCTGCCTTATGCCCTGTACACACAATCGGTTCATCCGATGAAAACAGACTGATGGATTTTTTCATCAGATATCGGATGAAGCTGACTTTCATCAGTCGGGCCTACGCACCATCGGTTTAAAAAAAACGACGCACTGAGAAAAATGAAGTTAAATGCTACTGAGCATGCGTCAACTTGATTCTGAGCATGCGTTGATATTTAACCGATGGATTTCCCCACAGACGATTGTTTTTTTCTATCGGTTTTTTAACCATTAGATAATTTTAAAACAAGTTCCTATTTTTTTAACCGATGGATAAAAAACCGATGGGGCCCACACACGATCGGTTCGTCTTATGAAAGCGGTCTAACAGACCGTTTTCATCAGACTAACCGATCGTGTGTACGCGGCATTAGAAATAAAAGTAATTATTTGCATATTTTTGTCCATGGTTTCTTTTTTTTTCAATGTACGTGTCCAAAGTCAAAGATGCACAGCCTGGGCTAGAAAAATACTTTGTGAAATTTCAAGACTATCAGACATATTTTTTTAATTTCTCTGCATCTTAGTGAATATGTTATATTTGGGGTTTGCTCAAACTTTGTCAAATTAACTTTTGAAACTTTGGAAGTTGCATCCAAGTGCTTCTAGTACTTGCTCTTTGTTTTTAGGTATGTGTCTCCTCTGTGGTCTTAAAGGGAGAGTGGTTTATGTTATTATTTATTAGCCTCTGCTCCATTCAGGGCTTTTTTTCTGGGGGAACTTGGGGGAACTCAGTTCCACCACCTTTGGCCCAGACCCTTTGGTGCCTTCTCACCACAATCACTTGTAAACACAGAAGTCTGGTTTCTGTGTTTACAAGTGACAGCTCTGCACTCTGTGTGTAACCCCCATGTACTCTGCACTCTGTATGTAGTGCAATTCTGGTATTTAATGCCCCTTTAAGACCCTTCTACTGTTTGTGAAATCTGAACGGGGTCGTGGTTGAGTTCCTGCACCTATTTTCTGAGAAAAAAAGCTCTGGCTCCATTACTTTGAACAATAGTTTGTGTCCAGTAGACATTTCTACCTACAGTATCTACCTATCTATTTGTGTTACTTGTGCATCCTAAATATTCTTGATCACTCTCACAGTCAAGATTGTCAGTGTTAAGACTTTTTAAAGCGGAGCTCCACCCTAAAGTGTAACTCCGGCTGATCGGATCCCCCCCCCTCGCCGGTGTCACACTTGACACTTTTCAGGGGGAGGGGGTGCGTTGTGTTCTGGGAACACTCGGCTCCCAGAACACAGCGGGAGCCAATCGGCAGGCGTATCGCGTGTGCTGTAGGGAACCGGGCAGTGAAGTCGGAGAGCTTCACTTCCTGGTTCCCTCACCAAGGATGGCGAGGGGCAGCAGAGTAACGAGCGATCGATTGTCCTCTGCTGCGGACGGCACTGGACTCCAGGACAGGTAAGTGTGACGATATTAAAGGATCACTAAAGGAATTTTTTTTGTTAGCTAAATAGCTTCCTTTACCTTACTGCAGTACTGGTTTCATGTCCTTATTGTTCGTTTTGCTTTGAAGTTGCTGTAATCCTGCTCTGATCTCCACACTTCCTGCTTGTTTCCTTATAACCACAGTGCTGGGAGCTTTCTTACGGTGGTCTAAGCTGTCATTACTGTGTGTCTAAAACTTCCCAGAACCAATCAGATTCATTTTAAAAACAAAACACTGCCCTGGATTTGTTTGTTTTTGTTCTGTGTGTCTATTTCTACTTTACAGAAACATGAAGCCAGTTCAAAAGTGAAACTAACCTGCAGGCACATTATATGATTGATTTTTATCAATGTTTAATCATTTTGAAAAGGAATCAGTTAACTTTTATGTCTCTATACCCTGTAAACAGTCATTTCAGCAAAAAAATGTTTTTCCTTCAGTGACCCTTTAAAAGTCAGCAGCTGCAGTATTTGTAGCTGCTGACTTTTAATATATATTTTTTTTCAGCAGACATCCGCTTTAAGAAATAGGACAGATGAACTGTACATGGCAATTCTTGATTTTGGAATGTACATGTAGCACTACCTCCGAAGGAGCCACTGGTTAGGATGGATTTTTGCCTCGACTTAATCTATAAAAAAAAACTCAGCCCCTCTAAAGCACCAGGTCGAGTGTGCAAACATACAATATTCCAGGAGATCGTTAAAAGAATACCTAGTATCGAGTAGTAGCTCTATATCAAAAGAAGTGGAGTGGAGATGTAAACCATCTCCATTGAGAATAATGTATTTTTTCCCCTCTAGCGTTTTGGAGCTTCATGCTTCAGGTGACAAAACGCTCAGGTGTGAATGCAGCCTTAGGCGTTTTTGGGCGTTTTTCACGTCCACGTGACCACTTACTAAGTATTCAGCAAACATTTTGGTGGTGGCCCAGACTACTGCTAACAACTCGAGTTTAAAGAAACTGTAGTTGGTTAGGTTACGTTCGGTAGGACGTAAACTCTGACTTGCATAGGCAATCACACGCTCCATTCCATCTTGTTCTTGAGCCAGCACAGCCCCCAATCCCTGGAGACTGGCATCGGTGTACACCTGGAAGGGTTTACAATAGTCAGCGTAAGCCAATATGGGAGCGGAAGTCAGCTCTGCCTTGAGGGCTTCCAATGCCTCACTTTGTACTGCCCCCCAACTGTCAGTAATGCTGGGAGAAGATTTTCCTCTCTGATTTGCCGAATTCCCTCACAACAACTGGGTCAAAGGGGCTGCGATAGTAGCAAAGTTTGGAATGAATCTGCGGTAGTAACCCATAAGCCCCAGGAAAGAGCAAAGCTCTGTTGTCATTTTTGGGATTGTCCATGTCTGCACAGACTGAATTTTGCCGGGATCAGGGGACACCCTTTTCGCCTCAACCACGTGCCCTAAATACTGGATTTTTGCTTTCATGAGATGACATTTTTCCAGTTTGAGCCGAAGGCTGGAGGACTTGATGGTCCTCGAATGTTCTGGAAAAGATGATGATGTCATCTAAGTAAAACAGGACAGATTTAAAGTTCAAGTCTCCCAATCAATGTTCCATTAGCCTTTGGAACGTACTGGGGGCATTTTTTGGGTGCGTTTCCTGCATATCTGTAGGTGTGAGATAAACACCTTAGCTAGTGTTCTTCTATTGTTCTATTCAAAAAACACCCATTTAGGGCAAGATCCTATATTTGAGAAATATTAGGAGAACGTCAAATAAGGGACGTGGCCACAGTCGTGGTGGTGCTGGTGGAGCTCCTGTTACAGGGAGAGGACGTGGTCAATCTGTGCCAGCTACACGCACAAGTGAAACACCTTTCTCAGGTGCGAGTAGGCGACAGAGCCTGCAGCGGTATTTGGTGGGGTCTAACCCGGCTCTACAAATGTTGAGGCCTGGAGCAGAACAGGCGATAGTAGATTGGGCTGCTGACAGTGCCTCCAGTTCCTTCACATTGTCTCCCAACCAGTCTTGTGCTGAAAGATCGGAGTTGGCACCTGCAGCCGATGTCCATCAGTCTTTCACCTCACCCCCTTGCGAGTCAGCCAAGCGGTCTGAGCCCCAAATCATGCAGCAGTCTCTTCTGCTTTTTGATGACTCTGTTAGCATGTTTTCCCAGGGCCATCCACCTAGCCCTGTCCCAGAAGAGGAAGAGATTGAGTGCACCGATGCCCAACCACTTATGTTTGAAGATGAGTACATGGGGGGGACCATCACAGCACTTCTCGGATGATGAGGAAACACAGTTGCCAACTGCTGCTGCTTTCGCAATTGTGCAGACCGACAAGGAGGGCAGTGGTGAAGACTGGGTGGACGATGAGGTCCTCGACCCCACATGGGATCAACATCATGCAGGTTACCCATGTAGTTCGGAGGAAGAGGCGGCGGTTGCACAGACCCACCAGCACAGCAGAAGAGGGAGCAGGGTGCCAAAGCGGAGCGTCCGTCCCTGATTGACCTTAGGCAGTCTCAGTGTGTTTGTTTGGGGTGCCCACCCTTTGAGAGAGACTTCAGTACCGGAATAATAAGACACAGCCAAAATGGTGTATCTGAAATCATTCTCTGACTTTTACTGATAATAATAAGACAGTTGTATCCATTAAGAAAAGGGGAGGGGCCGTAATACATTAATTTGGGTAGTGAACACATTATGCTGGCAATATGTGATTGGTTAATACAAATACTACGTGTTCTTGTAAAGATAATTCGTTAAAAACAGACTTCTTAATCATTAACCGCCCTGGCGGTATTCCCGAGCGTGACTCGGGTTGTTTTTTTTGTGCCATTATCGGTAACCCCGAGTCACGCTCGGGGTAGCTATGCAGAGCCTGCAGCGCGCGCTGGCTTACCTTGTTCCTGGATCCAGCGATGCATCCACGCTGTGTGAGCAGTGTCCCTGTGTGCCCGTGTGCCGTCGATCTCCGTTCCCTGCGACGTTACGATGCACGGGGCGGAGAACGGCGCCAAATTCAAAAAAGTAAACAAACACAATACATACAGTATACTGTAATCTTATAGATTACAATACTGTATGTAAAAAATACACACACTCTTGTCCCTAGTGGTCTACCCTGTGCCCTGCATGTCCTTTTGTATAATAAAAACTGTTCTTTCTACCTGCAAAATGTAGATTGTCCATAGCAACCAAAAGTGTCCCTTTATGTAAAAAATGGGTTTAGATCAGCTAAAAAACAGTGATAATAAATTAAAATCACTTGCAGAATTGAGCGATAGCAATTTGTGGGGAAATTCATCATAAAAAAAAAATGAATGACAGCGACAATTCTGCAACTGAGCAAATTTCTGTGTTTTTGAGTTGATTACATTATTGAATAATTTTTATTATAATTATATTATTATTTGTTATAATTATTTATAATTATTTATTATATTATAATTTATATATATATATATTTTTTTAAAATCATACCCAGGATTCTTATTAGGCCCCTTACACACGAACGAGAAGCTCGATCGTGTGTACACTTTCGTTGAGCGTCCCGTCGGGAAGCTCGTCGAGCCAAAATAGAGAGCAGGTTCTCTATTTGCTCCACGGGCCATCGGGACTAATGGCTCGACGCCTTTTTCGACAGCCTGGTCGACGAACTCGACGGCTGGCCGAGAACCTCGTCGGGTGGAACGATGGGTTTAGCCCGACGAGGTCCTCGGACGTGTGTACGCGGCCTTAGACTCGTGTTTGGTCAGATTTAAGTGAGTTATTCCTAAGAATCACAAGTCTACAGTATAAAATGCCAAATTTCCTTGCAAATAATGGTACCGCTTTCAGCACCTAAAATCAGAAAGAATCATACCGCCAGGGAGGTTAAAAAAGCTTAGGAAGTGAAAACAACACCTGCATGAATAAATTGGAAAAAGGAGGGAAATTCAAGATAAGGAAAATATAGATAACATATAATATAGTTCTAGCAATTAATAAGGAATTTCTTACAGAAAACACCTGTGAAAATAAAGAAAAAGATACATTTCTAGCAATTACTAAAGAATGTTGCACAAATACCCTTAGAGTTGGTTCACACTCCAGCGACACAACTCTGTATATAAGTCAATGCAGGTCGCCCCGAGCCGCCCCCAAAGTCGTACAGGAACCTCTTTCTAAGTCGGAGCGGCTTGCGCCCTCTTTAGAATGGTTCCATTGCCTTCAATGGGACGCGACTCGTCAGGTGGCTAAACCGCCTGACGAGTCGCCCCAGTGTGAACCGACTCTTAAGGTTCAGATTGTTGCCCTTTTGTTTATTTGGAGATTAAATTGGCAAAAGATCTACCCAGCTTCTTGTCTTATATAGTGGTCTAAGGTCTCAGTGCCTCCTAGAGTACCATGGCCTGATGGAATATAGACACAATATTTTTAGCACACATCAGTTCTGGTCCGTTAACACCTGCTAGAATTAGAGCTCACTCCACAAGGTTGATAGCTGCATCATGAGCAGGTGCTTCATGGGAAGAAATCTCTAAGACTGTGGTATGGTGCTCAAGCCATGCCTCCATGAAGCGCTGCAGAAATGTTGCCCAGCTAGAACTCTTAGCCTAGGTTCACATTGGAGCGATTTGTCATGCGATTTGAGAGATCAAATCGCAGGACAAGTCGCAGCCTATTGGCGGCAATGGCACTGTTCCAATCGGTGCGACATCAATTTTGCGGCGCCGCACCGATTTGCAAAAGTAGATCTTGCACTACTTTTGCCGAGTTCAGGTGCGATTTCTATAGACATCTGTGTATGAAGCCATACAAATGTCTATCAAGTAGCACCTGAAATCGCGCTGACCTTGCTACTTTGAAATCGCACTACTTCAAGTAAAGTAGCACGATTTCAAAGTAGCATCAGTGTGAACCAGGGTTAAGACTTGTCATTCAGAAGGTAGCAAATACCCCCCCACTCCACACAAATTACTTGTTTATTCTCTCCTTATAACCACAGTGCTGGGAGCTTTCTCACGGTGGTCTAAGCTGTCATTACTGTGTGTCTAAAACTTCCCAGAACCAATCAGATTCATTTTAAAAACAAAACACTGCCCTGGATTTGTTTGTTTTTGTTCTGTGTGTCTATTTCTACTTTACAGAAACATGAAGCCAGTTCAAAAGTGAAACTAACCTGCAGGCACATTATATGATTGATTTTTATCAATTTTTAATCATTTTGAAAAGGAATCAGTTAACTTTTATGTCTCTATACCCTGTAAACAGTCATTTCAGCAAAAAAATGTTTCCTTCAGTGACCCTTTAAAAGTCAGCAGCTGCAGTATTTGTAGCTGCTGACTTTTAATATATATTTTTTTTCAGCAGACATCCGCTTTAAGAAATAGGACAGATGAACTGTACATGGCAATTCTTGATTTTGGAATGTACATGTAGCACTACCTCCGAAGGAGCCACTGGTTAGGATGGATTTTTGCCTCGACCTAATCTATAAAAAAAAAACTCAGCCCCTCTAAAGCACCAGGTCGAGTGTGCAAACATACAATATTCCAGGAGATCGTTGAAAGAATACCTAGTATCGAGTAGTAGCTCTATATCAAAAGAAGTGGAGTGGAGATGTGAACCATCTCCATTGAGAATAATGTATTTTTTCCTACTACCATGGAGCCCAAGAAACATAGCAGGGGGACCAACACGTACAGGGTTGCGCTGAAGCGATCTGGTGGCTACACAGATTCCGTCTAACCAGGGCCAGATTAAGAACATCATGGGCCTGGTGCTGAGGATTTTGGTGGGGCCTTTTATAAATAATAAATAAATGCGTGGGAATCACAGCGCAGCAATGGAGGGCCCAGTCTGAAAATGTAAGTGTACCCTAATGTGCTAATATGCTGTGCATATTTGTACATTGTGACATAACCTACCCCAGGGCCTCTAAAAAGTAGTAATGTCAGGAAAGTAGCTGAGATCTCCGATGTTCCTCTGTACATCACCGTAGTAAACACAACATTAAATAAGTTCTAATAATGGGACAGAACAAATATGAGAACTGAGATTTCCTTTAGTTGAACTAACAAGTGTGTCCATTCTAGAGCTGGTAACATTGAGGGTATTCAGTATCATTTTAAAGAACTGTTTTTGTGGGTAAGTGACATAGAGGAGGAGTACGGACGGTATATAAGTGGGAAGTATGTGCAGGTGAGTGAGAGGAATGTGGAGGGTCTAACATTGGGCACTATGTACAGGAGAAGAGTACAAAGGGTACGGCAAAAGGCACAATGTACAGGAGAGAAGTGTGGAGGGTATGACAGTGGGCATCATGTACAGGAGAGAAGTGTATGACAGCAGGCACCATGTACAGGAGAGGAGTGTGGAGGGTATGACAGTGGGCACTATGTATAGGAGAGGGGTGTGAAGGGTATGACAGTGGGCAGTTTGTACAGGAGAGTAGTGCGGACGGTATGATAGTGGGCACTATGTATAGGAGAGGAGTGTGGAGGGTATAACAGTGGGCAGTATGTACAGGAGAGGAATGTGGAGGGTATGACAGTGGGCAGTATGTACAGGAGAGAAGTGTATGACAGCAGGTACTATGTACAGGAGAGGAGTGTGAAGGGTATGACAGTGGGCAGTTTGTACAGGAGAGGAGTGTGAAGAGTATGACAGTGGGAAGTATGTACAGGAGGAGTGTGGGGGTATGACAGAGGGTAGTATGTACCAGAGAGAAGTGTGGAGGGTATGATGGGGCAGTATGTACAGGAGAGACGTGTGGAGGATATGACAGTGGGCAGTATGTACAAGAGAGGAATGGGGATGGTATGATAGTGGGCACTATGTATAGGAGAGGAGTGTGGAGGGTGCGACAGTGGGCAGTATGTACAAGAGAGGAATGGGGATGGTATGATAGTGGGCACTATGTATAGGAAAGGAGTGTGGAGGGTGCGACAGTGGGCAGTATGTACAAGAGAGGAATGGGGATGGTATGATAGTGGGCACTATGTATAGGAGAGGAGTGTGGAGGGTGCGACAGTGGGAAGTATGTACAGAAGAGGAGTCTATGACAGCAGGCAGTATGTACAGGAGAGGAGTGTGGAGGGTATGATAGTGGGCACTATGTACAGGAGAGGAGTGTGGAGAGTATGGCAGTGGGCACTATGTACAGGAGAGGAGTGTGGAGGGTATGATAGTGGGCAGTATGTACAGGAGAGGAGTGTGGAGGGTATGATAGTGGGCACTATGTACAGGAGAGGAGTGTGGAGGGTATGACAGTGGGCACTATGTACAGGAGAGGAGTGTGGAGGGTATGAGAGTGGGCAGTATGTACGGGAGAGGAGTGTGGAGGGTATGATAGTGGGCACTATGTACAGGAGAGGAGTGTGGAGGGTATGACAGTGGTCACTATGTACAGGAGAGGAGTGTGGAGAGTATGACAGTGGGCACTATATATAGGAGAGGAGTGTGGAGGGTATGACAGTGGGCACACTGTATAGGAGTGGAAGGATGTTTAGGGACTGCGTAGTGGTTAAGCGGGTCATACATGAATTGAAATTACACCAATTATGCCGAGACAAGCCATAGTCGATCTATGTATGGGCTAGCTGGTTTTACACAAGTCAATCTATTAATCGACTTGAGTATAACCAGCCTGTTTTTCCAAAAACAATCAGTGCTGCCAGCTATAGATAGCAACACTGATCATTGTACTCACTGGCAGGACACAATAACACTACAGGAGTGATTCCCCCATCTACAGGTCAGCAGGTGAGAGGGTGTGTGGGGACAGGCTGGGGAGAGATACCAGCCAGTAGCTGGGTAGGCACTGGCTAGTATCAGAGCCAGATACACACAGGTTACATACGTCGCGATCATTCGAGCGAGAGCAATAATTCTAGCATTAGACTTCCTCTGTAACTCTAAACATCTAACCTAAAAAATGTTTAAAGCATCGCTTAGGATACCAAAAAAAATAAAAAATCGTGCTAACTTTAGTGTTTTTTTAATGTATGAAACTGTTTATTTCCAAAAAAAACATGTTTGAAAAATTGCTGCGCAAATACAGTACCGTGCAAGAGCTGCACAATTAATCGTTAAAATTGTGATCTTGAGTCAACCCCCCTGACATCTCCAATGCAGAGTTTGCTGATTCTTTCATATAACAAGTGGAGAGACTTTCAGCTGTCAAAAGAAAATATCTGGACAGTCTGCCAAGTTCTTAGCAGGAAACATTGTAACTAACGCATTCTTCTTACATCAAAGGGATACACTTCTGTGTGTAAAGAAAATATCCGGGCAGTCTGCCAAGTTTGTAAACAACATGAAACATTGGGGCTGATTTACCAAGCCTGTGCGCCAAGACTCATGGTGCACAAGCAGGAGTAAACCTGTTTTTGACATTTACCAAAGAAACACGCTGCCAGTGCAGCGTGTTTCCTCATTTACTAAAGTGCCTAATGCGCCCAGAAGAGGGCGCACAGCACGCCAGTACAGAGCTGGCGTGCGGCATTTAGTAATGTAAACATCGGGGATTCGGGCGGGAGTTTATGAGGGGAGGGAGGGGGGTGATGCAGGGGAAGTGTAGTGACATGTGTTTAAACTTGTGTGGCGGGCCGATTTGAAAGGGAAAGTGACTTTTGGGACCCGATCCCCGTGCGCTTGCAAAGTACGCTAGAACCTCGGAAGGTTCACTTGCATACTGGGCATGCGCAGAGGGAAAAATCGGAGCTCACCGCGCGCCTCTTCAGTACGCCGGGAAATCCTTGGTAAATACCAGGCGGCGTAGCAGTGTTTGCACTGCCTGGAGCGGCGCACGGCAAGCTCCGAGCTGTTCTGGGGCTGCGCTGACACTGAAGGGGAACTCCGCGCCAAATTTCAAATGTGAAACCGGCGCGGCTTCCCCCCCAGGGGTACAATAGGCTCTCCGGCTTGGTCCGGAACGTGAGGGGTTAACCCACGCCAAAATCGGCGTGGGGTTCCCCCCCAGATCCGTACCAAGCCCTCATCCCAGGCATGCAGTCTGGCCGGACAGGAATGGGGGTGGGGACGAGCGAGCGGCCCCCCCCCTCCTGAGCCGTACCAGACCACATGCCCTCGACATGGGGGAGTGTGTGCTTTGGGGGAGGGGGGCGCTGCCCCCCCACCCCAAAGCACTCTTGTCCCCATGTCGATCGGGACAAGAGCCTCTTCCCGACAACCCTAGCCATTGGTTGTCGGGGTATGCGGGCGGGAGCCAATCAGAATCTGGGAGCCCCGTTTAATAAGGTGGCCCCCAGATTTCGGGCCCCCACCCTATGTGAATGAGTATGGGGTACATCGTACCCCTACCCATTCACCTGGTGAAGGTGGTTTTAACTTTGAGGGTCTTCTGCCGCCGCCCCCTTCGAATTTTTCGGCCTGGACGGGGGTCGCACATCCCATCCAGGACTTGGACGTGGCGGGCTTCTCGTCGCTGTCTTCTGCCGCTGCCCCCTTCACCACGAAGCTCCGTGCTTGTTTGATGAGGGCAGCGGGCTTCCGTCGTCTTCTCCGGGGCGAGGGTCGTACATCCCACCCCGGATTTCGTCGCCGGCTTCTGCCTGGCTCCTACTGGGGGCCAGGCCTTCTTTTGCCGTCTTCCGCCGGAGGGCGCCACTCTCCGGGCTTCTCGACGTTGTCTTCCGCCGCGGGGGCCAGGCCTTCTTCTTTGCCGCCCCCTTCGATTTTTTCGGCCTGGACGGGGGTCGCACATCCCATCCAGGACTTGGACGTGGCGGGCTTCTCGTCGCCGTCTTCTGCCGCTGCCCCCTTCACCACGAAGCTCCGTGCTTGTTTGATGAGGGCAGCGGGCTTCCGTCGTCTTCTCCGGGGCGAGGGTCGTACATCCCACCCCGGATTTCGTCGCCGTCTTCTGCCGCTGCCCCCTTCACCACGAAGCTCCGTGCTTGTTTGATGAGGGCAGCGGGCTTCCGTCGCAGTCTTCCGCCGCGGGGTGACACTCGCGGGCTTCTTCTTCCATTCGAGGTTGACACGGCGAGGTCCGGCGCTGAAATGCCTTCTGAGCGGCGGGCAAGGACTTATATTGGCATTGGGCGTGGGCGTGGTTATGCCAACATGTGACCTTAACCCATGTGACAGTGATGTCACGTCACATCACTGTCACATGCGACGAAAACGGCGACGAGAAGCCCGCCACGTCCAAGTCCTGGATGGGATGTGCGACCCCCGTCCAGGCCGAAAAAATCGAAGGGGGCGGCAAAGAAGAAGGCCTGGCCCCCGCGGCGGAAGACAACGTCGAGAAGCCCGGAGAGTGGCGCCCTCCGGCGGAAGACGGCGAAAGAAGCCCTGGGAGGAGCCAGGCAGAAGCGGAGGAGCCCGAGGTGGGGCGACACCCCCGTTGTTCTCCGCTGTTTTCGGCCGGCCCCCCCCGGATGTAAAAGAGCTTCATTTTGGGGTGGGGGCACAGTCGAGCATGGCGGAGAGCATGGGTGGGTGTTTCCCCCCCCCGGCAGAAGACGGCTAGAAGACCGAGGAGTGGCGACGCCCCCGTTGTTCTCCGCCATTTCCGCCGGCCCCCCCGGATGTAAAAGAGCTTGATTTGGGGTAGGGGGCCTGGCCGAACATGGCGGAGAGCATCGGTGGGTGTCTCTCTCCCCGGCGGAAGGCGGCGGCGAAGACCGGGGGGGGGGTAGGTGTACCCCCCCGGCGGAAGGCGAAGACCGAGGAGGGGTAATTTTTTATTTATAAAACTACGACCAAAAGGTTAACAAATATATAAAATAAACAAAATAACGAAATAAACCAAATAACACAAAAACAAACAACAAAACACAAACCATCAAATCACCGACCTCCACCCACCAAGAAATAACTATAAAGAAAAAAAAAATAAAAAATAGCACCAGAACAGGTATTTACAACAGGCTCACTGGTACAAGAGAAAGTCTTTATAGTCCATCAGGAAAAGCTTGCCCAGATCATTGCCAAAAAAAAACACTTAAAACGGCTCACTGGTACAGTAGGGAGATATTAAAGTCCATAGAAACCACTACTGTCCAGATCATCGCCAACCCACAACACAACCCACCATCACAACAACAAATACCTACAACCCACGTATGAGCAAGAACATGATAGTCAGACATGTCTGTAGCCTTATTTCAAAAAAATACCATAAACAAAATCTAAGGGGGTGAAAAAGGATAGATGCCCCTACCCATGGAGAGGGGCAGAGCCGTGACCTAAGGGGGCTGGAAGAGGAACCCCCTCCATAAATGGGCACACCTCTCAGGCCCGACCCTGCTCCTTTCCAGATCCCGCACCTTCACCAACTCCCGAAAGATACCGCCCACCACCTCATGCACAGGCAGGATTTTGTCCCTAGTGGACACCAAACACCGAGCGTGCCAAGTGTAATAAAGCACAACTAGGCTGACTAAATAAAGTGACGATAACTCAAATCCCCTGCGGACCCCAAAATCACCATACACTCGCTCAGCATAGGTCAGGGCCGGAAGGCGGGGGTAGCCAATGGCACCCCCTACCTTCGTAAGAACCTCCATGTTGAAGGGACATTGGACCAGAAAATGGTCCATGGTCTCCAATGTCCCACCACATTCCTGACGGGGGCAGTCCCTGTCCCCCAGGTTCCTGTATTTGAGATTCGCACGGACATAGAGTCGTCCATGGAACGACCTCCATGCGAGATCCCAAAACTTACTTGGAATTCTAGAAGAATTCAAGAGGGCTAGCCCCTCCGTGAGGACCCTCTCAGGGCAGTCCCTCAAAGACAGGGGCTTCAAAATGTCCGAGGCCATGACCCTCAAGTACAGCTCCCGCCGACCCAAAGAGCCCACCTCCAGGGCAGTTATCCGCCACTGCCTCAGTACCTTTAATGCCAGGGGGACATAGGAAGGGAGATACCCATGCGATCTCCTCAGATCGCCGGGCCTCCCCCCCTCCCCCCACTGCCTCAAGAACAGCAAGAGCCAGTCCTTGCATGAACACTCCCACCAGGAAGGCTCGTCCACAAATATGGACTGCAAATTGTATTTAACAAAGATGGTGACAAAGAACACCACCGGGTTGACCATGTCCAACCCACCTTGCCGACGCTGGCGGTATGTGACCTCCCTCTTGATCAGGTTCAGTCTGCTTCCCCACAACAGCAGGAAGAACAGACCATAGACCCGAGCATAGAGAGATGCTGGCAAAAGACACACATAGCTTACAAAGAGAAACTCAGGCAATAAGTACGTCTTGACCAAGCTTACCCTTTCCCTCAGGGAAAGTTTCCAACCTTTCCAGGCCTTCACCTTCCGAGTGGCACTCACCAGCCTGCGCTCCCAGTTTAGCTTGGGATAATCACCCGGGCCGAAATGAATGCCAAGAACTCGAATCTCTGGTACGGGCGTGGGGAACACGTCCGGAAGGGGGAACTGCTCCCCCTCCTTCCCCAACCAGAAAACTTCACTCTTGTCCCAATTGACCAGCGAGCCTGACGCCTCAGAGTAGCACCCGATCTGGGACTCCACATAATGGGCCTCCTCACGACCAGATACCACCACCGAGACGTCGTCCGCATAGGCCACAACCCTCACCGCCGAAACCGGACCCCCGACAGGTCCCACCGGAACCCCCCCCAGACGCCCGCAGTCTAGCCTCCTTACGAAGGGGTCGACCGCAAAGATGTACAGGAGGGGGCTCAGCGGGCACCCCTGCCGGACGCCAGAGTCCACGGCAAAGGCCCGGCCCACCCAACCGTTGACAAGAGGGAAGCTCTCAGCTCCCCTATACAATACCTGCAGCCAATCAACGAATTGATCAGGCAGACCGTATCTCCTCAGAAGCAGCCAAAGGTACTCGTGGTTCACCCGATCAAACGCCTTAGCCTGATCCAATGCAAGCAGATACCGCTCGCTGCCATCAGCCCTGCACCTTTCCACAGCCTCCCGGACGCTCAGGACGGCACTAAAAGTGCCCCGGCCAGGAATTGTGCAGTGCTGAGAGGGAGACAGCATCCTGCCCGCCAAAGCAGACAGACGTGTAAACAAGATCTTTGCCAGTATCTTCCTATCTGTGGTAAGAAGGGCGATCGGACGCCAATTCTCCACCACAGACGGATCTTTCCCCTTTGACAGTAGGATCAGAGCTGACCTTCTCATTGAGGGAGGCAGCAGGCCATAGGCCAAACATTCACTAAACACGTCCCTCAGATGAGGAGCCAAGAGGCTCTTAAAGGTTTTGTAGAACTCGGCCGTGAGCCCATCGGGCCCAGGTGACTTTTTAGAAGCTAAAGAGCTAATAGCCTGCTCAACTTCAGCTACCGAGATCTCTTCTGTCAGAGAGTCAGGAAGGTCAGACCCCACTTCCAGCGGGGTCTCATCAAGGAATTCCCTGACTTTCTCCATGTCTAGAGGCCGCTTCTTCAGGAGGTCCGAAAAGTGGTCTCTGACGACACCCAGGATCCCCGATCTGGACCGGACCAGAGATCCTGAGGCATCCTTCAGGCCATGTACGACCTTCGACTTTGCCACCTCACCACAGCTCCTGTAGGGATCAGGAGAGATAAACTTCCCATAATCCCTCTCAAAAACCAGGGAGGCGAGACGGTCGTACTGACACTCCTTCATCTGCGCCTTCAGACCGGATATCTGTTCCTGAGAGCCCCCAGAGGACACCAGGCGGTCAAGCTGCCTGCGTAGTCTCTGGTAAGCCTGGTACTTGGAAGCTGCCCTGTACCCAGAGATTTCCCGGAAAAAGTCGCCAGACCTCTTTTTAACTACTTCCCACCACTCAAGGCGGGAGCAGTTGCCCTCAAGGAGCGAGGTCTGGCCCAGGAAGAAAACCTCATAGGCTTCCCTAACCTCAGGATCCTCCAGTAGCGACCCATTCAGGCGCCACAAACCCCTCCCTTTCTGAGGAGTGTCAGCGACATTCAGGGCCACAGATACCATACAGTGATCGGAGAACTCTACCGACTGCAGCTCAGGAGCCGAGCAGACAGAGTCCTCCTTTAAAAAAAACCTATCTAATCTACTCTTACTACTACCTCGGGAAAATGTGAAACCAGTGAGGTTGGGGAGGTGACGAACGTGCACATCCACCAACCTGGCCTCCCTCACTACGTTATTCAAAAAAATACTATCATATCCCAGAGGGTTGGCGGCACCTGCCCGGTCTTTGGGCCTAGTGATCATATTGAAATCGCCACCAAAAATCACCTGCTGGGACGTAAAAAGATAAGGCTTAACCGCCGTAAGGAGGCTCCTCCTCTCCCTCCTAGTTTGAGGCCCATAAAAATTTATGAGCCGGAGGAATTGCCCCCTCACGACAGCGTCCACCACCAGACATCTACCGATCTCCACTTCAATCACTCGCCGGCAAGCCACCGGACCAGTCTTAAAAAGGACCGCAACCCCACTGCAGGGCTCGGCCGCAAGAGACCAGAGGGAGGGCCCACATCTCCACTCCCTCTTTGCTAGATGCATCTCTGCCACAGATGCCAGCCAGGTCTCCTGCAAAAACAAAATGTCAGCTTCAACACGGCTGAGAAAATCGAAGGCCATAAAACGAGCTCCCGCAGAACGAATACTTGCGACATTAATGGTCGCAAGCCGTATTGGAGAGGGTACCGCCATCAGAATGATTGAAAGTGGTCATGTTCTCCTTCATACTACAAACACAAAAACATATTTACATATCTACACTTCCTCCTCCTCTGAGCCCGAGGAGGAGGAGAAGATACCAAACGGGTTCCCCAGGGACACCCCACTTCGTGCCCCTGGGGGAACCCCACCCTTCACTGGGGACTTCCCGCCCCCAGATCTGGCAGCCTTCCCCTTCTTCTTTTTGCGTCTCACCTGCTCCCACTCCTGCCACCTCTCCGAGATGACTACACCACCCCCCTCCTCGGACCCGCTGCTCGAGATTTCCCTCTTGGATGAGGCTCGAGCAGCTTCCATCTCCATGGCCACAGGGCCAGAGGAGACTCTGGGTCCAGAAGGGGGGGGAATGGAAGAGGCAGGAGGGGGGCCAGAGACAGGGGAGAGGACAGGGGGGGGACCAGACTTCGCTGGACGGGAAGAAGAAGGGGAAGGGGGGGGACGGGACTTGGGAGGGGGGGGGCGAGGGGGGGGGGTACGAGGAGGGGAAGATGAGGGAGGAGGGCATGGGGAAACAGATGGAGGGCCAGGTGGATGGGTGGGGCAATGGTGAGGAGGGGGAGAGGGAAGGGGGATGGGGATCGGCCCTGCAACATTAGGAGAGGAAGGCCCTGGCCCCGGACCCTCAGGCCCGGGACCCCCAGGCCTCCCCGACTCCTCCCCACCGGCTCCGCCCTCCGGAGGATCGGGAGCCTCCTGGCCAACCGAGCCCGTGTCCCCCGGGGGGGGAGCCCCACGCCCACGCCTGCTCCGCCTTCTTTGAGGCAATGGGCCTGTTGGTCCCTCCGGAGTAGTACTAGGGGCTCCAGGATCCCCACCCCCCCCAGCCATCACTCGCCGGGGGGGCTTCGGCCGCTCCCGGCCCGGGAGGTCCCCCCCCTGAGGAAGAACCCCGATATGCTTTGGGACACCTGCTAAATGGGTGCCCCATCTCACCACACAAGTTGCAGCATATCTTCCCACATGACTCGGACTGGTGGCCAAACTCGTGGCACCGGCCACATCTGACCACCGTGCAGTCCGAGCTCATGTGGGTCGGGCTGCCGCACTTGAAGCAACGACGGGGCTGTCCCGGGTAGAACGCCAGGATCCGGTCTCTGCCTAGAAAGGCGCTGCCAGGGAGGTGGGCAACACTGTTGCCCTCCCTCTTGAGCCGGATCCTGGTCAACCAAGCCCCGGTCCAGACCCCGCGCTCATCAAGGTTCTTCCTCAGGGGGGTCTGCAACTGCCCGTACCTCCCGAGCCAGGTGGCAATGTCCTCCGGAGGGAGCGACTCATTCCTCACCAGGATGGTGATGTTCTTAACCTCCTCCTGCCTGGAGATGGGAATGAGCCTGTACCTCTTCCAAGGGTCAACGCCCCTCACCAACCCAAAGCCGGTGATAAAGCGTTCCATACACACGGGAGTGACAAAACTTATATCAAACTCCCGTGTGTTGGTGGGATGGATGACAGCAAAAAGGTCATCCACCCCAAAACCCAAGGAGAGTACCAGGCCCACCACCTCACCTCGAGCGGGGCAGGGGTCCGGACCCTCGTACCGAAGCTGGACAACATTCCTACGCCTCCTCTCTGGACCACCTGTACCCCTCGTCCATGCCGACCCCTGCGTCCTCTCCTGGTCAGCAGGGGGGGCGCGGAAATTCTGGGCGCCAAACCGGCTGTACAGGTGGTCCAGAGGGGCACGAGAGCCCAACACCTGGGCGAAAGAGCGACCCCCCTTTAGGGCAGACAATAAGTTGGCCTCCGGAGACCCCCGAAAGATGTTCTCCGGAAGTGGGGCACCCCCCTCAGCACCCCCAGAAGTGGGGGGGGACGGGGGGGCCCCCATCCCTGCCGGTGGTGTTGCACCCACCCCCGCTGATATACCCTGACCACCCTGACCCACCACCTTTGGCCTGACTACAGGCTCCCCCCCCCCCGGGACCACAGCAGAGGGGGGTACCACCCCCACCAAACTCCCCCACCCAGACCCCTCCGCGACCACACCAGCCCCTTGGGACTCCACCTGTACTGGGGGGGAGCCCCCCTGGGACCCCTCCAACTGCCGGATATAATCATATGCTATACAGTCCACTGGGAGGGGTCCCACCTGACTTTCCCCCCACCCCGCCTGTGCTGCAGGGAGCCCCTCGGGGCCTGTGGCAGTGTCCATGGGGACCTGGGGGGGTGGCAGCTTACCGTCCAATTTACCGTCCTCACCGTCTCTGTCCATCTCCTGCCGGGGGTGCCTGGAGGTGCCTGCTGCAGCGTCCGGGGCTGGGCACCCCTGCACCCCCGGCTTCTCATCCCCCAGGTCCCCTGAGCCCCCACCGACCACCGCAAACTCGCGGGGGGGCACTTCCGGTCGCGGGACGGGCACTTCCGGTTTCGGTCCGGTCACTTCCGGTTCCGGTCTGGTCACTTCCGGTTCCGGCTGGGGCACTTCCGGTTCCGGCTGGGGCACTTCCGGTTCTTGGGCGGTCACTTCCGGGTCCCGGTCTACTCCACCCCCAACAGCCGGCGCCATCTTGGCCACACTGCACACAAGCTGTTTACCTCCAGATGACCGCAGCACAATGCCTCCACCATGTGTCTGCCTCTCTCCCGATGACATAGCAGCCGCAGGAGCAGTCCCTGGCCTTTCCATGGCCAGATCCTCCCGCTCCACTGCAAGCTGAGGGGTCATGGAAGCCGACACATGGCGGGCTTCAGCTGTGGCAGTGCGACCATCCTGGGGGAGCCTGGGTATGCTGACCTGAAGATGGCGGGGGGGTACCACCGGCGGCACCTGGGCCCGGCGACCTCCTGGATCACTGGACTCCCCGGACTTCGCCAACCCCCCAGTCCCTTCCACGGACCGAGGGATCGGCTCCCGGGAACCCTCCCCAGGTTTTATGGCCATACTGGGCCCTGCACCACCGGCACTCGCCCCCCCCCCACTGCACCCAGGCTCCCCTGACTCTCCTGGCTGTTTGGGGGGTTGGGACCCCTTCTTAGACCGCCCGCTCCTCCTCGCTGCCTGGCTCCCTTCCCGGTTGGCCTGCTGGAGGGTCCTCCGGAGCTCCTCTAGGAAGTTCATCTCTCCAGCCCCACGTTGGCAAAAGCCCCCCAGGTATTCCCATATTTCTTTTACTTCTAGTCCTAGGGTGGTGATGGCCCCCTTGAATTCAGATCTCTTATTACTGGAGCACCTGTCCCTCTTTTCCCTCAGGCCTGCGAGAGTAGTCATCTTTTCCACGCAGGCCTGAGATATCCTCACCAGCAGGGATTTGATTTTATCCCGCCTCCTCCTGGTTCTTGCCTCATTCTCACCTGGCTGAGGGGCTGTCCAGTCTGAGAGACCCTCCTGGGTCTCCAGGAAGAGACGGTCCTCCCTGCTGATGGTGGTGGCGGTGGTCTGGCTGGAGGGCAGGTGCTGTTGACTCCTCCGGAAGCCGGTCCACCTCCGGGGCTGAGGGAGGCCATCCCACCCCTCTTCCGGGGCAGGGGGCTGGAGGCTGGTCCTGGTAGGCTGGAACACAGGAGCTCTGGAAGACAGGTCTTCTCTCCTCTCCAGCAGGAAGCAGAATGAGCTCTGTGGGAGGAGCCGGAACTACTGCCAGTGGGTGGAGCTGCACTGAGACCGAGGAGGGGTAATTTTTTATTTATAAAACTACGACCAAAAGGTTAACAAATATTTAAAATAAACAAAATAACTAAATAAACCAAATAACACAAAAACAAACAACAAAACACAAACCATCAAATCACCGACCTCCACCCACCAAGAAATAACTATAAAGAAAAAAAAAAAAAAAAAAAAAATAGCACCAGAACAGGTATTTACAACAGGCTCACTGGTACAAGAGAACGTCTTTATAGTCCATCAGAAAAGCTTGCCCAGATCATTGCCAAAAAAAAAACAAAAAAACACTTAAAACGGCTCACTGGTACAGTAGGGAGATATTAAAGTCCATAGAAACCACTACTGTCCAGATCATCGCCAACCCACAACACACCCCACCATCACAACAACAAATACCTACAACCCACGTATGAGCAAGAACATGATAGTCAGACATGTCTGTAGCCTTATTTCAAAAAAAAATACCATAAACAAAATCTAAGGGGGTGAAAAAGGATAGATGCCCCTACCCATGGAGAGGGGCAGAGCCGTGACCTAAGGGGGCTGGAAGAGGAACCCCCTCCATAAATGGGCACACCTCTCAGGCCCGACCCTGCTCCTTTCCAGATCCCGCACCTTCACCAACTCCCGAAAGATACCGCCCACCACCTCATGCACAGGCAGGATTTTGTCCCTAGTGGACACCAAACACCGAGCGTGCCAAGTGTAATAAAGCACAACTAGGCTGACTAAATAAAGTGACGATAACTCAAATCCCCTGCGGACCCCAAAATCACCATACACTCGCTCAGCATAGGTCAGGGCCGGAAGGCGGGGGTAGCCAATGGCACCCCCTACCTTCGTAAGAACCTCCATGTTGAAGGGACATTGGACCAGAAAATGGTCCATGGTCTCCAATGTCCCACCACATTCCTGACGGGGGCAGTCCCTGTCCCCCAGGTTCCTGTATTTGAGATTCGCACGGACATAGAGTCGTCCATGGAACGACCTCCATGCGAGATCCCAAAACTTACTTGGAATTCTAGAAGAATTCAAGAGGGCTAGCCCCTCCGTGAGGACCCTCTCAGGGCAGTCCCTCAAAGACAGGGGCTTCAAAATGTCCGAGGCCATGACCCTCAGGTACAGCTCCCGCCGACCCAAAGAGCCCACCTCCAGGGCAGTTATCCGCCACTGCCTCAGTACCTTTAATGCCAGGGGGACATAGGAAGGGAGATACCCATGCGATCTCCTCAGATCGCCGGGCCTCCCCCCCTCCCCCCACTGCCTCAAGAACAGCAAGAGCCAGTCCTTGCATGAACACTCCCACCAGGAAGGCTCGTCCACAAATATGGACTGCAAATTGTATTTAACAAAGATGGTGACAAAGAACACCACCGGGTTGACCATGTCCAACCCACCTTGCCGTCGCTGGCGGTATGTGACCTCCCTCTTGATCAGGTTCAGTCTGCTTCCCCACAACAGCAGGAAGAACAGACCATAGACCCGAGCATAGAGAGATGCTGGCAAAAGACACACATAGCTTACAAAGAGAAACTCAGGCAATAAGTACGTCTTGACCAAGCTTACCCTTTCCCTCAGGGAAAGTTTCCAACCTTTCCAGGCCTTCACCTTCCGAGTGGCACTCACCAGCCTGCGCTCCCAGTTTAGCTTGGGATAATCACCCGGCCGAAATGAATGCCAAGAACTCGAATCTCTGGTACGGGCGTGGGGAACACGTCCGGAAGGGGGAACTGCTCCCCCTCCTTCCCCAACCAGAAAACTTCACTCTTGTCCCAATTGACCAGCGAGCCTGACGCCTCAGAGTAGCACCCGATCTGGGACTCCACATAATGGGCCTCCTCACGACCAGATACCACCACCGAGACGTCGTCCGCATAGGCCACAACCCTCACCGCCGAAACCGGACCCCCGACAGGTCCCACCGGAACCCCCCCCAGACGCCCGCAGTCTAGCCTCCTTACGAAGGGGTCGACCGCAAAGATGTACAGGAGGGGGCTCAGCGGGCACCCCTGCCGGACGCCAGAGTCCACGGCAAAGGCCCGGCCCACCCAACCGTTGACAAGAGGGAAGCTCTCAGCTCCCCTATACAATACCTGCAGCCAATCAACGAATTGATCAGGCAGACCGTATCTCCTCAGAAGCAGCCAAAGGTACTCGTGGTTCACCCGATCAAACGCCTTAGCCTGATCCAATGCAAGCAGATACCGCTCGCTGCCATCAGCCCTGCACCTTTCCACAGCCTCCCGGACGCTCAGGACGGCACTAAAAGTGCCCCGGCCAGGAATTGTGCAGTGCTGAGAGGGAGACAGCATCCTGCCCGCCAAAGCAGACAGACGTGTAAACAAGATCTTTGCCAGTATCTTCCTATCTGTGGTAAGAAGGGCGATCGGACGCCAATTCTCCACCACAGACGGATCTTTCCCCTTTGACAGTAGGATCAGAGCTGACCTTCTCATTGAGGGAGGCAGCAGGCCATAGGCCAAACATTCACTAAACACGTCCCTCAGATGAGGAGCCAAGAGGCTCTTAAAGGTTTTGTAGAACTCGGCCGTGAGCCCATCGGGCCCAGGTGACTTTTTAGAAGCTAAAGAGCTAATAGCCTGCTCAACTTCAGCTACCGAGATCTCTTCTGTCAGAGAGTCAGGAAGGTCAGACCCCACTTCCAGCGGGGTCTCATCAAGGAATTCCCTGACTTTCTCCATGTCTAGAGGCCGCTTCTTCAGGAGGTCCGAAAAGTGGTCTCTGACGACACCCAGGATCCCCGATCTGGACCGGACCAGAGATCCTGAGGCATCCTTCAGGCCATGTACGACCTTCGACCTCGCCACCTCACCACAGCTCCTGTAGGGATCAGGAGAGATAAACTTCCCATAATCCCTCTCAAAAACCAGGGAGGCGAGACGGTCGTACTGACACTCCTTCATCTGCGCCTTCAGACCGGATATCTGTTCCTGAGAGCCCCCAGAGGACACCAGGCGGTCAAGCTGCCTGCGTAGTCTCTGGTAAGCCTGGTACTTGGAAGCTGCCCTGTACCCAGAGATTTCCCGGAAAAAGTCGCCAGACCTCTTTTTAACTACTTCCCACCACTCAAGGCGGGAGCAGTTGCCCTCAAGGAGCGAGGTCTGGCCCAGGAAGAAAACCTCATAGGCTTCCCTAACCTCAGGATCCTCCAGTAGCGACCCATTCAGGCGCCACAAACCCCTCCCTTTCTGAGGAGTGTCAGCGACATTCAGGGCCACAGATACCATACAGTGATCGGAGAACTCTACCGACTGCAGCTCAGGAGCCGAGCAGACAGAGTCCTCCTTTAAAAAAAAACCTATCTAATCTACTCTTACTACTACCTCGGGAAAATGTGAAACCAGTGAGGTTGGGGAGGTGACGAACGTGCACATCCACCAACCTGGCCTCCCTCACTACGTTATTCAAAAAAATACTATCATATCCCAGAGGGTTGGCGGCACCTGCCCGGTCTTTGGGCCTAGTGATCATATTGAAATCGCCACCAAAAATCACCTGCTGGGACGTAAAAAGATAAGGCTTAACCGCCGTAAGGAGGCTCCTCCTCTCCCTCCTAGTTTGAGGCCCATAAAAATTTATGAGCCGGAGGAATTGCCCCCTCACGACAGCGTCCACCACCAGACATCTACCGATCTCCACTTCAATCACTCGCCGGCAAGCCACCGGACCAGTCTTAAAAAGGACCGCAACCCCACTGCAGGGCTCGGCCGCAAGAGACCAGAGGGAGGGCCCACATCTCCACTCCCTCTTTGCTAGATGCATCTCTGCCACAGATGCCAGCCAGGTCTCCTGCAAAAACAAAATGTCAGCTTCAACACGGCTGAGAAAATCGAAGGCCATAAAACGAGCTCCCGCAGAACGAATACTTGCGACATTAATGGTCGCAAGCCGTATTGGAGAGGGTACCGCCATCAGAATGATTGAAAGTGGTCATGTTCTCCTTCATACTACAAACACAAAAACATATTTACATATCTACACTTCCTCCTCCTCTGAGCCCGAGGAGGAGGAGAAGATACCAAACGGGTTCCCCAGGGACACCCCACTTCGTGCCCCTGGGGGAACCCCACCCTTCACTGGGGACTTCCCGCCCCCAGATCTGGCAGCCTTCCCCTTCTTCTTTTTGCGTCTCACCTGCTCCCACTCCTGCCACCTCTCCGAGATGACTACACCACCCCCCTCCTCGGACCCGCTGCTCGAGATTTCCCTCTTGGATGAGGCTCGAGCAGCTTCCATCTCCATGGCCACAGGGCCAGAGGAGACTCTGGGTCCAGAAGGGGGGGGAATGGAAGAGGCAGGAGGGGGGCCAGAGACAGGGGAGAGGACAGGGGGGGGACCAGACTTAGCTGGACGGGAAGAAGAAGGGGAAGGGGGGGGACGGGACTTGGGAGGGGGGGGACGAGGGGGGGGGTACGAGGAGGGGAAGATGAGGGAGGAGGGCATGGGGAAACAGATGGAGGGCCAGGTGGAGGGGAGGGGCAATGGTGAGGAGGGGGAAAGGGAAGGGGGATGGGGATCGGCCCTGCAACATTAGGAGAGGAAGGCCCTGGCCCCGGACCCTCAGGCCCGGGACCCCCAGGCCTCCCCGACTCCTCCCCACCGGCTCCGCCCTCCGGAGGATCGGGAGCCTCCTGGCCAACCGAGCCCGTGTCCCCCGGGGGGGGAGCCCCACGCCCACGCCTGCTCCGCCTTCTTTGAGGCAATGGGCCTGTTGGTCCCTCCGGAGTAGTACTAGGGGCTCCAGGATCCCCACCCCCCCGGCCATCACTCGCCGGGGGGGCTTCGGCCGCTCCCGGCCCGGGAGGTCCCCCCCCTGAGGAAGAACCCCGATATGCTTTGGGACACCTGCTAAATGGGTGCCCCATCTCACCACACAAGTTGCAGCATATCTTCCCACATGACTCGGACTGGTGGCCAAACTCGTGGCACCGGCCACATCTGACCACCGTGCAGTCCGAGCTCATGTGGGTCGGGCTGCCGCACTTGAAGCAACGACGGGGCTGTCCCGGGTAGAACGCCAGGATCCGGTCTCTGCCTAGAAAGGCGCTGCCAGGGAGGTGGGCAACACTGTTGCCCTCCCTCTTGAGCCGGATCCTGGTCAACCAAGCCCCGGTCCAGACCCCGCGCTCATCAAGGTTCTTCCTCAGGGGGGTCTGCAACTGCCCGTACCTCCCGAGCCAGGTGGCAATGTCCTCCGGAGGGAGCGACTCATTCCTCACCAGGATGGTGATGTTCTTAACCTCCTCCTGCCTGGAGATGGGAATGAGCCTGTACCTCTTCCAAGGGTCAACGCCCCTCACCAACCCAAAGCCGGTGATAAAGCGTTCCATACACACGGGAGTGACAAAACTTATATCAAACTCCCGTGTGTTGGTGGGATGGATGACAGCAAAAAGGTCATCCACCCCAAAACCCAAGGAGAGTACCAGGCCCACCACCTCACCTCGAGCGGGGCAGGGGTCCGGACCCTCGTACCGAAGCTGGACAACATTCCTACGCCTCCTCTCTGGACCACCTGTACCCCTCGTCCACGCCGACCCCTGCGTCCTCTCCTGGTCAGCAGGGGGGCGCGGAAATTCTGGGCGCCAAACCGGCTGTACAGGTGGTCCAGAGGGGCACGAGAGCCCAACACCTGGGCGAAAGAGCGACCCCCCTTTAGGGCAGACAATAAGTTGGCCTCCGGAGACCCCCGAAAGATGTTCTCCGGAAGTGGGGCACCCCCCTCAGCACCCCCAGAAGTGGGGGGGGACGGGGGGGCCCCCATCCCTGCCGGTGGTGTTGCACCCACCCCCGCTGATATACCCTGACCACCCTGACCCACCACCTTTGGCCTGACTACAGGCTCCCCCCCCCCGGGACCACAGCAGAGGGGGGTACCACCCCCACCAAACTCCCCCACCCAGACCCCTCCGCGACCACACCAGCCCCTTGGGACTCCACCTGTACTGGGGGGGAGCCCCCCTGGGACCCCTCCAACTGCCGGATATAATCGTATGCTATACAGTCCACTGGGAGGGTCCCACCTGACTTTCCCCCCACCCCGCCTGTGCTGCAGGGAGCCCCTCGGGGCCTGTGGCAGTGTCCATGGGGACCTGGGGGGGTGGCAGCTTACCGTCCAATTTACCGTCCTCAACGTCTCTGTCCATCTCCTGCCGGGGGTGCCTGGAGGTGCCTGCTGCAGCGTCCGGGGCTGGGCACCCCTGTACCCCCGGCCTCTCATCCCCCAGGTCCCCTGAGCCCCCACCGACCACCGCAAACTCGCGGGGGGGTCGCGGGACGGGCACTTCCGGTTTCGGTATGGTCACTTCCGGTTTCGGTCTGGTCACTTCCGGTTCCGGCTGGGGCACTTCCGTTCCGGCTGGGGCACTTCCGGTTCTTGGGCGGTCACTTCCGGGTCCCGGTCTACTCCACCCCCAACAGCCGGCGCCATCTTGGCCACACTGCACACAAGCTGTTTACCTCCAGATGACCGCAGCACAATGCCTCCACCATGTGTCTGCCTCTCTCCCGATGACATAGCAGCCGCAGGAGCAGTCCCTGGCCTTTCCATGGCCAGATCCTCCCGCTCCACTGCAAGCTGAGGGGTCATGGAAGCCGACACATGGCGGGCTTCAGCTGTGGCAGTGCGACCATCCTGGGGGAGCCTGGGTATGCTGACCTGAAGATGGCGGGGGGGTACCGCCGGCGGCACCTGGGCCCGGCGACCTCCTGGATCACTGGACTCCCCGGACTTCGCCAACCCCCCAGTCCCTTCCACGGACCGAGGGATCGGCTCCCGGGAACCCTCCCCAGGTTTTATGGCCATACTGGGCCCTGCACCACCGGCACTCGCCCCCCCCCCCCACTGCACCCAGGCTCCCCTGACTCTCCTGGCTGTTTGGGGGGTTGGGACCCCTTCTTAGACCGCCCGCTCCTCCTCGCTGCCTGGCTCCCTTCCCGGTTGGCCTGCTGGAGGTCCTCCGGAGCTCCTCTAGGAAGTTCATCTCTCCAGCCCCACGTTGGCAAAAGCCCCCCAGGTATTCCCATATTTCTTTTACTTCTAGTCCTAGGGTGGTGATGGCCCCCTTGAATTCAGATCTCTTATTACTGGAGCACCTGTCCCTCTTTTCCCTCAGGCCTGCGAGAGTAGTCATCTTTTCCACGCAGGCCTGAGATATCCTCACCAGCAGGGATTTGATTTTATCCCGCCTCCTCCTGGTTCTTGCCTCATTCTCACCTGGCTGAGGGGCTGTCCAGTCTGAGAGACCCTCCTGGGTCTCCAGGAAGAGACGGTCCTCCCTGCTGATGGTGGTGGCGGTGGTCTGGCTGGAGGGCAGGTGCTGTTGACTCCTCCGGAGGCCGGAAGCCGGTCCACCTCCGGGCTGAGGGAGGCCATCCCACCCCTCTTCCGGGGCAGGGGGCTGGAGGCTGGTCCTGGTAGGCTGGAACACAGGAGCTCTGGAAGACAGGTCTTCTCTCCTCTCCAGCAGGAAGCAGAATGAGCTCTGTGGGAGGAGCCGGAACTACTGCCAGTGGGTAATTTTTTATTTATAAAACTACGACCAAAAGGTTAACAAATATATAAAATAAACAAAATAACTAAATAAACCAAATAACACAAAAACAAACAACAAAACACAAACCATCAAATCACCGACCTCCACCCACCAAGAAATAACTATAAAGAAAAAAAAAAAAAAATAGCACCAGAACAGGTATTTACAACAGGCTCACTGGTACAAGAGAAAGTCTTTATAGTCCATCAGAAAAGCTTGCCCAGATCATTGCCAAAAAAAAAAAAAAAAAAAAAAACACTTAAAACGGCTCACTGGTACAGTAGGGAGATATTAAAGTCCATAGAAACCACTACTGTCCAGATCATCGCCAACCCACAACACACCCCACCATCACAACAACAAATACCTACAACCCACGTATGAGCAAGAACATGATAGTCAGACATGTCTGTAGCCTTATTTTCAAAAAAATACCATAAACAAAATCTAAGGGGGTGAAAAAGGATAGATGCCCCTACCCATGGAGAGGGGCAGAGCCGTGACCTAAGGGGGCTGGAAGAGGAACCCCCTCCATAAATGGGCACACCTCTCAGGCCCGACCCTGCTCCTTTCCAGATCCCGCACCTTCACCAACTCCCGAAAGATACCGCCCACCACCTCATGCACAGGCAGGATTTTGTCCCTAGTGGACACCAAACACCGAGCGTGCCAAGTGTAATAAAGCACAACTAGGCTGACTAAATAAAGTGACGATAACTCAAATCCCCTGCGGACCCCAAAATCACCATACACTCGCTCAGCATAGGTCAGGGCCGGAAGGCGGGGTAGCCAATGGCACCCCCTACCTTCGTAAGAACCTCCATGTTGAAGGGACATTGGACCAGAAAATGGTCCATGGTCTCCAATGTCCCACCACATTCCTGACGGGGGCAGTCCCTGTCCCCCAGGTTCCTGTATTTGAGATTCGCACGGACATAGAGTCGTCCATGGAACGACCTCCATGCGAGATCCCAAAACTTACTTGGAATTCTAGAAGAATTCAAGAGGGCTAGCCCCTCCGTGAGGACCCTCTCAGGGCAGTCCCTCAAAGACAGGGGCTTCAAAATGTCCGAGGCCATGACCCTCAGGTACAGCTCCCGCCGACCCAAAGAGCCCACCTCCAGGGCAGTTATCCGCCACTGCCTCAGTACCTTTAATGCCAGGGGGACATAGGAAGGGAGATACCCATGCGATCTCCTCAGATCGCCGGGCCTCCCCCCCTCCCCCCACTGCCTCAAGAACAGCAAGAGCCAGTCCTTGCATGAACACTCCCACCAGGAAGGCTCGTCCACAAATATGGACTGCAAATTGTATTTAACAAAGATGGTGACAAAGAACACCACCGGGTTGACCATGTCCAACCCACCTTGCCGTCGCTGGCGGTATGTGACCTCCCTCTTGATCAGGTTCAGTCTGCTTCCCCACAACAGCAGGAAGAACAGACCATAGACCCGAGCATAGAGAGATGCTGGCAAAAGACACACATAGCTTACAAAGAGAAACTCAGGCAATAAGTACGTCTTGACCAAGCTTACCCTTTCCCTCAGGGAAAGTTTCCAACCTTTCCAGGCCTTCACCTTCCGAGTGGCACTCACCAGCCTGCGCTCCCAGTTTAGCTTGGGATAATCACCCGGGCCGAAATGAATGCCAAGAACTCGAATCTCTGGTACGGGCGTGGGGAACACGTCCGGAAGGGGAACTGCTCCCCCTCCTTCCCCAACCAGAAAACTTCACTCTTGTCCCAATTGACCAGCGAGCCTGACGCCTCAGAGTAGCACCCGATCTGGGACTCCACATAATGGGCCTCCTCACGACCAGATACCACCACCGAGACGTCGTCCGCATAGGCCACAACCCTCACCGCCGAAACCGGACCCCCGACAGGTCCCACCGGAACCCCCCCCAGACGCCCGCAGTCTAGCCTCCTTACGAAGGGGTCGACCGCAAAGATGTACAGGAGGGGGCTCAGCGGGCACCCCTGCCGGACGCCAGAGTCCACGGCAAAGGCCCGGCCCACCCAACCGTTGACAAGAGGGAAGCTCTCAGCTCCCCTATACAATACCTGCAGCCAATCAACGAATTGATCAGGCAGACCGTATCTCCTCAGAAGCAGCCAAAGGTACTCGTGGTTCACCCGATCAAACGCCTTAGCCTGATCCAATGCAAGCAGATACCGCTCGCTGCCATCAGCCCTGCACCTTTCCACAGCCTCCCGGACGCTCAGGACGGCACTAAAAGTGCCCCGGCCAGGAATTGTGCAGTGCTGAGAGGGAGACAGCATCCTGCCCGCCAAAGCAGACAGACGTGTAAACAAGATCTTTGCCAGTATCTTCCTATCTGTGGTAAGAAGGGCGATCGGACGCCAATTCTCCACCACAGACGGATCTTTCCCCTTTGACAGTAGGATCAGAGCTGACCTTCTCATTGAGGGAGGCAGCAGGCCATAGGCCAAACATTCACTAAACACGTCCCTCAGATGAGGAGCCAAGAGGCTCTTAAAGGTTTTGTAGAACTCGGCCGGCCGTGAGCCCATCGGGCCCAGGTGACTTTTTAGAAGCTAAAGAGCTAATAGCCTGCTCAACTTCAGCTACCGAGATCTCTTCTGTCAGAGAGTCAGGAAGGTCAGACCCCACTTCCAGCGGGGTCTCATCAAGGAATTCCCTGACTTTCTCCATGTCTAGAGGCCGCTTCTTCAGGAGGTCCGAAAAGTGGTCTCTGACGACACCCAGGATCCCCGATCTGGACCGGACCACCAGAGATCCTGAGGCATCCTTCAGGCCATGTACGACCTTCGACCTCGCCACCTCACCACAGCTCCTGTAGGGATCAGGAGAGATAAACTTCCCATAATCCCTCTCAAAAACCAGGGAGGCGAGACGGTCGTACTGACACTCCTTCATCTGCGCCTTCAGACCGGATATCTGTTCCTGAGAGCCCCCAGAGGACACCAGGCGGTCAAGCTGCCTGCGTAGTCTCTGGTAAGCCTGGTACTTGGAAGCTGCCCTGTACCCAGAGATTTCCCCGGAAAAAGTCGCCAGACCTCTTTTTAACTACTTCCCACCACTCAAGGCGGGAGCAGTTGCCCTCAAGGAGCGAGGTCTGGCCCAGGAAGAAAACCTCATAGGCTTCCCTAACCTCAGGATCCTCCAGTAGCGACCCATTCAGGCGCCACAAACCCCTCCCTTTCTGAGGAGTGTCAGCGACATTCAGGGCCACAGATACCATACAGTGATCGGAGAACTCTACCGACTGCAGCTCAGGAGCCGAGCAGACAGAGTCCTCCTTTAAAAAAAACCTATCTAATCTACTCTTACTACTACCTCGGGAAAATGTGAAACCAGTGAGGTTGGGGAGGTGACGAACGTGCACATCCACCAACCTGGCCTCCCTCACTACGTTATTCAAAAAAATACTATCATATCCCAGAGGGTTGGCGGCACCTGCCCGGTCTTTGGGCCTAGTGATCATATTGAAATCGCCACCAAAAATCACCTGCTGGGACGTAAAAAGATAAGGCTTAACCGCCGTAAGGAGGCTCCTCCTCTCCCTCCTAGTTTGAGGCCCATAAAAATTTATGAGCCGGAGGAATTGCCCCCTCACGACAGCGTCCACCACCAGACATCTACCGATCTCCACTTCAATCACTCGCCGGCAAGCCACCGGACCAGTCTTAAAAAGGACCGCAACCCCACTGCAGGGCTCGGCCGCAAGAGACCAGAGGGAGGGCCCACATCTCCACTCCCTCTTTGCTAGATGCATCTCTGCCACAGATGCCAGCCAGGTCTCCTGCAAAAACAAAATGTCAGCTTCAACACGGCTGAGAAAATCGAAGGCCATAAAACGAGCTCCCGCAGAACGAATACTTGCGACATTAATGGTCGCAAGCCGTATTGGAGAGGGTACCGCCATCAGAATGATTGAAAGTGGTCATGTTCTCCTTCATACTACAAACACAAAAACATATTTACATATCTACACTTCCTCCTCCTCTGAGCCCGAGGAGGAGGAGAAGATACCAAACGGGTTCCCCAGGGACACCCCACTTCGTGCCCCTGGGGGAACCCCACCCTTCACTGGGGACTTCCCGCCCCCAGATCTGGCAGCCTTCCCCTTCTTCTTTTTGCGTCTCACCTGCTCCCACTCCTGCCACCTCTCCGAGATGACTACACCACCCCCCCTCCTCGGACCCGCTGCTCGAGATTTCCCTCTTGGATGAGGCTCGAGCAGCTTCCATCTCCATGGCCACAGGGCCAGAGGAGACTCTGGGTCCAGAAGGGGGGGGAATGGAAGAGGCAGGAGGGGGGCCAGAGACAGGGGAGAGGACAGGGGGGGGACCAGACTTAGCTGGACGGGAAGAAGAAGGGGAAGGGGGGGGACGGGACTTGGGAGGGGGGGGGCGAGGGGGGGGGGTACGAGGAGGGGAAGATGAGGGAGGAGGGCATGGGGAAACAGATGGAGGGCCAGGTGGAGGGGAGGGGCAATGGTGAGGAGGGGGAAAGGGAAGGGGGATGGGGATCGGCCCTGCAACATTAGGAGAGGAAGGCCCTGGCCCCGGACCCTCAGGCCCGGGACCCCCAGGCCTCCCCGACTCCTCCCCACCGGCTCCGCCCTCCGGAGGATCGGGAGCCTCCTGGCCAACCGAGCCCGTGTCCCCCGGGGGGGGAGCCCCACGCCCACGCCTGCTCCGCCTTCTTTGAGGCAATGGGCCTGTTGGTCCCTCCGGAGTAGTACTAGGGGCTCCAGGATCCCCACCCCCCCGGCCATCACTCGCCGGGGGGGCTTCGGCCGCTCCCGGCCCGGGAGGTCCCCCCCCTGAGGAAGAACCCCGATATGCTTTGGGACACCTGCTAAATGGGTGCCCCATCTCACCACACAAGTTGCAGCATATCTTCCCACATGACTCGGACTGGTGGCCAAACTCGTGGCACCGGCCACATCTGACCACCGTGCAGTCCGAGCTCATGTGGGTCGGGCTGCCGCACTTGAAGCAACGACGGGGCTGTCCCGGGTAGAACGCCAGGATCCGGTCTCTGCCTAGAAAGGCGCTGCCAGGGAGGTGGGCAACACTGTTGCCCTCCCTCTTGAGCCGGATCTGTCTGGTCAACCAAGCCCCGGTCCAGACCCCGCGCTCATCAAGGTTCTTCCTCAGGGGGGTCTGCAACTGCCCGTACCTCCCGAGCCAGGTGGCAATGTCCTCCGGAGGGAGCGACTCATTCCTCACCAGGATGGTGATGTTCTTAACCTCCTCCTGCCTGGAGATGGGAATGAGCCTGTACCTCTTCCAAGGGTCAACGCCCCTCACCAACCCAAAGCCGGTGATAAAGCGTTCCATACACACGGGAGTGACAAAACTTATATCAAACTCCCGTGTGTTGGTGGGATGGATGACAGCAAAAAGGTCATCCACCCCAAAACCCAAGGAGAGTACCAGGCCCACCACCTCACCTCGAGCGGGGCAGGGGTCCGGACCCTCGTACCGAAGCTGGACAACATTCCTACGCCTCCTCTCTGGACCACCTGTACCCCTCGTCCACGCCGACCCCTGCGTCCTCTCCTGGTCAGCAGGGGGGGCGCGGAAATTCTGGGCGCCAAACCGGCTGTACAGGTGGTCCAGAGGGGCACGAGAGCCCAACACCTGGGCGAAAGAGCGACCCCCCTTTAGGGCAGACAATAAGTTGGCCTCCGGAGACCCCGAAAGATGTTCTCCGGAAGTGGGGCACCCCCCTCAGCACCCCCAGAAGTGGGGGGGGACGGGGGGGCCCCCATCCCTGCCGGTGGTGTTGCACCCACCCCCGCTGATATACCCTGACCACCCTGACCCACCACCTTTGGCCTGACTACAGGCTCCCCCCCCCCCGGGACCACAGCAGAGGGGGGTACCACCACCCCCACCAAACTCCCCCACCCAGACCCCTCCGCGACCACACCAGCCCCTTGGGACTCCACCTGTACTGGGGGGGAGCCCCCCTGGGACCCCTCCAACTGCCGGATATAATCGTATGCTATACAGTCCACTGGGAGGGGTCCCACCTGACTTTCCCCCCACCCCGCCTGTGCTGCAGGGAGCCCCTCGGGGCCTGTGGCAGTGTCCATGGGGACCTGGGGGGGTGGCAGCTTACCGTCCAATTTACCGTCCTCAACGTCTCTGTCCATCTCCTGCCGGGGGTGCCTGGAGGTGCCTGCTGCAGCGTCCGGGGCTGGGCACCCCTGTACCTACCCCCGGCCTCTCATCCCCCAGGTCCCCTGAGCCCCCACCGACCACCGCAAACTCGCGCGGGGGGCACTTCCGGTCGCGGGACGGGCACTTCCGGTTTCGGTATGGTCACTTCCGGTTTCGGGTCTGGTCACTTCCGGTTCCGGCTGGGGCACTTCCGGTTCCGGCTGGGGCACTTCCGGTTCTTGGGGGGCGGTCACTTCCGGGTCCCGGTCTACTCCACCCCCAACAGCCGGCGCCATCTTGGCCACACTGCACACAAGCTGTTTACCTCCAGATGACCGCAGCACAATGCCTCCACCATGTGTCTGCCTCTCTCCCGATGACATAGCAGCCGCAGGAGCAGTCCCTGGCCTTTCCATGGCCAGATCCTCCCGCTCCACTGCAAGCTGAGGGGTCATGGAAGCCGACACATGGCGGGCTTCAGCTGTGGCAGTGCGACCATCCTGGGGGAGCCTGGGTATGCTGACCTGAAGATGGCGGGGGGGTACCGCCGGCGGCACCTGGGCCCGGCGACCTCCTGGATCACTGGACTCCCCGGACTTCGCCAACCCCCCAGTCCCTTCCACGGACCGAGGGATCGGCTCCCGGGAACCCTCCCCAGGTTTTATGGCCATACTGGGCCCTGCACCACCGGCACTCGCCCCCCCCCCACTGCAACCCAGGCTCCCCTGACTCTCCTGGCTGTTTGGGGGGTTGGGACCCCTTTCTTAGACCGCCCCGCTCCTCCTCGCTGCTGGCTCTCATCCTTCCCGGTTGGCCTGCTGAGGGTCCCTCCGGAGCTCCTCTAGGAAGTTCATCTCTCCAGCCCCACGTTGGCAAAAGCCCCCCAGGTATTCCCATATTTCTTTACTTCCTTCTAGTCCTAGGGTGGTGATGGCCCCCTTGAATTCAATCTTTTATTACTGGAGCAACCTGTCCCCTACTTTTCCCTCAGGCCTGCGAGAGTAGTCATCTTTTTCCACGCAGCCTGAGATATCCTCACCAGCAGGGATTTGATTTTATCCCCGCCTCTTCCTGGTTCTTGCCTCATTCTCACCTGGCTGAGGGGCTGTCCAGTCTGAAGACCCTCCTGGGTCTCCAGGAAGAGACGGTCCTCCCTGCTGATGGTGGTGGCGGTGGTCTGGCTGGAGGGCAGGTGCTGTTGACTCCTCCGGAGGCCGGAAGCCGGTCCAACCTCCGGGGCTGAGGGAGGCCATCCCTCACCCCTCTTCCGGGGCAGGGGCTGGGGCTGGAGGCTGGTCCTGGTAGGCTGGAACACAGGAGCTCTGGAAGACAGGTCTTCTCTCCTCTCCAGCAGGAAGCAGAATGAGCTCTGTGGGAGGAGCCGGAACTACTGCCAGT
>JAJQKJ010000086.1:0-216420 GCA_029574335.1 Rana kukunoris | reverse complement strand
TCATCATTATATACAAACAATCAGAGCTGTATCCTGGCCTAGGCCAACAAGGCCCAGGCCTAGGGCAGCACTTTGCAGGGGGCAGCACGAAAAGAGTCCCTGCCGGCTTGCGCTACACTGTTGGGAAAATTAGTCTAGCGCCCCCATGAAGCGGCCGCGCTGCTTCTAGTATGCAACACTTTTACCATCCCTGTCCCATTGCGAATATTTCCCTTCGCTTCCTGCTCTATGGGCAACCAGGAAGTAAGAGGAAATCTAAGTAAATTAAGGGAATCCATTGCCCCCCCCCCCCCCTCATGCCCTCAGAACTAGTGTCCTCAATCGAAAATTTCAGGGCGGTCTTAAACAACACAGGGTGTGGCCGTGACAGGAAGGGGTGGGTCATATTTAAATTAGGGGGTGCACAAATTTAGTCAGGCCTAGGGCAGCACAAAACCTAAATACACCTCTGCAAACAATAGCACGTAAGGGCTATTTAGCGGCAATGACTCCCATGGAGCATCTGTGCAGACAACATGATAAACTCAGGGGTCACATTTCAGCTATATATACAATCTTGATGAATATTTCTACTGAATTGAACTATATGCTCCAATAGTAACAAGATATTCAGGAAACCCTTGAATTAGAGGAATGGCATGCTATTTCAGATGCAGCATCTAGATCGCTCATCAATACCTCTATTATAGAGGCTAACTATAAGGTCTTATCAAAATGGTATATTGTACCAGACTGGCCACTTTTGTACCCAGAGCCCCCACTAGATGCTTTAGAGGCTGCGGCCAAGTGGGTTCCACCTATCACGTATGGTGGTCATGTCCCAAAGTCAGGAGATTTTTGCTCAGGGTCTACAATATCATATATACCCTTACCCAGATTAACCTGAAGCAATCTGTGAAACACGCCCTCCTGGGTGGCGGGGTAGCGGAAGCCTCTAGGGCCCAAAGACGGCTTCTTACATTTATATTAATTTCAACTAAGAAAAACGATACCCAGAAACTGGAGATCCGCTGCCCTGCCATTCGACCAGCTTAAACGCAAAATGTTGTGGCTAATGTTAAATGAAAGGTTAACTGCAATAGTACAAGACAAGATGAAGCTATTTGACAAAGTATGGGACCCATGGATTAATTATCTGACAAATGACCCCAGGATGCTCGGCAGTGCCCAGGTGTGCCCTCTCATTAAGACAGCCCTGCTCTGAGCATGGAGTCGTACTCCCCCCCCCCCCTCCCTCCCCTAGCCTTCCCTTCTTGCTCTTCCCTTTGCACTCTGTTTATTTTGTTTTACCCTCCCTTCCTTACTAATGTTAAAGTGGTTGTAAACCCAAAAAAAAATAAAAAAAAATTTTGATGTCACAATGTAGAGTATAAGATTTCCTATCATCTGTGCCCAGTCTTGCCACACAGAGTTAATCCAGATCTGAGAAATCCTCTTTTATGTTCAGTGAAAATGAACAGCCTTCCAGATAAAACCTGCCTAAAGCAAAAGTCAGTTTTCTCTCTTTTTCCTTTGAGTGACAGGTTATTTACATATCTAGCTAGGACATGTTTATCATATGTTATGTTTTGTTTACAATAACATGAGGTGATATAACATCATAACACATCCTAGTAATATACAATGAACTTTGGATCACCTCTTGTTATGATAAACATGTCCAAGCTAGATTTGTAAATAACCTGTTACTGAAAGCAAAAACAGAGAAACGGACTTAACCTAATTTGGCAGGTTTTTATCTGAAGTCCGGTTAATTTCCACTGAACTTTAAAAGAGGATTACTCAGCACTGGATTAACCCTGTGTGGCAAGACTGGGCACAGATGATAGGGAATCTTATACTCTACATTGTGACATTAAATACAATTTTTTTGGGGGTTTACAACCACTGTATTAGGTTTTATATATGTTGTGTCGTTTCACCCTTTTCACTCTTGGCAGGCTATAGTTTACTTGGGAAGTTGGGGGAGACGCCCCTGTGACCAGAGGAATCAGACTCCCCGATAGTTGGATGGGGAGCTGGTTCTTCCCAGTGGGTGAAACGTACCCTAGGGCCTAGGATTGACAACATGCTTTAGGACATAGACACGGTATCACTGTATACAAACTATGATTCGTATTGAGAAAGGCATGTGTACCACATTTCTTTGAGTAAAAAAGTTTCCGCCAATATTAGGAGGTGCAATGGCCTATGCATGCAAAAAGAGGAGGACTCCTCAAGTAAATTGAAATACTTATTGTATGACTCTCAAAATGTGTTGTATACTGCTTCATGTGCTTTGTTTTGTATTTTTTTTTTATTATTATTACATTTCTACAGTACAAAAGTAATTAACACTATTGAAACATAAGGTTTTACCTCCATATAATATGGTTTTGGTAAATCTGAAGGAAAAAAAAATCTACAGAAAATTGTATAGTGATTATCCAGCTTAAGCATACGAAAGCCATGCAGAGTCCCGTGGAGTTGGCGCTGCAGCTTCCCAGGTATTTGCAAATGCTTGCAACTAAACCTCTGTTTTTACTTACATCAGTTAGACAGATTAATTTGGTTTAGTGCTTTTTGGTTGACAACTTTGAGCCTGGTCACATGGTTATATATTTATTTTTTCCATGTTTATAATTAATTGCATATTGCTAAAATCGCATCTCATATAAAGTCCCAACCCTTTCCACTTGTTATCCATTTACAGGGCTGGAGGCCTATGGTAAAATCTCTATATGCCTCATATAAAGTCCCACCCCCCTTCTTTTTTGAAGCATACGAAAGCCTTCAGGAATCTGGGTGTACTTCTTGACATGAATGGTCATAAGACTTGGGGAGAGTCGAGAGGTGTGTTGTCCTCATGTAGATGAAATGCTTTGAACAAGGATAAAGTGTTGTTGATCATTACAGGGAATGGTGACAAGGCAAACAGTACAGTAAAACCTTGGTTTGAGAGTAACTGCCCGAGAGTTACTGCCCGAGAACTTTTATATTTATAAATTTAAGGCTTCCTCTGAATGGCTAAAGTGGAGAGGCAGGAGGATGACATCACCATTTCCATCTCAGTGAAGCAGAGGATGCCTTGTATTCATTAATAAAATACAAAGCTTTCTGTGAATGGCAAAGCAGTGCTCAGCCCAACTCAATTTTTTAACGGCAGCATATGGAAAGTACCTGGACAGTGCCACATACCGTATTTGCCGGCGTATAAGGCGACTGGGCATATAATACGACCCCGTATTTTTCCAGTGAAAACATACGTTTTGGGCTATACTCGCCGTAAAAGACTACCCCCCCCCCCCTTCTGAGGCAACACCATTAAAATAAAAACATTAGAAACATTAAAAAACACAATGCCAGCTATGCCATACTGTAATATGTCATACAGTAAATCAAACATTAATAACAGACAGATCTCTTGAATGCCACACCTCTGGAAAGTAGAATTTTCACTAACCAAACCTATGCCACTTTTGGGTTACATTCTAGGGGAATTGTCCACCAAAATGCATTTAATAAATGTATTACATTTTACTAGTAATACAACCACCTCCTTGTCGTATGTCCCAGACTCTCCTGTTCTTCTTGGGTGCCTGGGACCTCAAAGGCAAACAGCATGATGTATAGTAGTGGTTGATCAGTGAATGGGTTTACCCTGTGAAGTATGGTGAGCGATGTATTATTTTAATGAATACAGAGCATGCTTGGATTGGCAGAGGCTGCAGCATCATCATCTCTTGCAAAGCCAATCCGAGCAGGGTACTGTATATGTATGTAGCCTGCTCTGATTGGCAGAGGTTGTTACTCCAATCCGAGCAGGCTCTGTATTTATTAATAGAATGCATTGCTCGCCGAGATTGGCTCAGCGGCAAATACTGTATGTGGCTTTAGAGTATTACCGGACATCCAGTGGGCATCCAGAGGGCTGACATCCATCGGGTAGCATCCTATACCCGGCGTATAAGACGACCCTTGATTTTTGGGCATTTTTTTAAGTGTAAAAGGTAGTCTTATACGCCAGAAAATATGGCACTTTATGTAGCTGATGCTACATACACATTACACAGTGCTAACAGTGGCCACACCAATTAGTAATGGAAATAATTATTTTGGGTCAGCTTGGCCCAGACAAACTTTAAATTGAAAGTAAAATGGAATTAGGCTTTAAACGTACATTAGTGGCATTGCACACCATTTTAAAATAATGAACAAAATTATTTTCTTTTGCAGCACTGAAGTGTGAAGAATGACTACCAAAGGAAAATTAACAGATTCCCCAATTCTGCTTTATCTGTAACCTATACTGAAATGTGTTTGTGATTTTGATCTTTTCTTTATGTAGCCATGTTCTTATACAAAACTTTTTTTTTTTTTTTTTACATACTACTTGAAATAAACAAATTAAACTAAATATCATTCAGGTGGTTATGGATTCCCTCTATTTATTCCATATATGTCTTAACTTGTCTATTCCTATAGTTAGCTTGTCTATTAAAACTCTGATAATGTTACTGTGACAGAACCCACTGTCACTGTGTGTTTTGGAAGAGACTGTGGGCGTTCCTCTTAACCACAGACTATGGCCCAGACGAGGCTGGACCCCCGGGACAAGCTGGCATTGAGATAATGTAATGTAATGCTACATCTCTTCTCCCCCATGCTCCCCCTTGTTGCTGTGTCTAATTGTGTTGATTCATGTCACATAGACAATGGTCTGGACTGGAGGTGTCTCTCCGCATGGGATGTGTATTGCTAGGCTGCCTGCTTACCATAATCTCATTGGCCCAGATTCACAAAGCACTTGTGCCGACCTAAAGCAAGTTACACCGACGTAAGTGCAAATGTGCGCTGGCGTATGTGTGCGCCAGAGTCACAAACCAATATACGCCTAAAACTGGCCACCCTACGCCGACGTACCTTGCCTATGCCGGTGTAGCGTGGGCACACATATAGGCTGGACGCATGTTGCTGCCCCCATTGATCGGGCATTTAAATATGCAAATGAGGGAAATACGGCGATTCACAAACGTATGTCCCCCGGGCGCAAACTATGCAAGGTACACGTAAGTTGTACCTCCGGCGCAAAGGTATTCCCCATAAAGGAGGTGCAACCCAGCAACAGATGTGCACAGGTCAGCTGGAAAGCAGCTGCAGCAGCACCGTTACAGACGAGCAGAGCAACCACACTTGCAGGACAACACATCCGTATGCCAACATGAAAGGGGCAGCCGTGGTCATAGCACTACTGCGTCCTTAGGCACGGAGGAGGGCACAGGAGAGGATATACCGAACGCGCATGAACGTCTTTGGCATGGGGGAATCGGAGGTGTACCCTATCTTCAGATACAGCCCTGATGCCATCCTAGTATTAGCCACAGCCCTGCATGATGACATCACCAGCCAGACACAACGCTCACATGCAGTGCAGCCACTGGTCAAGGTACTGGCAACACTCCATTTCCTCGCCAGTGGATCTTTCCAACGTACAAGTGGAGTCGTGTCTGGAATGTCACAATCCACCATGAGCAGATGTGTGCACCAGGTTGTCCCCGCAATCCTTACATGCATGTCCCACCACATCATTAAACTGACCCATGAGCATCTGCGGCAGAAGGCAATGCAGGATTTCTACAGCATTGCCGGATTCCCATGCACCGTCGGGGCCATTGATTGCACATATGTGGCACTACGCCCCCCCCCCTGTGCCACAGAGCACATATACCGCAATCATAAGCAGTGGCATTCCATCAACGTACAGGTGATAGCCAATGCCCAATGCCTCATATGGCATGTTCGTGCCCAACACCCAGGGGCCAGCCACGACAGCTACATATACCGTCAAAGCCCCTTCCTTATGGAATTCGAACAGAACATGTACAGGGAGAGGCATGACTTTCAGACCCCATGATGCAGACATCACGAGGGGTACATGCATGGCTAACATCCTCCTGTCTTTTCCCTTCCAGGTGACTCGGCATATGCACTTGGGCCCCATCTCATGTCTCCATTCCGGAATCTCCAAACCATAGGAGAGAGAAGATACAATGCGGCACACATACACACCCGTGCAGTGGTGGAGCGCACATTTGGCATCCTGTAGTCCTGTTTCCGATGCCTGGATAAGTCCGGGGGGCTCTGTTGTATTCCCCAAACTTTGTGTGTCAGATCATTGGTGCATGTTGTGTGCTGCACAACTACGCCATGAGAAAGGGCCTGGAGATTGACATATGTGATGACCTGACCCCCGCACCACACAGTCCCCCCCTGCCTGAGGCTACCCCGTCTGTTAAAGGAACAGCAGTCAGGAGTTGCCTCGTGGAACGTATCTTTGCACGTTAAACACATTCATCCTGGCACACTGACAATGCACGCATACACACACACCACTGTGTTCCCTAGCTCACGCACACCACATCCACCTCACATTGGTTTAGCCCAAGTCCACCGCACGGGACTTGGGAGCAGCAACGCCACGCCAAGGCACCAATGATGTTGCTGTCCATCTCATTACACATTCACTAGTCGTGGGGATAACCTCTCCCCGACGAGCCAAGGTGACCCCTGCCAGCTGACACGCCTTGCTGGCAGAAAATTCACACATAAACACACTCACACACACCAGTCACATGGTCGCAATGACCTCACCGGGCAAACCATGCCCCTGAACAACGGTGTCCAGTCCCCACCTCTGCACTCCTGACCATGTGCATGATGCTGTTAAATCCGGGAAAAAAAAGGGGATCATGCCATTATCAGCATTGGGATGCCCTTATAGGTGCATGGCACATGCATCTGTGCACGTGACCAAAAAAAAAAAAGCTCACACTCTGAGCTGCACTTGTTCTGAGGACAGTCATTTGCCCTCTTGCGGGCCAGGCCTCGTGCCCCGGGTTTGGCTCCGCAGCTGTCGTGAAAAACCAGGACGGCCGCACTCCAAAAAAATGGTTCCTTTTAATAAAACTGGTCACAACATGAACATATCACAGCAAAAAATCAGGAGAAAAGCTGACGCGTTTCACACTATCATACAGTGCTTATTCATAGCTAGATGTGCATGGCAGAGAAAAAGAAATGTATACTCTATTCAACATAGAAAACAATTGTGTAAATGCCCTCAAAGCCAATTAATTAATTGGCTAATCAGGGAAACAGGTAATCACAGGTGCATCACACAAGTAGGGCTGAAAGTGCTTCCCACATGTCCATAGCCACGCACCCTTTCATCCATTGGCCATAGAGATCTCTAAAAGTGCAGAACTATAACGTGTAATAAGTGGATGAATGGGATAATGCGTGATTTATATACGCATAATGCAGACAAGTATGAATGAAAAACCAGGACTGAAAGAGCACATGAAAATGATGTGTGGACAAGTGTAGGGAAAAATTAATGAAAGGGTTGATGTAATGTGTGTGTGAAAGGGGTAAGTGAGTAAAAGGAAAAGAAAAAAGAGGATATGAGTGGATGGGCATATGAACTGAGGGTCCTGTAACTATGAAGGCGTGTGCAAAAGTGAATAAAACAATATGTGGAAAAATTAATAGGTTGAAAAGTTGGTGTGTGTGTGTGAAAGGGGTAAGTGAGTGGAAAGAAAAAGAACAAAGAATATGAGTGGATGGGAATATGAACTGAGGGTCCTGTAACTATGAAGGCGTGTGTGAAAGTGAAGAAAATTGTGTGGACAGGTGTAGGAAAAAAATGGATGGGTTGATAAGTTAATGTGTGTGTGAAAGGGGTGAGTAGGTGTAAAAAAAGAAGAAAAAAGAGAAAAGAAGAAAAAGTGTTAGTGAATAGGCATATGAACTGAGGGTCCTGTGACTGTGAGAAGCGTGTGTGAAAGTGAAGAAAAAGAGAAGGGGGGGGGGGGGGTGGACTGGAGGTGGGAAAGGGGGGGGGAAATCGGGAAAAGGGGCGAAAGAAGGGGGGGAGGGGGAAAGGAGAAGGACAGAGTGAGGTGTAAGTGTGCAATGGTAAAGATGAAGATAATGGGCCAGATCCACAAAGAATGGCCGCTGGCGTAGTTTATCTAATTTACACTACGCCGCTGTAACTTACAGCGGCGTATCCTTATCCACAAAGAATTGCCGCTGTAACTTACGGCGGCGTAGTGTAATCTTGGCGGCGTAAGGCAGCGCAATTCAAATTTAATAGATGGGGGCGTGATTTATGTTAAATCAGCGTCACCCCACGTAAATGACGTGTTTTTTGTACGGCGCATTCGCCGTCCATGGAGGTATCCCAGGTGCGCATGGCGCAAAAATCACGTCAAAAATTGTCAATGAAAACGACGTGAACGTAACTTACGCAAATCCCTATTCGCGAAACGGTTTACGCAAACGACGTGAACGACGGAAAATTCGACCGCTTGGCCCGTCCATACTTAACATTATATTACGTACCTCTATACAGCAGGGGTAACTTTACGCCGACCTAGCTTACGCAAACGACGTAAAAGGAAAGCGCCGGCCGCTCGTACGTTCGTGAATTGCCGTAAATCGCTCATTTGCATATTCAACGCGGTAAAAAGACGAAAAGCGTCCCTAGCGTCCAGCGTAAGTATGCAACTAAGATACAACGGTGTAATAACGTTACGCCAGTCGTATCTTAGCGTAATTCCGGCGTATCTTGTTTTGTGGATACAAAACAATGATACGCTGGCGGGAATTTGAAATTACGGCGGCGTATCTGTAGATATACGCCGCCATAATTCTTTGTGGATCTGGCCCAATATGTGGTATAGCCGAGTGTGAGGTGTGGTTGCGTGAATTGAGCCGAGAGAATGTTGTGTGCGGACAGGATATGTGTGTTGATAATGGAGTGCAATACATATAAGTGAAAGTGTGTGTGAGAAACCTACGAATGAATGGTACAAAAGTAGTTAAAATTCAAGTGAAATTAAGATTGAAAAGTGAATGTATAAAAGTATCTTGGACATTCACTTAATAAAAATGTTACCGTCCCGTGTACTACTAAAATGTCTCTAAAACAGTAATGGAAAGGGCTAGAGGGCTGCAAATAGCAGCAAAATGTTGGTAAGAGCATGGCAAGTACTCTGTAAACAAATGTGGATAGGGAAATAACATAAAATACATAAAAATAAAGAAAAAATAATCTTGACAAGCAGGACCCACGTGGAAGAAAAATATATTTTAAATATATTTAAAAAAAACATTCTAAATATATTTTTCCCAAATATATTGCAATATATTTGAAATGCTACAATTTTGGCCAGATTCAATATATTTCAAAAATATATTTCAATATATTTGTGAATATATTATTGAATATATTGGGAAATGCATTGTGAAATATGTTGCAAATATACTCATAAATATATGTTAAATGTACTTCTGAATGCATTTAGCAATATATTTATGCAGCCATAAATATATTGCAACATGCATTTTGGAATGCATTGTGAAATATATTCAGACATATATTGCTAAATGCATTCAGAAGTACATTTAACATATATTTCTGAATACATTCACAATGCATTCCAAAATGCACTTTGCAATATATTTATGGCTGCATAAATATATTGCTAAATGCATTTAACATATATTTATGAATATATTTGCAACATATTTCACAATGCATTACCCAATATATTCACAAATATATTGAAATATATTTTTGAAATATATTGAATCTGGCCAAAATTGTAGCATTTCAAATATATGGCAATATATTTTGGGAAAAAATATATTAAGAATGTTTTTTAAAATATATTTTAAATATAAATGTACTGAATGTAAAATAAAAAAAATACATTCCTATTACATTTTGAAATGCTGTGCATTTATATATTGTATTTTATATATTGTAGGCCTATAAAACCAGCAAATATTTGGAAATAAAAACGATAACACAGTACAATACACACAACTTTATTATCATGTAAATATACAAACACTACAACACAGAGAATAGAAAGTGGTGTTAACTGTGGTAAATGACATACAAGTTTATTTGTGGTATTCTGATGGTTCCCGATGTTTCCCTTCAGGTGATATTTCAACACCGGAATTGTTTGTAACAGCGTCTGATCACACGTAGTCCCAGACTTTGCAAAGTGGCAGCTTTAAAAAGTAAATGGAAAATATTAGACTTATTGATTTTCTGTGAACAAAAGCCATATAAGACCCTTTTCACACTTAGCGCTGCTAAAGCTCGGCGGTTTTTTGCAACACTTTTTAGGCGTTTTTTTTTTTAAAAGGGAAAAAGTACAGGGGGATTCAACAGAAATGGATTTTGCGTATCAGAAATAAACGCCGCTGTTTTTTACCTGTCACTTGGAATTCAGGTAGATTTTGTCCAGTAACGGCGGCGTAGTGTATTTTTCAGTCGCAATCCAATGGAAGGGGGCGTGAATATAAAATAGGCGCGTTTCCCGCGGCGACTTGCGCATGCTCCGTTCGCAATTTCCCGCCGTGATGCGCAAAATCACGTTCCATTCGTTGTTTAGGTAGCGTGTTTTACGGGCGATCAGTCCCAAAGTTACGTAAACAAAAAAAAAATTAAATATCGAAGCGGGAAGACCCATTTCATGGGCACTAAACGTAGAGCAGCAAAAAGCTGCTAAAGCAAAAAAATAGACGAAAGTGATTGCGACAACCACTCGTATCTTCGGAATCGCCGTAAAAAAACATTTGCATATCCCACTCAAAACGACGCAAACTTCCCAGCGGCCGCAAATAGATGGCAGGATCCGAAGGCTTACGAAGACGTAAGCCTCTCGGATCGAAGCCCGAAGCCGCCGTTTTTTGAGGATTCAAACTTTACGGCGCGCGAAATTTAAACTCCTGTCTAACACCAGTTTGAAGGCGTAATTGCTCTAGAATCTGGCCCACAGTTTTTAATGCGCTTTTAAAGTGCTTTGGAAGCGCTGCCCATTAATTTCAATAGGCAGGTGTGTTTTAGAAAAGCTATTTATAGCGCTCCCAACCCGCCCCAGATGCTGCTTGCAGGACTCTTTCTAAAGTTCCGCAAGCGCATCGCCCCAGTGTGAAAGTACTCATTGCACTGAAAGGGATGCAGTTTCATGAGCTTTTTAGAGGCTATTTCTAGTGCTAAAACACCTGAATACTGGCTCAGTGTGAAAGGGGTCTAATAGATGCAGCTGAGTAAATAAAACAAACAAAATTAAGCATGTAAAAAAAAAATATTGTAGACTTTTAAAAAATCTGTATAAAAATCAACATCTTGCCTACAACTTGCCTTTTTAGTTCAGACTACTACCAGACTGAGCAAGATATCTTATTTTGACACAACAGTCAAATTGGCTTACAGTCTACATGTCAAAGCTGATGTTTTCATAGGGTCTAACTGTACTTGCTTCTCTCCATCTGTCAGCCGCTTGGAGGCACCTCCTTAAAGGTTACTTTTTATTGAAGTGGTTGTAAAGGTACAAGGGTTTTTACCTTCATGTATTCAATGCATGAAGGTAAAAAAAACTTCTGTGTGCAGCCCCCCTATACTTACATGAGCCCTCTCTCAATCCAGTGATGTCCACGAGAGCCTTGTCTCTCCAGGGACTTGCACTGCTGATTGGCTTTCTGTAGCGGTGGGAGCTATTGGCTCACGGTGCTGTCAATCACAGCCAGTGAGCTAATTAGGAGATGGGGTCAAGGCAAGGCTCAGTGTGTGATTGGACACACAGAGCTCTGGTTCAGGAGCACCGGCATGGGACCTGAGAAGAGAAGGATCTGAGCTGCTCTGTACAAAAACCCTTACACAGAGCAGGTAAATAGGAGTAGGATATGTTTGATATTTAAAAAAAAAGACAACCATTTAATGTTTCGATACCAAAAGAAAACCTACCTGTTTAGGCCTTGAGTACGACACTTGACAAGGAGATGAGCTCAAGTCTTCAGATGGGACAAAAGGTGATGCACACGATACACCCACACAGGATGAACTTCCACCATCATTCTTCAGTGCTATTAGCTGCGCTCTTGTTGTTTTCAAAAGATCCATTACACCAGGCAACTCTATGGAAAAGCATAACAACTTTTTAAGTAACATAATGGCCTATTTTCTCACTATATCCATTCATTTCATTTGTTAGAAATTGATGACTTGTGGAAAAATGTACTTAAATGATTAGAGGGTTTCCTCCAGTCTGCTGCTGACCCCCCCAAGAGGGTTTCTCCCAAGGTAAAAGTAAGGATGTTCCACAAAACAAAAATCCTACTTGTGCATATAGTATGTAGTTACCTCGGTGCACTCACTGATACTATAATGAATGTAGTACAGTAAACTTCCAGTTACTCAACGATCCCCATTGGTACTGTTATTTCTGGTTTCTTGAGATCTAATAGTAACTCTCAAGCATCCACCTCCCATGGCACCCTGACCCCCTCCCACTTAGCAGCTAAAGGGGGTAGGGATTGGGGGCAGGGTTTTACCACCCCCAAATTCACATGTGAATGAGCCTTAAAAGTGCTATTGCCAAATGCAACTTAGGGCTCATTCACAAGTGTGGTATGCAATGCTCCAATGCGCACCTGAGAAATTCTGCAAGGTGGTGAGGAGGCAAAATGTTTACACCAAAAATTGCAGTGAAAGGCACACAATTGCAGCGCGGTAGTACGGCAATTATAGGTTTTAGTCAGGTGTGAGGAGGCAACATTGGAGGAGACTGTGCCCTGTGATCTTTGACTTCTCCCATGTTGTTCAGGTAGATCTCCAACTCTCTAAGGTTGCCTACCTCTGCCTTAAAACACTGTAGAATGAAAGGGCAAATGATTGGTCAAACAGAAAATAAAGATAAAAATAACAAAGGCAGCAGAACTGGTGGAATAACACACAATAAATAGATAACAAAAATAAAAGACTGTGCCAATAAAAAAGATTCAATGAAAATTAAAAATTGAAAAAATTTCACCAATACCAATTCCATTGAAAGATTGGCATCCAGGGGCTGATATGCCAAAAACGGTGCACAATAATTAACCAAAACAAAAAAATCAGAGTGCAAGGAAAATTTGTATATAAATTCACAAAATGAATGTCAAATTATATGTATAAACAATGAGAGGTTAATACGCCAAATCGGTGATCCCAAAATTGTATGCCAACAGCACACAATTGGCAAACCAAACCTCAAAAATTCTTAATGATATCACCACAAAACTCAAACGCTGATGACCAAATGAATAATGAAGGATGATGCAGATATGATGATCAGATACAGTGCCAGTTTAATGCAGTGATATAAACCGCAATTAAGTTGTCCGCTTACCAAAGGCAAGTTGTCTCAGTTGTTGGTTTTCTTCTTCCAAGTGCTTATTCTGGTTTTATATTCACCAGCTGTCAGTTAGTCTTGGTCAGGTGCTTTGACAGCGGCTGGCGGCCCATCTGTCAGAATCCGCCAAAAAAAAAAAAAAAAAAAAATTATCTTTCCACCTCCGCACCCCCCATCCACTCCCCCCCACCCCACACACACACACACACACACACCCCCATCTTTCAAACCCCCCACCCACACACACACCCCAGACACCGCTAACCTCCTTCTGCACAATTTATTTGATGGTAGCTGAATGTAAACAGCAGGCAGTGGGGGAACCATAGCCAGACTGCCATTGGCTGTTTCAAATTTTAAAATTAGGCTGACTATTGTGCCCCCTTCCCACTGCCTGCTGTCAATCAGCAGAGGAAGACCTGAAGAAGAATGTTCTCCTTCAAAATCCTCTCCTTTGCTGATTGACAGCAGGCTATTGATTTCCCTGCTATCTGCTCTTTTTTCCTGCATTCTGACAGTGGCCAGTGGCTGTTAGAATACAAAAAAAGGCCTAGATGTCAACTGATATCAGGCTACTTCTGGGGCAGCTGGATGTAAACATAATATCATTACCTCATATTGTTATCGGCCTGAAAGGTGGCCCATAATTGGTATCTGTATGGAAAAATCCATATCTAATGGCACCTAGTAGCAGGGCAGATAATGATATGCAAAAGGGGAGGGAGACATAAACATTGGTAGCACTATGCACTGACATTATGGGGTATATTTACTAAAGGCAAATCCACTTTGCACTACAAGCGCACTTGGAAGTGCAGTCACTATAAATCTGAAGGGGACAAAAAAAAATCATTTTTGCCTGTACATGATTGGATGATAAAATCAGCAGGGCTTCCCCTCATTTCAGATCTACCCCTCAGATCTACAGCGACTGCATGTCCAAGTGCACTTGTAGTGCAAAATGGATTTTCCTTTAGTAAATCAACTCCTATGCTGCATGGCGAGTGGATATAGAATAGAAGCCATATAATATTGTATGCAGCAATGTACACTGAAAGTAAGTTACACAGTTACTGGATATAACATGGAAGCCATACATATTATATACAGCAATGTGCACTGACAGTATGTTACACAGTTACTGGATATAACATGGAAGCCATACATATTATATGCAGCAATGTACACTGACAGTAAGTTACACAGTTACTGGATATAACATGGAAGCCATACATATTATATACAGCAATGTACACTGACAGTATGTTACACAGTTACTGGATATAACATGGAAGCCATACATATTATATGCAGCAATGTACACTGACAGTATGTTACACAGTTACTGGATATAACATGGAAGCCATACATATTATATGCAGCAATGTGCACTGACTGAAGTAAGTTACACAGTTACTGGATATAACATGGAAGCCATACATATTATATGCAGCAATGTGCACTGACAGTATGTTACACAGTTACTGGATATAACATGGAAGCCATACATATTATATACAGCAATGTGCACTGACAGTATGTTACACAGTTACTGGATATAACATGGAAGCCATACATATTATATGCAGCAATGTGCACTGACAGTATGTTACACAGTTACTGGATATAACATGGAAGCCATACATATTATATGCAGCAATGTGCACTGACAGTATGTTACACAGTTACTGGATATAACATGGAAGCCATACATATTATATGCAGCAATGTGCACTGACAGTATGTTACACAGTTACTGGATATAACATGGAAGCCATACATATTATATACAGCAATGTGCACTGACAGTAAGTTACACAGTTTACTGGATATAACATGGAAGCCATACATATTATATGCAGCAATGTACACTGACAGTATGTTACACAGTTACTGGATATAACATGGAAGCCATACATATTATATGCAGCAATGTACACTGAAAGTAAGTTACACAGTTACTGGATATAACATGGAAGCCATACATATTATATGCAGCAATGTGCACTGACAGTAAGTTACACAGTTACTGGATATAACATGGAAGCCATACATATTATATGCAGCAATGTGCACTGACAGTAAGTTACACAGTTACTGGATATAACATGGAAGCCATACATATTATATGCAGCAATGTGCACTGACAGTATGTTACACAGTTACTGGATATAACATGGAAGCCATACATATTATATGCAGCAATGTGCACTGACAGTATGTTACACAGTTACTGGATATAACATGGATGCCATACATATTATATGCAGCAATGTGCACTGACAGTATGTTACACAGTTACTGGATATAACATGGAAGCCATACATATTATATACAGCAATGTGCCACTGACAGTATGTTACACAGTTACTGGATATAACATGGAAGCCATACATATTATATGCAGCAATGTGCACTGACAGTATGTTACACAGTTACTGGATATAACATGGAAGCCATACATATTATATACAGCAATGTGCACTGACAGTATGTTACACAGTTACTGGATATAACATGGAAGCCATACATATTATATGCAGCAATGTGCACTGACAGTATGTTACACAGTTACTGGATATAACATGGAAGCCATACATATTATATGCAGCAATGTGTTACACTGCCATACAATATTAAATACACAGTATGTTACACAGTTACTGGATATAACATGGAAGCCATACATATTATATGCAGCAATGTGCACTGACAGCCATACATATTAAATATGTTACACAGTTCACTGGATATAACATGGAAGCCATACATATTATATGCAGCAATGTACACTGACAGTATGTTACACAGTTACTGGATATAACATGGATGCCATACATATTATATGCAGCAGGGTGACATGCTGTGGAAGAGGAGCTCTATAATATTACATTACTGTGCACATGCTGTATGGTAACTGGGAAGGTGAATGTACACAGAATGAGAACTATTCAGCAGGAAATAGACAAATACAACATAACTCATACACCAAACTTTTACAATTCTAATATTATTACATAGAAGGCTCACCTTTCATCCAGGAGAATACATCCAGGGGAATACAGAGAGCGTCTCCACCATGCTGCCATGCTTTCCTTTTCAGACTAGGCCTTACCAGGAACAGGAAGTGAGAGGTGAAAGTTCACCCCTCTGGTTCCCACTGCTCACTTCCTGTCACACACCTCCTGTATTGTTTCCTGTATTATCATTGCAGTCTCATTTAAAGAGTTTTCCCCAGGGCTGAATTCACATATTATAAGATTGAAGGCACAGAAATCAGACCCACATCCCAATAAAAAGAATGAGATAAAAGAAATGAGAAAAATATTTATACATGTAAGTAAGTGATGGGAGATGCATTCTATATATATATATTTTGTATCCTAATTCTGGTACATGTGTGTGTGTGTATATATATATATATATCAGATATACTCTATGTGTATGTGTGTGTGTATATATATATATATATATATATATATATATATATATATATATACTAAGGTGACCAGATTTTTTAAAAAAAATCCAGGGACACATTTTTTTTTACTAGTAATGGCGGCAATCAGCGTCTCTCTGCCCATCGCTGCAGCCGCCCACCACACAGCCTGCCAAGTCTTACACTCCGGGTCCCCGCTACTGCTTGGTGGGGAGCGGAGGAAGATAAGCAGGCAGGCAGCTGGCCGGGACTTGAGCCAAGGCAGAAGAACATGGAAGCGGAGCTGAATGGGAATGCACCTGAAACTGAAGAAATATTCCCTCTGCTCCGACCAACACATGATCATCAGAAAGGGGCACAGGTAATGGAAAAAATCCCCCCCCCCCAAGCTAGTAGGAGCGACAGAGTAGGGGGGTGTAATTCAGAATTATTATTTTTTTAATTCTGCACTGACTGTCTTTGAAATTGCCCCAGCCCCTGTTCAAATCCAATGGGGACAAAACTGGGGACAGACTTGGTCTAGGGACAGTGTCCTTAATCCAGGGACTGTCCCCTGAAACCGGGGATGTCTGGTCACCCTATATATACACACACACACACACAGTATATCTGAGATATGCGGATGTGCGGTAATATCGCATGTAGCTTCGGCTACATACAGTATATACCGCTGAGCCAATCCCGGTGAGCGATGTATTCAAATGAATACAGAGCCTGCTCAGATTGGGGTAACAACCTCTGCCAATCCGAGTGCCTACATACAGTAGCCTACTCGGATTGGCTTTGAGAGTCAGAGATGCACGGGCTGATGATGTTACAACCTCTGCCAATCCAAGCAGGCTTTGTATTCATTAATAGAATACATCGCTCGCCGTGATTGGCTCCAGTCCCAGTAAGAATGAAGAAGTATATGGCTCCAGAAGGAAGAAATATGAAGTATCGGAACGGGGGTCGTCTTATACGGTGAGTACAGGCAAAAAAAACGTTAAAAAACTGTAAAATTAGGGGGTCGTCTTATACGCCTGGTCGCCTTATACGCCAGCAAATACGGTATATATATATATATATATAATATATATATATATATATATATATATATACAACACACATACACACACACACAGTATATATATATATATATATATATATATATATATACACACACGCACAAAAATGCAGCTCTCATCACTTACATATTTATCTTCCAGCACAGCCTAGCATTGGCAGTGCAGCTTGGGCAGGGATATGACATTTAAAGCGGAGTTCCACCCAAAAGTGGAAGCTCCACTTATTTGCCTCTTCCCTCCCCCCCCCCCCACCTACTTTGCCAATGCTTTTCTGCATGTGTGTTTTTGATGCATTCCAGGGTATGTTTGGTGTGTTTTTAAAGCATTCCAGTGCATTTTCCCCTCTTTTTTTTCTTAACCTTAGATAAGGACATGTGTGTTCCAGTGTGTTCAGGTGCATTCTAGTGCGTTTTTGATGTGCTTTACAGTGTTCCATTACAGTCCAGTGCAGGAAAAATGCAGCATGCTCTACTTTTTTTCTGGAACTGCAAGCACTAGTGTGAATTATGCCATTGAAAACCATATAACTTACTTTCCATGCAGACAAAAAAAAAAAACGCACTGGGCTGCATGTGGTGTGAATTGTCCCTATATATAGGCAATGGAGGCAGCAGCACCCGAGAGCCAATGGAAACATTGGCTGGGATACCAACATCGCCGGATTCCAGGACAGGTAAGTGTCCTAATATTAAGTCAGCAGCTGCAGTATGTGTACAGTATGGGGGGTTATTTACTAAAGGCAAATCCACTTTGCACTACAAGCGCAAACTACAAGTGCAAAGTGCATTTGAAATTGCACTGAAAGTGCACTTGTAAGTGCAGGCGCTGTAAATCTGAGGGGTAGAACTGAAATGAGGGGAAGCTCTGCTGATTTTATCATCCAATCATGTGCAAGCTAAAATGCTGTTTTTTTTATTTTCCATGCCCCCCTCAGATCTACAGCGACTACACTTCCAAGTGCACTTTCCTTGCAATTTCAAGTGCACTTTGAATTTGTAGTTTGAACTTGTAGTGCAACGTGGATTTGCCTTTAGTAAATAACCCCCTTTGTGTAGCTGCTGAGTTTTAATTTTGTGCTGGGGGGGAACTTTTTGCTGCTGGAATTACCCTTCGGCAGGTACAAAGTCCAAACAATGGACTGGACTTAGTATAAAAAGAATATACAGTATATATACAATATATATTATATTGCCAAAAGTTTTGGGACGCCTGCCTTTACACGCACATGAGTTTTAATAGCATGCCAGTCTATAACAGCTTCAATTCCTCTGAGAAGGCTGTCTTATGGGAATGTTTGACCATTCTTCCAGAAGCACATTTTTGAGTTCAGGCACTGATGTTGGATGAGAAGGCCTGGCTCACAGTCTCCACACAAATTCATCCCAAAGGTGTTCTATCAGGTTGAGGTCAGGACTCTGTGCAGGCCAGTCAAGTTTCTCCACTCCAACCCACTCATCCATGTCTTTATGGACCTTGCTTTGTGCACTGGTCCAAATCATTTGGTGGATTATGGTGTGTGTGTGGGGGGGGGGGGGGGATTATGGTGTGGGGCTGTTTTTCAGGGGTTGGGTTTGGATCCTTAGTTCCAGTGAAGGGAACTCTTAAGGCGTCAGCATACCAAGACATTTTCGGAAAATGTTATGCCCCCAACTTTGTGCGAACAGTTTGGGGATGGCCCCTTCCTGTTCCAACATGACTGCCCACCAGTGCACAAAGCAAGGTCCATAAAGACACTGATGAGCGAGTTTGGTAATAATAGTGCAACTTCTGATTCATGGATTAAACAGAACATTGAAGATTTATATCCTCTCTGTACTCTGTAAGCAGACAAGACCCTTGGACTGTGGAGGTGGATGTCTGTGAAGGTTCTCATTCATTCAGGTCAATCAATAAATCAATATAACTGGACTTGCTGGTCCGCCGACAAGCGTTCTCAATTCAGAATGACTTATACAAAAATTCTTTGGGAATGGAAAGTGGATGCGAGAGGTTTATCTGCTTTGTATTGAATGGATTATGTGCTTAAAATCTTATAAAAAAAATATATTTTATTTGAATCTTTTATTTTTTTTTTATTTTTTTTAAAAGAGTAAAACAAGCCATTTTAAAATGGTAGTGGGTCTCTTATAAATGTATTCAGAATGTTATCTATGACATAGTTACAAAAATATCAGACAAAATATATGTTGAAATGTCTTTATTAGACATTAAATATTTTCAGAAAAACATATTTTAAAAATATATTTTCTAATATATAGCTTTGTAAAATATATTTAAATTATATTTTTGGAATGCATTTACAAGTATATTTAAAGATATATGTTTGAATGCATTTTTTTATATGTTCAAAAATATCTGGACAATATATTTTCAAACATATATTTTCACATATATGCCTTTGGAAAATATATTAAAATTATATTTTTGGAACACATTTACAAATATATGTAAAAATATATGTTGAAAAAAATCTGAAGAATATATTTAAAAAATATATTTTTCAATATATGTCTTTGGAAAATGCATTTAAATTATATTTTGGAATGCCTTTACAAGTATATTTAAAAATATATGTTTAAATGCATTTTTTTAGATGCTCAAAAATATATGTCAAATATATTGAAAAAAATATATTTTAAAATATATGCCTTTGGAAAATATATCTGAATTTACATTTTTGGAATAGATGTAAAAATATATTCGCGTAGGCCAATATATTGTAAATATATTTAAAATATATAATTTTTTTAAATAAATATATTGGAAATATATTTTTCTTCCATATGGGAAGTGTATCCTTTATGAAGGACAGGCTCTCCTCCATCCGCCCCAAAGTCTGGCTGACCTGTCCCAGATGGCGGGTCTGAAGGAACTGGTCCCTTCTCAGATTGGCGGGCAGGAGATCGGCCACCCCCTGGTCTTCTGGGTCGCCTTCCTGCCTCCAGCTGATGCTTGTGGCCGGGGAGAAGGGGAGCACCTTGGGAGGGGTGCCCTGTTGGGGGAGGAGTGGGAGGGGCTACCCCTTGTGGAGGGCTGGCTGCTGCCAGCCAGAGGGGAAGAGTCCTCCAAAAACAAAAGTCCACTGCCTGACATGGACTCCTCCTCCTCCTCCTCAAACTCCTCCTCTTCAACCTCCTCCGAGGACTCCGGCCTTGTCGGGGGGTCCTCATCAGGCTGCTGTCCTGGGGATGGTGCGGTCAGGCCAGATGGCCCAGAACCCTCCTGCACATCTGTGGATGACACAAAACATTCACAGGTTGGAGGATCCACACACTTGCCACATATTCCCTTTCACCCCCTCCCCCCACATGCTACACACCTGATAGGGCAAAAAAACCTTACCTGGCATCACAGGCTCCTGACTTGAGTCATAGCCGGGCAGGCCCTCCACTTCTTGCCTATGAAAGGTCTGGGCCACCGCATGCCGCTCCTCCGCTGTCAGCCTAACAGGGCATGGTGGGCCCCCTCCTGTGCCCCTGGCACAACTAGCATTTTGGCCGGCTTCTTTTTGACCAGACGCCGGAGGTCATTGATAATTTTTTCAATCCCCAACCGTGTCCGGGTCTCCCCCCCCCCGATGCATTCACCTCGTCAGTAATGCTCTGCAAGATATCACGCCTCTTGGCCGGGGTGGTGTTGGCACTCTCCAGGCTGTGGAGGTAACGCCCATATTGGGAAATGGCCCGGGGAAGAATTTGTTTCTCCCCCAAAGTAAAATTTTACTTCCTCTTCCTCTCAGTCATACTCAGACAAAAACTCACTCCCAAACAGTCAGCAAAAATCACTCACAAAAACAAGCAGGAAAAATCAAGCAAGAAAACAAACAAACAAAAAACAATCAACCAAAAAGTCTCACAACCAGTCACCAAAAATCACTTTCAAATATCTTCTAACAAACACTAGATCACACAGTCCACAAATATGACAAAGACAAATCACAACGCAACTAACAACAGAACAAAAGCACCTTGCTGTATAGGGAGGGATACAAAGGGATGTACTTTTGCAAAGGAAGGGCGTTTGTGTCTGTCTATTTATGCTGTCTGCGTAGTTCTCTAATTTCACTAGTCCACTTCCAATTTCACTGATTGCGGCGTTCCCGAGTTGTGAGCATGCGCACAGAGGTGCTGACCATGGTCTCCTTCAAGCGCGCATGCGCGAGCCGGCCGGCCCTTCATTTGCATGGGGTCACGGCTCATTTCAATGTAACACGCCCACGTCCTTCCCAATTTGTATTACTCCGCCTTGCGCCTCTGAAATAACGTTGCGCAGGCGCAAATTTCTGCGTAAAACCGGCGAGAATAGGGTGATTGCGCCGCTACATTGCGCGAGTCTAACGTAAAGCGGTGCGCTACGCCGGTCCAATAATGCGCAGATGTACCTGAATCTGGCCCATTGCATCTTCTTCTTTAGCTGCAAAGACTTTTCCATATGTGGCACAGAAAACAAAGTAAAATAGTCCTAGTGGCATCGTGATCATCCTTGCCACAAACTTCTTGCAACAGGCAACAGTTATGCCGCGTACACACGGTCGTTTTTTGTGATGAAAAAAATCAACGTTTTAAAAAACTTAATTTAAAATGATCGTGTGTGCGCAAAACGTTGTTTTATGTCTTCAAAAAACGACCAAAAAAAATTCGACACGCCCACGTCCTTCCCAATTTGTATTACTCCGCCTTGCGCCTCTGAAATAACGTTGCGCAGGCGCAAATTTCTGCGTAAAACCGGCGAGAATAGGGTGATTGCGCCGCTACATTGCGCGAGTCTAACGTAAAGCGGTGCGCTACGCCGGTCCAATAATGCGCAGATGTACCTGAATCTGGCCCATTGCATCTTCTTCTTTAGCTGCAAAGACTTTTCCATATGTGGCACAGAAAACAAAGTAAAATAGTCCTAGTGGCATCGTGATCATCCTTGCCACAAACTTCTTGCAACAGGCAACAGTTATGCCGCGTACACACGGTCGTTTTTTGTGATGAAAAAAATCAACGTTTTAAAAAACTTAATTTAAAATGATCGTGTGTGCGCAAAACGTTGTTTTATGTCTTCAAAAAACGACCAAAAAAAATTCGAACATGCTTGAATTTTTTATGTCGTTTTTCTGAATGTCATTTTTTGTGTCATAAAAAATTATCGTGTGTGGGCAAAATGGCGTTTAAAATAACGTTTTTAACCCGCGCATGCTCAGAAGCACGTTATGAGATGGGAGCTTCAATAGTGCCGTCGAAATAGAGTGCCGTTGAAAGTGTCTTACGTAACCGCGCTTTGCAAGAGCATTTTAAGAAAACGATGGTGTGTAGGCAACGTCGTTTTTTAAAATTAAGTTTGAAAAACGTCTTTTTTTTTCATGAGAAAAAACGACGGTTTTTACAAGACAAACGTGGCATTACTCATCAACATCACATCAAGGATAGCAAGCAAGAGGAACAATCCGTTTAGCTAGTGAATGAAAGCCAAGTATGTGTATCCAGGGACCATTCAACAGACTCAGTCCCATAAAGCTCTGTCTTTTCCTGCATAGGTCTTTTCGGCTTAGCCAAGTGCTTGATGTTTCTGGAGAGATTTCCTTCTTCATCATCATGTGCTGGTCCAGTATCATAGCACAATCTGCTTTGGATGCTGTAAGACACAAGTTCAGTGCATACCTGTTCTTCAAAGATGCAAGTCTCAGATTTTTCAGTTCCTCCTTTATTGCATGAAATCCTTCCTTTATGGCAATTAACATTTGTAACAAGTTGCATCATGTCCTCTGCGATCATCCGATATTTCTCTGGATATAAAATACACTTCAAAATTATAGTTGTAAAACTAAATAGAAAAAATAGTCAGTGTCAGGATACGATAGTCCTCCGGCAAGCATTTCAAGGCAACCTACAAAGCAATGGCTCCTACTCTATCATTTTATCTAATAACTTAATTTAGTGTGTTCTTTTACTTCTACAACATCCACTAAAATAGTACACATGTATGTACATAGTTTTTTCACAACACAATACTTTTAGAATATTTCTTCACACTATCAGTATAAACCCTTGAAGTACATGTTTTTCAATACAAAGTATTTTATATAGACTATTCTTTTACATTTCCTATCATATACTATTTCCTATACAATAATTGTAAAATTCTTATAATTTCTCAACCTTGTCTCCACCTATCAGTCACTATTACTCTGGTCATGTCATACCGTCAATATAGTCAGTGCAGATTTGTCATTAGTTTTTTCTTCAAAAGTTTTTTTTATTAACGTACATAAAATACATTGCAGTAACATAAAAGATAATGCATTGACAGTAAGCAAACAGGTGCTTGGGTGCAATAATGCGGGCGCAGCCGCAGAACGGTAATAACAGTTAACTGAAACAACAATACAAGGTTGATAAACGGGTATGACAGTTTAAGTTTCTGAGAGGGAATAGTATATCAAAATCCATCATCGAAAAGGTTCAAACACGTTGCATCAGAACCTATTGAAGCACGATGAAGGTAAAAGCAATCAGGGTTTGAGAGTGAAAATAATATACGTGTTGAAGAGGGTCGTCAATTCAGTGTCGAGGGTAGGGTCGAGGAGTCAGGAGATTGGTCTTGTGTTCTAAGTGGTTTAGAGGAACCGTGGGGGGGAGGAGCAACTGGTGCTTAGGGGTATTGAGGGGGATTAGGAGCGAGTATCTCGGTATATAAAGATCGGTAGCTAAGGTGGGGCAAAGATCAGGTACATTATAGGATCAGCGGGATGATGGTCAATAAGAAGGGGGGGGGGTACGTTCTGGAAGGGGTCTGGAAGGAGTGGTCATAGGGGATAGAGTGGGGGAAGACAGTAAGGATCGAACAGCGTCCTACCACAGCTCTCGGACAATACCTAGGGAGCGTTTGCTTTATATTCATCTGACGTAAGAAAGTGGAGCCAGCAAGTCCAGATTTCCGTGTACTTATGTGGTGTGTCATGGGCCTGGTGTATCAGCTTCTCCATCTCAGCTATCTTGTGTATGCGTTTGAACCATTCGGACAGGGTGGGGGGTTCAGTAGATTTCCATTTTGCTGGGACACAGAGTTTTGCTGCATTAACGAGGTGCATAGCTAGAGATCGTCTGTATGTTTTCGAGGGAATGCTGGAGTGGTGAAGCAGAAACTGTGCCGGTGAAAAGTCAAGGTCGTAGGTGGTGATGTGGAGAATCAGGCGGTGAACCTCCGCCCAAAAAGTTTGTAATTTGGGGCACGACCACCAGATGTGTAACAGTGAGCCGTTCTCAGCTTCACACCTCCAGCACTTCGGGGAGACAGAGGGGAAAATGTTATGTAGTCTAAAGGGGGTCTTATACCAGCGAGAGAAGATCTTAAAGGAATTTTCCTGTACGTGGACATTCACCGTTCCTTTGTGTATACATGAGTAGATGAGTTCCCATTCTCTGCCTGTTAAGTCAATGGAGAGATCTGCCTCCCATTTTTGGCTGGCCCAGTTCAGTTTCGGGTTCTGGTCCATGAACAGCATTGTGTATATGGAGGATATCAAATGAGTGAGAGGTGGATCACGTAAACAGAGGTCCTCGAAGGGGGTGCGTGATCGGGACCAGTTGGGTCTCGGGTCAGGTTTAATAAGAAAGTTTCTAAGTTGGACGTAGGTCCAAAAGGGGAATGTACCAGCCATCATGGTTGCCGCTAGCGATTCATAGGGGATAAGTTGGTCACCGTCAAAAAAATGTTCAGCACGAATTTGGCAATGAGGCCAGGTATCTCGTAGGAAGGAGGGGGACAGCCCTGGGCGGAAGTCAGGGTTTTGTCTAAGCGGGGTCATCGGACCTAAGATGGAGGAGACATGGTGCTTAGCACAGGCTTCTCGGAAGGAGTTCAACGTAGGTTGGATAAGGGGGTGTGTGCGGCAGGGTGGGGGAGCTCGGGTCGATTTGATCCAGGGAGCTTGGGCGAGCGGGGAGGGCCAGAACGAGTGTTCCAGGCGTACCCACGCCTTTGTGTCCAAGTGCACATTCCAGTCCACTATCCTAGCCAGGTGACAAGCCAGGTGGTATTTGCGAAGGTCTGGCAGGCCAATGCCGCCCTTGAGTTTAGGAATAGTGAGCCTGGCATGGCTAAGTCTGGGTCGGAGCCCATTCCAGATGAAGTCAGAGCAAGCTCTACGTAGTGTGGAGAAGAAAGCGGCAGGAAGCTTGATCGGGACCGTTTGCAGTAGATATAGGATTCGGGTAATACATTCATCTTGATAGCGGCAGCTCTGCCGAACCAAGAGAAGGGTTTCATCGACCAGTTTTTGAGGTCTTTCAGTAGGAGTTGAAGTAATGGAAGATAGTTAGTACAGTATAGGTCTGTCAGGGAGGAAGGGAGCTGTATACCTAGGTAAGTGATCGAGCGAACGTTCCACTTGAATGGAAAGTTGGATTGGCATTGTGAGCAGATGTCGGGGGGGAGAGTGACGTTGAGGGCATTAGATTTGGAGAAATTTATTTGTAAATTAGCTAGGTGGTTAAAGGTTTTGAGGTCATCGAGAAGATTTGGGAGCGTCGTGACTGGTTCCGTCAAGAAGAGGAGGATATCGTCGGCGAAGGCCGCTAACTTGTAATTGTGGTGGTTAATATCAACTCCCTTAATGTCTGGGTTGTCCCTGAGGCGTCTCAGCATCGGCTCTAGTGTGAGGATAAATATAAGTGGGGAGAGGGGGCAACCTTGTCGGGTCCCATTGGAGATGGAGAAGGCGCTCGATAGGTGGCCATTGACACGGACCCTGGCAGTGGGATTTGTGTAGAGTGCGAGAATAAAATTAAGCATACGAGGGGGAAGGCCTAGGAGTCGCAGGGTTTCGGACATATAGTCCCAAGCCACCATATCGAACGCCTTCTCAGCGTCAAGGGAAAGGAGGAATCCTTGTTTGTGGTGGGTTGTGAGCCAGTGTTGAATGGAGATAGCCTTGAGGGTGTTGTCCCTAGCTTCCCTGCCAGGGACAAAACCAACCTGATCTAGATTTACAAGTTGGGGCAGGAGGGGGAGGAGTCTATTGGCCAGTATCTTTGCGTACCACTTAAGGTCTACATTCAGTAGGGAGATAGGTCTGTAGTTAGAGACTTTGGACGTATCTTTCCCTGGTTTAGGTATGACAGCAACATGTGCCACGAGCATGTCTCTGGGGGGTGTGATAGGCTCAGTAAATGAGTTGAAGGCCGAGACGAAAAGGGGGGTCAGGCAGTCCGTATAGGCTCTATAGTACCCAACCGTCAGTCCGTCTGGGCCGGGGCTTTTTCCAGGCTTCATTTGTTTCAGAGCCAATTTTGCTTCATCAACAGTTAGCGGTGCATCTAATTTCTGAAGCCTAGTAGCAGGGATGGGTGCAGGGCAATACCGGGACAAAAAGTCTCTAATTGCCTGTCGTCTGGAAGAGGGGTCAACACTGGGTCCATTGGTAGTTATGTTGTATAGTCGGTTATAGTACGTGACAAATTGTTCAGCTATATCAGGGGTTGAGTTGAGTTTGCGACCTGTCGAATCAGTCAGGGAGTGGATTGTCGTGGAGGCTTTCTTGGCTTGTAAAGCTTTAGCCAGAAGTCTACCTGCTTTATTGCCATATTCATAGAAGGTTTTTTGGGAAAGCATGAATTTACGTTTAAGTTCCAGTCCTAGAAGGTCCAGAAGTTCTTTTCTGGATTGCAAGATGGCTTGGAGGGTGACGAGGGCCTGTGAGTGTTTATGTGATTTTTCTAGTTGTTGAATACGGGCAGTAAGGTCTAGGAGCTGTTTTCGTTTTTCCCGGTAGCGCTTGGCAGCGGCAGCTATAAGGGTTCCCCGAATCACACATTTGTGTGCTTCCCAGTTAACAAGTGGGGAGGTGTCGGTGGGTTTGTTTTCTTCGAAGTACTGTTGGATACGAATCCCTGTGTCTTGGGCGATAGTCGGGTCTGTGAGCAACGAGTGGTCTAGTGTCCAGGTTCGTGAGCAGGAGCGTTTATCTGAGAAAGCCAGGGTGACAGAGACTGGGTGGTGGTCGGAAAGAAACATGGGATCAACAGAGGCGCAGTGTAGGAGGGGGAGGTCTTGTTGGGATAAAAAGAGGTAGTCAATCCTGGAGTACCTGTTGTGGGGCGCAGAAAAATGGGTAAAGTCCCTACCGTCAGGGAAGAGGGTACGCCAGGTGTCGTGTAGCGATAGAGTTTGGAGTTGGGCTTTAATGGACCTGAGGGCTGCATATGTGAGGGAGGATTTGCCTGTAGAGGTGTCTTGGAGTGGGTGAAGAGGGACATTGAAGTCTCCCCCAAAGATGAGCATACCTTCCTGGAAGGCAATTAAGGAAGCGGTAACTTTTTGAAAGAAAGCAACCTGACAGGTATTGGGGGCGTAGATGTTAGCCAATGTTACTGTGCGGCCAAACAGTGTCCCTTTAATAAAAAGGTATCTGCCGTCTGTGTCTGCCAGTGTATCAGTGTGCTGAAAGGGGCATTTTTTTGCCACAAGGATCGAGACTCCCTTCGTTTTTGACTCAGAGGTAGTAGCATGGAAGGTTGTCGGGTAGCGATAGTTATGAAGTTTAGGAATAGCGCCAGTACGAAAATGTGTTTCTTGAAGGAAGGCGAAATCAACTTTGGTACGGTGCATAGCGTGGAGGAGTTGGGAACGGCGCTCAGGGATGTTAAGACCTCGTATGTTGAGCGAGGTTATTTTGACAAGAGTCTTGTCAGTGGTCGCGGGGGTGTTCATCATTGCAGATGGATTAGGGGTAGTAGAACGTAATGAAAGGACGGTCCGAGAGCTGTGGCAGAAGTAGGGGTAGACAAATAGGTAGCTGAGGGGTTGGTGTGGTAAGTAAGTATGGAGATGGCCCAACGGGGGTGATGTGACACTTAGTGCCGGGTGGGGGGGATGGTCGACCCTGGGTGGGGGAGGTGTAAGCAACTGTCAGCAGGGGGTGGGGGAGGTAGGGTGATAGGAAAGTTCCGGAGACAGGTGGGAGAGTAATCACCTATCCGATTCTGTGTGTACTCGCGGTGGCGGTACGTCCGGAAATGGTCAGTGGTGTGATAGAAAAAGTGTCGGTAACAGTTATAGAGTGTGTGGAGGACCACTGTGTGGGAGGAGGTTTGTCCTGTGAGGATGGAATTAAGAGGGTCGACAGACAATCAGCCGTGTAGGGGTTGATGGTAGTGTAACAGTGGGACTAAGAGGGTTCGGTATGTGTTGGTGAATTGAGAGGTTTCGGCATTATGGAAAGACCAGGATTTAGTGCGGGAGGTAAGGCCTCAGTGCGAGACGATACGTCGCAGCCGCCAGACCCCACAGAGCCTGGAGGTCGGGAGTGTAAAAGTGAGGGCATGTATATATGAAGGGAGTCAAATTCAGTGCGCCATACAAACAACTAGAACCGTTGTAAACTTAAAACACAGTATAACTTCCGTTAAATTAAGTGGAACAATATAAACAAGTGAACGATTGACAAGCGACCCAGGAACAGAGTAATAACAGTCACTGTGATTTAGAGGGAGGAAGAGTCAAGTATCACAGAGGAGAGGCAGACATAGAAATGGGAAAGACAGGAGTAGACTTGGGAAAGTTCAAGGTTAGCCCAGAGGACTCGGAGCACAGATTGTCAGTACTGGCTGGGGGGCATCTGCTGCACAGGGAGGGTGTGAAGAGTGTATAGGTTTCTTGTGGATGGGTGTATGTAAAGGGGGAGAGAGGCAAGTGGTAAGGAAGAGAGGGGAGGGGAGGGAAGGGAGTATGGGCTGAAGATCTCTGATTCGGCTACAGGAGGGTGCAGGAAGCCCGTAAGATTGGGTTCGAGAGCAGAATGAGGAGCATAATAAATCCTGAGGAATGAAAGGGTAAAGATAGTCACGGGAGGCTGAGAAGCACGGAGGCAAGACAGAGAAAGAAGCATGGAGGCAAAACAGAGAAACAGGCAGCATTCACTGTGGAAGGCAATAAGACAGTGTGGTAATACAACAATCACAATCCCACCTTTGGTTGTATGAACGGGGGGGGGGGGGGGTCCCCCGCCAAGCAATATGAGCCTAACGTGTCCCCAGCAAGAAGAGTGGTAAACTTCAGGTAGCAGGAGCATAGTAAAACAAAGTCTAGGTCGTAGAGTGAGAACAAGAAGGGGTTGCAAAGTCACAGCATGCTACTTACAGCCGAGGAGAAGAGTATTCGGCTCCATCTGGGCAGCATCACGGACTCCGTTGCCGCAAGGGATCACTGTCTTGTTTAGGCGGCAGCAGCAGGGATGATCGGAGAAAGGCAGCTCCGTGAGAAGGTAATCTGCGACTATGCCGCAACTCGTCTGGCAGTTCCATCGTGTATGATCGTGCAGGCTTTGTCTAAGGGGGGGTCAGTCTCTGTTCCTGGGGGCAAGTGTACGCCAAGAGCTTAGTGATCGCGGCGCGCCCTGCGGTGCAGCGGGGCCGCTGGAGAGTCTGAAAGGGGGTGATCAGACACCCTGGCTAGGCTCGGTCTAGTGGTGGAGGGCGAACGCCGTCGCCGATTGCGGGAGGTTTGGGCATCCATTGGTTCCTCTCTATCTAGGTGACGAAGCATCCCGCGGACATCAAAGTCCGCGTACCAGTTGGGGAGATCCACAACAGGGATATCCAGGGTCTTGCAGAACTCATCCAGCTCCTCAGGAACCCGCAGCAGCGCAGTCCGGCCATGAAGGGTGGCAGAGAGTGCGAACGGGAATTTCCAGCGGTATTGAATCCCTCTGGAGCGCAACACATCCAGCAGAGGGCGGAGATCCCTGCGATTGCGGAGGGTGATGGCTGACAGGTCCTGGTAGATGTGGACTGTATGGCCGTCATGGAGCAGCTGACTTCTCGCTCGAGCCTTACGGAGGACCTCCTCTTTGGTGTGGAAGTCTGTCAGGCAGCAAACCACATCTCTGGGGGGAGTCCTTACCGCGGGGCCTCAGGGCTCTGTGGATCCGCTCCATGGGGATCTGCGTTTGAGGAGGTTTGCCGAGAATGCCGTTGAGGAGCTCCGTGACGGCTGGGAGAACGTGGTCCGGGTCCACTGTTTCAGGTAGGCCTCTAATTCTTAGGTTACGGCAGCGTCCTCTGTTATCCAAATCTTCCAGATGTCTTTGGATGTCACGGAGTTGTAAGGTGTGGATGTCCAGTATGTGGTCGACTTGTTTGAGAGCTGAGCGGTGTTGGGCAGTGGTATTTTCTACCTCATGCATGCGGCTTGTAATGGCGCGAATTTCTTGTGTGAGATCAGAGATGGCCGTAAAGAGCGTGGATTTGATATCCGCTGCCACATTGTGAAGATCGGTGAGGCTTGGTTGTTGAGGGGTCTGCGGCATCTGGGCTCCTTGTGAAGGAAGCGGGAGGAAGGTGGGGGAGAGCACAATCCCGGGAGCTGCTTGTGAGGGAGCTGAGGAAGGGGGTGAGGCCGCCATGTTGGACCTCTGGGAGCGAAAGATGTCCGGGATGGTCTGGGTCAGCCGACCATCTGTGTCCCGCGGAGAGCGGGATCTGGTTGCCGATGAGCTTCTGGAGGAAGTTCCCATACTTTTCGGGCGAAATAGAAGCCGTCGTCCCTCGATAGGAGCTTAGAAACGGCTGTCGTCTGTCAGAGCTCTGGGGTTATGCAGCCATCTTCGTCCAAGGCAAACCACGCCCCAGATTTGTCATTAGTTTTAATTCTGCAGTCTTCCCGCAAAGTTTGCTAAACCCAAAACCATTTACCGTAACTTGTTGTCCATCTCCGCACATTCTAGACTGTAGTTCATTAATTCTATAGCAGTCAGTATGGTTCTCTTCTGTCAGTCACTGCTATACTGTCTAAGTCAGTAGCCTAATTTTAATGACTATGGTTTATTTTATTTATTTATTTTTGACCTCTCCTATGTCTTAAAAACATGAATTATAAAACATCATATTAAATCTGTACACACATATACATCTTACTTTTTGTATAGGAAAAAAGAGAACTGGGGCCCCTAACTGGACTTTTTAGGCACTTGTGGTAAACAAATTGTGTGTAGCAACGAGTAGATTTGTATAATATTTATTTGAAGAATCGAAAAAGAATTCAATGAAAAATCAACATGATCAGGGATAGACATAAAACATTGTACAGATAATTTCAAATTTGCAGCGTTGCATTATATGATGTGATTCTCCAGATTATCCCGACGTTTCTGAGAGATGTCTCTCTTTCTTCAGGGGTATACCAAGAAATCACACATTAATCTATAACATATATGGGAAATAGTCAGTATATAGACCGTATGGTATTTATTTACAAACATAATGACATATGAGGTATGATAATGATCTTATGATACTTACAGCAGAAAAACCTGTATCACGAATGGGTCATTGTGATCATGTACTTAAAAGCATGTGCTGCCCGCTGGTCCAGGTCTGTTGGTATGGTTGATTGCGTAAGGGGTTGATACTATGATCCCCTGATAAGTAGCCGGGGTTCTCCCCTAATAAAAGTGCTGCTGGAGCCAAACTTCACTGGGCCCTATAGAAATAGTATGTATTAGTATGCGTTGAACTTAGTTGAAATGGAGATTTGTCTAATTACTGATAGAAGTTTGTATCGAATGCCTTACCAGATTGTTCTTAGTTGGTAAGGTCGATTTTATTGGGCTGAAAAAAAGTATAAAATAATAAAATTTGCTTACTTATTATTTTGTATAGATGATAAGCTATAGTGAAATAAGGAATATCAAATATATAAATGCCACTGAGTATGACTACGTATCTTATCAAGTTTATTTATTTGGTCTCCTTGAGGTCAATAAATTTGTACTGTTAAGTGTAACATTTATAAATTGCCACTAGGTGGCACACATCAATAGCTAGTCGGTAATTCAAGTTTGAATATAAAAAAGGGAGGGGGAAAGATTTCAGTATAATTGAATGGAAGTGACACCAGCCATACAAAAAAACATTCCCACAATGTATACTATGAGTAACCTGTGAGGAGAGTAAACTGATTGCTGCACAGTAAGGGTAAGGAAAATTAAAGCATATTACATTTACTTTGAGACGATCAGTGAAGGAGAGCAGTCATTTTGTCCAGCCTGCAGTTGGACAATGAATGACTGACTCCACTTGTCTGAGTATATACCGCTCTCGCACCAATCAGCGACGCACACTGCGATGGAATGCAGCTGTGCTCGCACGGCTAACGAGGACGGTATTCGGGTATTGAGCTAACAGGGAAGCTGGATCCCTGGGCTCTGTGTGGCGTGCGTGGGCCGCAGCACGAATGCGCGTGCGGTGGGATGACGCGTCACGTCAGAACCCACCGACGCAGGAGCTCCTCGTGCGCACTGAGCATGTGCACACGGAGGAGCAAGATGGCGGCCTGGCGAGATGAAACTGTCGGGTTGCCATCTGTTGCTGCCAGGTGAACAATGTCACCGGGCAGCAGGTGTGCGTCGGGCATCACTTAAAGGGGAGACCTGGGATGGTTAAGGCTATAAAAATAGAAAATATATTCGGTCGTATTTAGTGCTTATTGTATAGATGCCCTCTAGTGGCGATTAATATCAATAGCGCGGTATTCAAGAATAGACAATACCATTGTCACTGGACCAGCAGGGGGCCATGCATTGTTACAGACACATACAAAGGGTTGAAATTGAGTTGAGTTGAGTTGAGGTGCACTTTCTATAGCGTGGTCAATTACCCCGGAGGATCCCGACACGCTGGAAATTGGGGGCTGGAGAACAGGAAACAAAAGGGAAAGGAAAGAAAATGATAATCTCACTGATTGTAATTGGTCATGACCTGTAGTTGTACATTGAGCTAATAGAGTACATCGTGGTCCTTGATATTTATATAGTTTAAACATTGTAGCAAAATCAAAACGACCCAGATCTCCCATTGGGACGACATACCCAACTAGTACATGCAGGTAAATTTCCCAATTAAATTTCTTATTCTAGACCGTGTCCACCCCAGTTCCAGAGGAGGAGACTGGAACAAAATTCTCCTACAACTGGAACTGTGGTGGATATATACTTTACGAGCCACAATGCCCCCCAGACTAAACGAAGCAATATGTTTCAAACCTTTCCTAGAGCGTTTCTCCTCTGGGGGAATGGAAAAATAATAACAATATCACTGTCTCAGCAGAATCATGTTCTCTCTCCCTTCCATTTTATGTTACTTTCTGTATAACTTGTTTCTACTATGTAGATCAAACTAAAGTATATTGTAAAATATGTTAAAATGATTTGTACTGTAATTGACAATTATACAATTTACCAACTTACTGTGGATTCTTAGGCCATGTAAAACACCAAGTATGGATACACTATGATTTTGCTACAATGTTTAAACTATATAAATATCAAGGACCACGATGTACTCTATTAGCTCAATGTACAACTACAGGTCATGAGCAATTACAATCAGTGAGATTATCATTTTCTTTCCTTTCCTTTTTGTTTCCTGTTCTCCAGCCCCCAATTTCAACCCTTTGTATGTGTCTGTAACAATGCATGGCCCCCTGCTGGTCCAGTGACAATGGTATTGTCTATTCTTGAATACCGCGCTATTGATATTAATCGCCACTAGAGGGCGTCTATACAATAAGCACTAAATACGACCGAATATATTTTCTATTTTTATAGCCTTAACCATCCCAGGTCTCCCCTTTAAGTGATGCCCGACGCACACCTGCTGCCCGGTGACATTATTCACCCAGCAGCAACAGATGGCAACCCGACAGTTTCATCTCGCCGGGCTTCCATCTTGCTCCTCTGTGTGCACATGCTCAGTGCGCACGAGGAGCTCCTGCGTCGGTGGGTTCCGACGTGATGCGTCATCCCGCCGCACGCGCATGCACGCTGCGGCCCACACACGCCACACAGAGCCCAGGGATCCAGCTCCCCTGTTAGCTCAATACCGTCCTCGTTAGCCGTGCGAGCACAGCTGCATTCCATCGTAGCGTGCGTCGCTGATTGGCGCGAGGACGGTATATACTCAGACAAGTGGAGTCAGTCATTCATTGTCCAACTGCAGGCTGAACAACATGACTGCTCTCCTTCACTGATCCTCTCAAGGTAAATGTAATATGCTTTAATTTTCCTTACCCTTACTGTGCAGCAATCAATTTCCTCTCCTCACAGGTTACTCATAGTATACATTGTGGGAATGTTTTTTTGTATGGGGGAAAGTAATTTCATTACTCACATTGCATCGTTTAACAATAAAACAAAAAAAAAGAAAACAAGCAACCAAAAAAAAGAAGACACTCCCATAGATCGTAGACATATCTTTCATAATCACAAAACAAAAAGAGAGGGTATATCTCTTTAAAAACGTATCCTATCCCTTTCCTCCTGTCCTACAGAACTTTGTCCAGCCCTCTGAGGACCTATGGGTCTGCAGGTGCCTTCCCCTCACCCCCTCTAGCCGGCAAGACCCCCCTACCTCCATGGGATGGCTGTGTCCCCTACCCGGAGGGGTGGCCACACCGGCCCCTGCTATGTCCCCCTCTGCCCTTGCATACCCCCCCTCCCCAAACAAACATACAAAAAAAGAGAGAAAAAAAAAAAGGGAAACACCACCTCTCTCATCCTCCCTCCCCCCCTCCACAGCACCAAGCCCCCCTTTTAATCTACATCTATCAAGACCTTCCCTTGTTCTGAGTATCTGAACTCATTCCACTCGGCCCACGTTTCAAGATATACTTTACGTTTCTGTCTGGAGGTCCATACCAAGTCCTCCATTCTATTCATATCTTCTACTCTATTAAGCCACATCTTTACCGTTGGCGCTTGTGTCTGCTTCCACATCCCTGGGATACAGGCACGGGCAGCATTTAAAAGATGACAAACCATGGATTTCCTATCACCCTTTATCGTCGGCTCCGAGTCTTGCAATAGATAAAAGGGCCATTCGTCTGGTAATTTCTCTCTACTGAATTTCTGCACTATTCCCTGAACTCTTGTCCAAAAATGTAGAATCCTTGGGCACAGCCACAGAATATGTAGTAAGGTTCCTTCTTGCTTACCGCACCTCCAGCATCTATCGGAGGTGTCTGGGTAGCACCTTTTTAATACTACCGGAGTACGATACCACTGAGATAGAATCTTATAATTCATCTCCTGTGTTTTCACACAGACTGACGATTCAAATGTATTCCGGAGTATTTTACTCTTTTGTTCTTCTGTAAAGGGTCTTCCCAGCTCCCTCTCCCACCTATTAAAAAAGGGGGCCTGAAAGTCCTCTGTCGGTGCGTTCAGTAATTCACTAATTCTTGAGAGGGTGTGCCTGAGCACTCCACTCCCACTGCAATACCCCTCAAATCTTGTAAGTTTGCGTTCATAATTTATAGGGGGTTTCAAAGTATCCAAAAAGTGCCTCAACTGTAATGCCCTCCAGATGTCCAATTGGTAGGGGAGCCCACCTGTTACCATTTCCCTCGTAGTATGCCATGAACCTTCTTTCATAAACTGAGATGCCTGTATCAGACCCTGGTCTATTATTCCCCTGAAAGGTCCCTTCCTCAGCCCTGGTGCGAACTGTGGGTTCCCCAGAATTGGATAAAGTGGCGAGTCCAAAGTAGACAGTGACCCTTTCGCAATTAACCCATAGGCCACTTTCAGTGTTGGGCCTATCAGTGGGTGTTTCTTAGTAAGTGGCGGCAAGTCTCTGTAACACCACGCTGCCAGGTGAAGTACGCTACTACATTGGGCTTGTTCCAAACCCGGCCATAATTTCTCGCCGCTATGTCTCCCCCAGTCTATCAGGTGGATTAGGGTAGCCGCCTGGTAGTATCGAGAGATATCTGGGGCCGATACACCTCCCTCTCGCTTTGTTAAACGTAATATATGATTCTTAATTCTTGGACTTTTATTGGCCCAAATAAATTTATTGAAAATAGTTTGCGTCTGTCTGAGGAAGGATTTTGGTATAGCAATGGGGAGTGTCTGGAAGAGATACAGAAATTTCGGTAGTATGTTCATTTTAATAATGTTAACTCGTCCAAACCACAAATGAAACCCCTTTATCCATCCATCCAGAAGGACCCGCGTTTTCGTCAGTAATGGTATGAAATTAAGCCTGAAAACCTGTGTCAGGTCCGCCGGGATGGAAGTACCCAGATATGTAAGTGACTTATCAGTCCATTTAAGTCTGTGCCTAGATTTCAGGGACCACATCTCCTCCTCCGGAATCCTCACCCCATTGCTTCAGATTTATCATAGTTTATCTTAAAATTTGATACGTCACCGTATAGCTGCAATTCCTTTAGCAATTTGGGGAGGGATTCCGTCGGGTTCGATAAAGAGTACATCATATCATCCGCATAAGCGGAGATCTTATATTCAGTACCCCCGAAAGACAGACCTTTAATATCTGGGTTCAGTCCGATTCTACTTAATAACGGTTCCACCGATAACGCAAATAGAAGAGGGGAGAGTGGGCATCCCTGTCTTGTCCCATTTGAGAGCTTAAAGGATGGCGACAGTATTCCATTCACTCTAACCTGTGCCGTTGGATGAGTATAGTTGCTTCTGATCCATTGTAGCATCTTGTTGCCGAACCCCATGTGTCCCAAAACCAAGAACATAAATTCCCAATTTATTCGATCGAAAACCTTCTCGGCATCCGTACCGAGGAAGACACACAGGGTTCCGCAAGAGTCAGCCAAATGGATCAGATTCAAAACCTTAATCGTGTTATCCCTGGCTTCACGGGTCTGCACAAATCCCACCTGATCTCTATGAACGAGCCTGGGTATATATTGTTGTATGCGTTTTGCTAGGACTTTGGCAAAGAGCTTCAGGTCCTCATTTAGTAAAGAAATAGGTCTATAGCTTCCGCATTGAGAGGGATCCTTACCTTCTTTGGGTATGACAGCTATTACCGCTTTTAAGGTTTCAGTGTGAAAAGAACATGTGTCACCCAGTCCATTGAACATTTTAACCATAAAGGGACCTAACTCTGGGAGGAAGAGTCTGTAATAAAGTGTAGTGAACCCATCTGCACCTGGTGCTTTTCCGCCCTTCCCTTTTTTCACTGCCTCCTGTAATTCTTCTAGAATAATAGGTTTTTCCATATCTTGGCTCATCTCTGCTGTTAAGGCAGGGATGCCTGAAGTTTCTATATATGTTCCATTATCTCATGTTGTTGCGGACTTGTCTGTAAATTATATAGGGCACTATAAAAGTCCCTGAATGTCTGTGCAATCTCCCTGGGTAACACATGTTCCTCACCTCTTGACCCCTTGATCATAGGAATATAAGTCCTTGCTTGTTGCTCTCTCAGTGAGTTTGCCAGGTGCTTCCCACATTTATTGCCAAATTCGTAATTCTGTCTTCTGCCATTTTGTATCGCCCTTTTTGCTCTATGTAAGAGTAATTCAGTCAATTGTCTGCGTGCCGTCGTAAGTTCTCTCTCAACATCAGGGTAAGCTCTCTGTTTATGCCGCCTTTCTAAATTTGTAATCTCTGACATGAGGATTGTTATTCTTCGTTCTCTATCCCTTTTGATCCTTGCCCCATGTTTCATAAGGACCCCTCTAATCACCGCCTTGTGGGCCTCCCATACTACCCCCAAATTACATTCTGGGATATCGTTGATTTGAAAATACCATTTTAACTCCCTCCGTACTTCCTCCACGACTTCCTCATCCTGTAACAGCGTCTCGTTCAATCTCCAGCTACTCGGTCCAAAGGACCTGGAATCCCCTAATTTATATTCTAAAAGAATTGGAGCATGATCGGTCCAGGAGATTTCCCCTATTCCAACTTCTATGACTGCATGGAGCTGATTGTGTGGTATAAAGTAATAATCAATACGTGAGTATATCTTGTGCGGTACCGAGTAGAAGGAGTAATCTCGCTCCCCTGGATGCAACAATCTCCATATATCAACTAGTGTCCCTTGTTGTAACAGCTGCCGGATACGTTTCCGAGTACCCCCCGTAACTGATGAGACACCGGTTGAGGTGTCCCGAATAGGTTCCAGAGGGACATTCAGGTCCCCACCCATAATCAACTGACCTTCTTGAAAGCCTGTTAATCTATCCAGAAAGTCCCTCAGGAACCGGTCTTGTTGTACATTAGGGGCGTAGAAAGTAGCTAGCGTAAATATTACTCCTCCTATCTTCCCTTTTACCGCTAAATACTGCCCCTCTGTATCTACCAGAGAATCTTTTAAAGACCGTGGTGTACCAGCTGATATAAGTATTGATACGCCCCCCTTCTTCGCAATCGGATTCGTCGCATGATATACTGTCGGGAACAGCCTGTTTCTAAGAAAGGGGAGCCCCCCCTTTCTAAAATGTGTTTCCTGTATCAGAGCTATATTTCTTCCTCTTTTTTTTCAGATCCTGCAGTAGAATACGTCTCTTTTCCGGGATATATAGCCCCTTGACATTAATTGTAATCACTGATAGGGCCTCCATTTCTAAGTGCCCCACCGGTTCCCACAAAAGGGGCCCGGCCAACCAGAGAGAGAGGAGCAAGAGGGGAGGAAGGGGAGGGAGAGAGAAGAAAGGGAAAAAAAAAGGGAAAACCCCAACCCTAAACCTTCCCACCCAACCCTTTGAACCCCTACTCTAAAGTGATACCCTAAGCCAAAGAAGGAGGAATCAGTTGTCCTCCTCCTCTCCTAGGGTATCCCAAAGCACAAGCTTTAATCACTCAAAAAAAAAACACCCCCCTGAGTGAAAACCTAATGGGGGTTAATGACCCACGCATCCCCTGGTGAGGGATCCCCCGTCCCCTCCATACGCACATTTCCTCTACATATGTATGCCATACATCCGCTCTGAAATAATTAGAGTACCCTTAAGGACATCCTTTCGTCCTTTCATACGAACCCATCCCAAACCTTTTTTCTTCTGAATCTTACTCTGTATAACAGTAGTAGATCATTTAAGATACGTCCCCCTTCTCCTGATGGATCATAACGGAAGATCCTAACGGATCATAAGACCTCTCAGTATCTCTCATTCCTTTCTGTTAATCATGTCATAATCATGTCATAGTACCTGACCGCAGTGCCGCCCCCCCCCCCCCCAACCCCCCCCTCTATCCCCCCTCCAACCCCTCCCACCCGTGACCCCTGGTCAGCCCCCCCCACACTCAAATCCCTCCCAAGCATCCCCCCTATTGGTCCCACTAAAACCCTACTCATAGTGCCATGTGCAATCCCTGGTCCCCCCCAAAACTTGAAAGAAGGAAAAGAAACTTGAGAAGAAACCCAACAAGGTAAAAGAAACACAAAGGGTTAATTTTTAAAGAAAATTTACCCTCCCTGCTCCATCCCCCCTTAAGTGGCAGTGCGGGCTAAAGTGCTAAGTGAATTGGTTATAGTCCCCCCTCTATCTTACCCCTCCTCCCTCTGAGTGTCTATGAATGTCAATAAATGAAAAGGAGTAAACCAAGGTTAACTCCTTTCCCTACCTCCCTTCCCCAAATCATCTTGGTCAGGGCTACCCGGCCATATTCCCCTAAACCCTGTGTATACACAGGCTGATGCCTGTTGACCCATAAGTGAGACTTCACCACCCCTTCCCTCCCTACCCTTCCTACCCCCTTCCCAACCCTCCCCTCCCCTCTCGTCCCACCCCCCTCCCTTGCGGCGCTTTTCCAGGTGCTAGCCCAAATTCCAGTGATAACCCCCCTAGTACCACTTTGCCCGACACTTCCCCCACCCCCTGTCAAGGGAGTGGTGCGGGCCACCAAAACAAAACCGCATATAGCTAGGATGGAATGGCTAATATGACGTCTGATATAACATATAATATAACATATAATCTGGTGACGTAAAGAGGACCATGACAAATCTGATCACTCTGTCTTTCCTCTAAACTTTCACTAAGCTGCCCGTAAGACAGTGTCCATCTTCCTCCACCTGACAATTGAAAGAGAGAGGAAAATTAAAAAAAAAAAAAAAATGTCCAATGATCCGATCGGAGCCTTCCTTCAAAAGACAAACGTCAGACTTTCTTATATTCCAGGAGTCTGGGGTTTAGCTGCAACCAGTCCGGGACTGTGAATGGCTCGGTTTCCAGGAATGTAAAAAGATCAGGGAGATCTGCTTTGGAACGTAACCAAAATGAGTGAGCCTTTCTTTATCAACACCGAGATGGGGAACCTCCATCTGTAGGTCCCACCCCAAGCCCTCACTTGCTCCAATACTGGGCGGAGCATTGCTCTACGTTGGAGGGTGGCCTCGGACAAATCTGGCAGTATCTTGAGCTGAGTCCCTTCGAATTCTATCATACCAGCCTGCCATGCTTTCCGTAGAATTGCCTCCCTGTGTGAAAGATAATGTAACCGGCAGATCACGTCCCGGGGGGGACCCCTATCTTTTGCCTTTGGACCCAAGGCCCTATGTATTCTGTCCATCTCATAATTTAACGGGCTAATGTCCTTCATGAGACTTTGGAGGATATTTTAAACCATAGCTTGCAGATCTTCTTGCCCGTCCGATTCCGACAGGCTGCGTATGCGTATATTATTACGACGGCCCCGGTCTTGGAGGTCTTCTACCTGTAGTTGTAGAGAAATCGCAATATCCAATTGATTATGATTCTCTTTCTTAATCCTCTCAACTCGTTGCTCCAGTGTCTTTAACCCATCCTCACCCTCTCCCATGCGGACCTCTAAGCCCTGTATTTCAGATCTGACGGTCTCCAGGTCCCTAGAGTGCGCTTCCTCCACTTTTGAAATGAAATCAGCTATATCAGATCTTGTGGGGAGCGCCTGTATTAGGGCTTTCAGGGTCTCCATTTCACTTTTGAAATCCTCCCGTAGGGGTGAGGGGGCAACAGGTCCTGATAGGATACTAGACATACGCGGGCTCTGCGGGGGTATCTGCAGTACCTCCACGTCTGCTCTGACCGCCATATAAGGTTGAGATACTGTCTGTCTGATTTTTTGCCAATACACCCCGTCTCCGGGACTGATCCCAGCAACCCACTTTTCCCTCCTGAAGTCCAACCCAGTCCCTGCAAAGCTGGGAAGTACCGTGATATTTCGGGTTGTTCAGTGGATCTGGGTACAGGTGTCTGAGGTGTCTGAGGTGTCTGAGATGTCTGTGCTGCTGCGGCTGCCTTACGTGAGGTGCGACTCTCTCTTGGTCTCAAAGGTTGCATACCTCACATGTCTCAAAATAGCCTGTGCCTGTCTGATCAGAGAAGAAGACTTTGAGACAGCACTGCCCTTTTAAATCAGTTCAGTTCACAGACTCTCCCAATAAGACAACACTCAACAGTCTCCTTTGCAGGCCTTATGACCTTGTTGCCTTATTGCCTTCGCTGCTACCCCCCTTAAAGCAATAAAAAAAAAAAAAAAAAGAAGAAGAAGGGTAATAACAGCCCAGGCAGTGGCAACTTTAAGTGTTAACAGTCACTTTAAATGTTAACAGGCAGCTCCTAATAGTTCCACTGTTGTACACATTCATGCAGCCTGCTGTTTGTGTGACATCCTGCTTGCTTCCAGCTCTCCCCCTCCCGTCTAACAACAGTGTACCTGTAGTGGTAGTATTTCAGAGCTTGCTTCTGTCGGCGAGTGGGGAGATTGGTTGTCTGCCGTGGGGATCAATGGTACAGCAGCGGCTTCGATCTCTCACCGCATCCATGCACCACCAGGATCTCCCGGCTCCAGATCCCAACACGAGTCCGAGTCCGATCCAGCCTCCGCACGGCCAGCACGTCCAGGCAGATTCACCGCCCGCAGCACAGTCGTCAGGCAAGGACGAGGTGTCCCAGGTGCTTCGCGCGCTCTGCTATCGAGCGTCTCACCACTTCAATGCACCGGTGTACCCGCTACCATCAGACCGCAAGAGTCACTGGATGTCGCTGGATGTCCGCCGAAGCTACTACATTCAGAGCGGGCGGCAGGTTCAAACAAGCCCGCGTATGGAGGTAGGACGGGAGCTCACCAGCTTACTCCCTCACACGGCCATGCGTAGCCACGCCCCTCGTCACTTCCATTCAATTATACTGAAATCTTTCCCCCTCCCTTTTTTATATTCAAACTTGAATTACCGACTATCTATTGATTTGCGCCACCTAGTGGCAATTTATAAATGTTACACTTAACAGTACAAATTCATTGACCTCAAGGAGACCAAATAAATAAACTTGATAAGATACGTAGTCATACTCAGTGGCATTTATATATTTGATATTCCTTATTTCACTATAAGCTTATCATCTATACAAAATAATAAGTAAGCAAATTTTATTATTTTATACTTTTTTTCAGCCCAATAAAATCGACCTTACCAACTAAGAACAATCTGGTAAGGCATTCGATACAAACTTCTATCAGTAATTAGACAAATCTCCATTTCAACTAAGTTCAACACATACTAATACATACTATTTCTATTGGGCCCAGTGAAGTTTGGCTCCAGCAGCACTTTTATTAGGGGAGAACCCCGGCTACTTATCAGGGGATCATAGTATCAACCCCTTACGCAATCAACCATACCAACAGACCTGGACCAGCGGGCAGCACATGCTTTTAAGTACATGATCACAATGACCCATTCGTGATACAGGTTTTTCCGCTGTAAGTATCATAAGATCATTATCATACCTCATATGTCATTATGTTTGTAAATAAATACCATACGGTCTATATACTGACTATTTCCCATATATGTTATAGATTAATGTGTGAAATTATCTGTACAATGTTTTATGTCTATCCCTGATCATGTTGATTTTTTATTGAATTCTTTTTCGATTTTTCAAATAAATATTATACAAATCTACTCGTTGCTACACACGAGATTCGGGTACTGTACTATCTGGATGATATACTGATTCTGTCACAGCACAAAAGCACCTTAGAGGAGCACGTTCAAATAGTACTAACACTTTGTAACAGATTCGGCTGGCTGATCAATTTAGCAAAAAGCCAACCAACAACAACACAGAGGATGACTTACTTGGGGGCCTTATTCAGCAACCCGGAGAAGACAGTATCTCTTCCACCCGAGAAGATTACGATCTTAATCCAGAAGGTGAAGAGGTCAATGGGGTCCTGCAGCATGTCGGCATCAGACTGTCTAAGCCTCATAGGCTCTCTCTCGTCATGCATCCCAATGATAAAATGGGCCAGATGGCACCTGCAGGATTTCCAACTAGGTTTCCTGGCACAATAGGGAAAGGAGCACTTCAAGCAGAGGATAATCATTACCCTTTCAATTAAGTCCAATTGGTGGACAAGACCTTCCAATCTTCTAGTATCTCGGACTCTCGGACCTGTCTCCTGGACCGTTCTTACCTCGGATGCCAGTCAGCTTGGTTGGGGAGCCCACGTGCAAAACAACCTAGTTCAAGGGATGTGGCTGTTCAGTGCGGAGGGGATAATAGCCAACATCCTAGAGCTAAGGTACGCTTGGATGGCATTCCTGCATCTAGCCCCTTTCCTCAGAGGCAAATTCATCCTTCTCCAAATGGACAACAGAGCAGCAGTGGCCTATGTGCAGAACCAAGGGGGCACACGCAGCAGATCACTATCCAATGAAGTGACTCCGATAATTTCCTGGGCGGAGAAGAATCTATGCGATCTGCAGGCATCCTATATCCCAGGGCCCGAAAATCAATTAGCCGATCTCCTCTCAAGATCCTTTGTGAACAACAATGAATGGTCACTAGACCAGGATGTTTTCAATGGAATATGCCAACAGTGGGGGACTCCCCAAATAGATCTCTTTGCTTCTCCCCTCAACGTGAAGACCCCTCTATTCTTCTCGAGATGGCCAGTTCCGACGTCAGCGGGAATAGATGCCTTAGTCCAGCCATGGACATTACGGTTGGGATATGCATTTCCCCAACCCTCTTAATTCTAAGCTTTCTCCAGCGATTGATGAGAGAGGATGTCACCATCCTGGCAATCATCCCACATTGGCCGAAGAGGCTGTGGTTCCCGCTCTTAGTCAGTCTGTCACTATGCAGTCCGCTCCCTCTGCCGCACAAGAGCAACCTGTTGTCACAGGGCGATTTCCTTCACCCGCATTCAGAGATCTTGGATTTGAGGGCCTGGAGATTGAGTGGAGAAGGCTGAGCGGCTTAAGTTGTTCACAGGAAGTTATCCAAACCCTTCTACAAGCAAGGAAGCCATCCATGAATGCCACTTATTACAGGATATGGAAAAAAATTGTAACTCTGGCAGAATCCAACCAGTTCAATCCACTAATTCCTGGGGTCCATAATGTTCTTTTTTTCTACGGTCGGGTCTAGACCTAGGGTTAGGTCACAGCACACTAAAAGTCCAGGTTTCAGCCATCTCAGCACTGACAGACACTCGATGGGCACAAAACCTTCTGGTCGACCAATTTCTAAAGGCGGTTCTAAGGCTACGTCCTTCTAGAAAGACTCTATATGTAGCTGGCCAGCTAGAACCTGTCCTAGGTAGCTAATATAACCTACATATATATATACAGCTAGGCCTGCTAAGAACACAATGTAGAGCACATGCTTAAATGTGAGAGACAAAAGCAAAGTTATTCACAGTTTAATTCATACAAGAAAGCATAGAGTTAAGCTTTTGTGACTCATCACAGGCCTTGGCCCAATCACAGCCAATCTCACATTGAGCAGAGTCTTGACCAGTCACAGTCAGCTTTGCATCCACTCTGTCTGTGAGGTTCCTAGTACTGTACATGTGCTCTGCTAGTTTGTTCCACAGAGACAGAATCACATGGAGACAGAGACACACAGAAACATACAGAGAGCAGTTCTTATGGAAGCCAGAGGGCAAAATTAGGTAATTATACAGTTAAATATATGTTCGTATTGTAAATAGTGTGATTAGAACTGTGTACTGATTTAGCTGTGTGTTCACTTGTAGTTCCACCAAACCTGAACCATATCAAACCTGAATCACTCATCACTCATAAAACCCAAACCTTCATAGCAAACCACTTATCATACCATACCTTCAAACCAAACTAAGCTAACCCTGCAAACCACAGTTATACCTTTCAGAGAAATCAGAGAATGCTTTAATAACTTACAGAGAGAGAGAGAGAGAGTAAATACTGAAGAAATAAATATATCCACCATCTTATGTTAAATGAGAAGATTGAATATTTGAAGCACCATTTTCTGTTATACTTATTCATCACGTGTTTTTGTACATGAACTGTCTACTGCAAAACAGCAGTATCTTATATGAAGAAAAGTGAAGTTATTAAAGAAGGTATTTTAAGCATTTTGGTGTGCTCTTTAAACATACTGCTTCCATAGAACGGCAATAGAGGAATTTCAGAGTAATAGACAGTCTTGTTGGACTGAAAAGTCAGAGATATCACAATTCTTCTAATGCCACAGTGCATGAGGCACTTCATAGTGCTGCGCCTGCCACAGTGGAACTAATTATTCCCTTTGAGGGAAAAGCGATATACCGCCACGCAGCAACCGTTCCCTGAGTGAAAAAGTAAAGACACCTCAGCGGAGCTACCATAAAGGCCATAGAAGCGTGTTTACTCAAACTGCAGCCGACTCTTAAAGTGGCAGAACGGCAAAGGCAAGATAGTCACGGAAAAGCACCAACCCTCCTGCGACCCCTAGAGAGAGAAAAAGAGGCATGATGGGAGACCAAAGTCCAGACCTAGAGTGCCTGCACCGCCATCCACGAAGAGGCCACGTACTGCAGCCAGCTAGTTTCCCGCCACCAGGCCCAAAGTCATCGCAGAGCATCGCAGCTCATCGCAAAGCATCGCAAAGTCATCGCAGCTCATCGCAAAGCATCTCAGCTCATCGCAAAGCATCGTAACAAATTGCAGCTCATAGCAAAGCATCGCAAATTCATCGCAGGGCATCGCAGCTCATCCTAAAGCATCGCAGAGCATCGCAGCTCATCGCAAAGCATTGCAGCTTATCGTAAAGCATTGCAAGTCAGCGTAAGCTTCGCATCAAGAAAAGACAAGTCTCCTCTAAGACTGACATTTGTTCCAGCAGCCCACAGATCACAGTATACAAAAAATGAGATTGCGCTAAATATAATAAGTGTAAACTGATAAATGCTTGTTGAGCAATATCATATGTGAAATGAAGTAGATAAGTCCATCAACATAGTGAAAACGTTCATGATAAAGTAATCCCACAAGTGGCAATAAATCAAATGGAAAAAGTGCTGATATAGATGTAACCTTCACCGAAATCACAAGAAGCCTCTTACCAAAGATCAATGATCTCTAAGGCCCCATACACACGATCGGATATATCCGATGAAAACGGTCCGCGGACCATTTCCATCGGATATGTCCGATCGGGAGTTTGATCCGATGGCGTGTACACACCATCGGATCAAATTCCCCGCCGCCGGACGGCACGGTGACGTAGTGGTGACGCGGCGGTGACGTTGACGCCGCCGCGTCACCGCCACGTCACCGCACCAGGAAGTAAAACACTTCCGCGCATGCGCCGAATCCATTCGGCAGCGGCGCGGCGGTGGTGGGAGCCGACATGTCTGCTGGTAAGTGTACTAACCAGCAGACATGTCGGGCGGACAGATTCCCACCGGATAGATTTCAAAGCTTGCTTTGAAATCTGTCGGGTGGAGAAATCTGTCCGCTAGCCCATACACACGAGCGGAGATGTCTGCTGAAACGGTCCATCGGACCGTTTTCAGCGGACATATCCCCTCGTGTGTACGCGGCCTTAGTGATAGGAGATCAAATAAAGCATGATACGGTCTACAAATACTCGGTATCAGTCAATGTGAAGGTCCAATGGAGACAGCCTGGTTCTCAGATATGTAAATATCTCCTGATGGGTCATCCACAGGTACATAAAAAACAAATGCCTCACATAGCATAAAACCTTCATTTATTTGATTAAAAGAGTAGACTTGCACTTACATCAAAGTGAAGAAACATTGCGTGTTAACATATCAGCCAGCCGCCTTACAACAAACAGCCCGTATTCCGGGTAGAGAGATTTGAGTGCGCGGTGACGTCGTCTCCTCCCTACATTTCGTCTGAAAGACTTGATCACGGAATACAGGCGGCGTTCTGACTCACCGCAATATATGCAAAAAGACGTCACATGCAGCCTCGATGTGGATGAAACACCCAGCCGCACTGTCGCCATATTAGTTCCTGGAAAGAAACCAGGCAAGAGTAGCGATGCTAACCGCGCTCTGCCCATACTTGAATGTACACAGAAAAAAAGGAAAAAACTAAACGGAAGAGCGGTCAGAGAATGTGTGACACTCCTGAGGGAAAAAAAACGTATTAGTTAACTCTCTAAAAACTGTAAATAAAAGTGATCAGCTGCGTCTAATTCAGAACGCACTATCACACTGTTCCCATGTATGTCATTAAAGAGAACAAGAGAACAATACTGCTACTAGCAATAACACACAGCGGCGAAAACAGCTATGTGCTACTGTACATGTAATTTTCAGCTAGCAAGCCTGATTATATAAAAAAGCTAAAAAGAATTAGTTACACAATGATAAATATAATAAAAAACCATGAGACTCCATATAGGAATAATTCATAGTATCTGCAATCACAAAAATCGCAATTATGGACATAAGTCTATGGCCTCGTACACACGATCGGACATATCCGATGAAAACGGTCCGCGGACCATTTCCATCGGATATGTCCGATCAGGAGTTTGATCCGATGGCGTGTACACACCATCGGATCAAATTCCCCGCCGCCAGCGGGCGCGGTGACGCGGCGGTGACGTTGACGCCGCCGCGTCACCGCCACGTCACCGCACCAGGAAGTAAAACACTTCCGCGCATGCGCCGAATCCATTCGGCGGCGGCGCGGCGGCGGTGGGGGACGACATGTCTGCTGGTAAGTGTACTAACCAGCAGACATGTCGGGCGGACAGATTCCCACCGGATGGATTTCAAAGCATGCTTTGAAATCTGTCGGGTGGAGAAATCTGTCCGCTAGCCCATACACACGAGCGGAGATGTCTGCTGAAACGGTCCATCGGACCGTTTTCAGCGGACATATCCCCTCGTGTGTACGCGGCCTATGAGAAATGTATATAAAAAATGGATGTTAAAATAAATCATAAAGGTCAGTACCCATAAAAGAGGCAGACCTTGTAAGGACCTAACTAACCCCAATGGGTAAATGGGAAAAAAGGCCTCAAACGTTGGTTGCACTCCACATCGAGCCTGCATATATCAATAATAACAGACATAATACTATAGGTAAGATGTAGATCACACGCACATATTCCTCAAAATCAGTTGAGGAGATATGAAAATAAAAAAACAAAAAACAAAAGATTACTATATGCAAAAACATGGAATAAACAATATAAGAGCATATCAATCACGAAATTGGCTATAAAACAGTTGACATCAACTTCTATATTGAGGCCAAAAGGTGTATAGCTTTTTAATTTATAAACCCAGGACATTTCTAATTTAGAGATGGTCCTCACCAGGTGACTTCCTCTCCAATGGGGGCTAAATTTGTCAATCCCCAGGAACACAGTACCTTTTGGGTTTCTATTATGTGTGGTTAAGTAATGTTTAGATACTGAATGCTTAGTATACCCCAATCTAATGTTATTGATATGTTCATTTAGTCGAACCTGTAGGGGGCGCTTCGTCCTGCCCACATACTGAAGGCCACACGGGCACTGCAGCATGTAAACTACCCCTGTCGATGAGCATTAGCTCGAAACATGTCGGGTACATAGCTTTTTCATACCCAACTACCACGCTCTTTTATATTCATGTGATCACGTGTGCCAGATCCTTTCCAGAGTACTGGCATTTTCATTTTTTATTGTTTTTATTGTTCTACCATTCATTAGCCTAATAAAGGCTTCCCTTTTCAAAACAAACTACACCATGTGGAGTTGTTTCTCTTTTTTTGGATACCTATAAGAGTTGCTCCATCTGAAAACCTGAAACTACCCTCCATCTTGGACCCTGTGATCCCTGGGAAAGATCTACAATCCTTCCAACCATCACTCCTTTTAGAGCCGTCCATCCGAGGAGCTCTTACAAGCGCATCCGACACAGTGCTCCTGGCATATGTGTCCAACTTTTGTGGTAAGAGTACCCATCCTTTTTCACATACCTGTTTGGTTATCCTGTATGCCCATCTAAGTAGACCACGCATACCATCAGATTCTCCAGTAACACAGGAGCGGTGTATAGGAGTGTTTCATATGAAGACTTGCCTGTTTTGATCTAAAGGACTTCCTTTGTAGTTTATATTTTACATTCCACCGTTTGCATCTATTGGGTCTCACCACCCTCTCTGTACTTTTTTGGTATTGTGTTTTTGGATTACCCCATTACAATGTCACCCATTTGAATGGGATTGGTGTAAATTGCTTCACGCAAATTCACGCTCACTAGCCCTGCACTTATTTTTTTTTCATTACCCCTGTAGTTGAGCAAGTGATAAATGGTTTCATTGAATAATTCTTAGATGTACAGGTGGAACTAAATACAGTGGTTCTCTTGGAACTGCATCCGTTAAGAGAACACACCTGGCATGTGCCACACTTGTAATAGCCTGTAAGCTCAGCAAAGAACTTTGAATCCATGTTAGGGGGATTCAAAATATTAGGGGCCAATTTATCATTAAGGCATGGGGCACCTCTAAAAACCACACATGGCCTATCAGGTAGTAAGCTTCCTAAGACCTTATCGTTTTTCAAAATGTGCCAGTGTTCGCCAACAATGTGTCTAACGTTGGCATGTTGGCACGAATAGTTAGTAATAAAAGGGCTACGGAACTGACTATCACTATCTTTACCTGTTTTAGCCGTCAGTAGATCGATTCTATTGATCTCATGCACAGCAGTCAAAGTGTTAGACAAAAATTCTCTCGAGTAGCCTTTTTCAAAAACCGTTGGGTGAGAACACCAGCTTGTTCAATAAAAGTGGTATTTTCAGTGCAATTACGTTTTAACCTAAGATACTGGCTTTTCGGCACTGATCTTAACCAGGAAGCATGATGGAAACTGGTGTTAGGAATGAATGCATTCCTATCAGTATCCTTGAAAAACGTTGAGGTGACAAACTTGCCATTTGAAATAGAAATGGTCAAATCTAGAAAGTTAATCCTATCTGAACGAATCTCTCAACCTAAATGGATCCCTCTATCGTTTATGTTAAGAGAGTCCAAAAAAGATATCAGATCAGCCTCCATGCCATCCCATAGGAGGAGGATGTCGTCTATGTATCTAACCCACAAAATAATCTGGGGTCTAGTTGGAACACAGACGACATCCTCCTCCCACTTGGCCATATAAAGGTTCGCTAAACTAGGGGCGAACTTAGCGCCCATAGCGACACCCTTATCTTGTTTGTAGAATTGACCATTAAACCAGAAAAAGTTGTGGGAGGCAGCATATTCTAATAGTTCCATGATGTAAAGAACCTGCTTATGAGGCAGACCAGAATCTCTCCTTAGATAATATGATACTGCATCTAAACCCAATTGATGTGGGATCAATGTATATAATGAGGTGACGTCTGTCGTCACCATTAATAAATTCTCTATGGGGATGAGACCAGTAAGCAGATTGATAACGTGCCCTGTGTCTTTTACATATGAGGGCATCCTACGCACCAGCGGTTGTAGAAAAAGTCAATGTACTTGCCCACCCGGGAGGTGATAGAATCTATTCCACTGACTATGGGCCGTCCTGGGGGGCAAGTAGGATTTTTATGTACCTTCGGAAGGTAGTATATAATAGGAGTCCTGGGGGACTCAGGTATCAAGAAGGCTTTTTCTTTCTTATTAAGGATATTTAACTCAAAACCCTTAGTGACCAGCTTAGTTAACCTCTTTTTGTATTTATTGCCAGGATCAAGAACGAATGGGGTATAGGTATCTGTATCGGAGAGTATACGATACATCTCCTGCATGTAATCATCCTTGTTAAGGACGACGATGCCGCCCCCTTTGTCTGCTGGGCGAAATAATAACATTTTTATTTGCACACAAGGGCCCAGATTCACAGAGCGATTACGCCTGCGCAACTGCTGTTGCGCGTGCGTAAGTCTAAATGTGCGCGTGCGTATAGTTGGACGCGATTCACAAAACAATATACGCCAGAAATCTACGTTTTTTGGTCCGGCGTAATTGAATTAGACATTCGCTTCCCTTCGCGCAAAACTGCGCTAGACACACCATTGATTTGCTAGTCAAATATGCTAATGAGGGAGTTACGGGGATTCACAAAAAAACGCAGTTGCTGCGCAGGCTACGCGATGTGCGCAACTGCAAAATGTTCTGTCTAAAGTTAGAGGACCTAAAAGCTGGTCTAAATTTTGAAAAAAAGTCTAATTGTCAGATAAAGCAACACTGTTAGTGAGGAGTTCAGCAGTCACACGTGTTGCCCAACAATCTGTATGCCAACATGCCAGGGGCATCGTCGCGCATAGCTATACTACTGACTTTAGATGAACAAAGAAGGATGAGGGCACGGAGGATGGCACTAAGGAGGGCACGGGAGATGTTTTTTTTTTTTTTTTGCTTATATAAAATTTACCATTTAATCTAATCTAATACACTATTCTTATCTGATACAAGCCCCTCACTCTTCACTTGATATATCACACACGCATAGACATCTTTGGCATGAGAGATTCTGAGGTGTCTCGCATCTTCAGATTCACCCCTCATGCCATCATGGAATTACCACAACCTTGCAGGAGGACATCAGCAGCCCAACACATGGCACCACCCATGACACCCATGACAGCTACATATACAATCAGAGCCCCATCCCCACAGATTTCAAACAGAACATGTATGGGGACAGCTGGCTGGTTGGTGAGTGACATGGGAGTCAGGCATGACTATCCCCTCCCGTGATGCACACCTCACAAGTGGCACATGCATGACTAACATCCTCCTGTCTTTTCCCTTCAAGGTGACTCTGCATATGCACTGGTACCCCATCTCATGACCCCATCTCATGCCAGCTCACATTATGCATCTTTGCACGTTAAACACACACATTAATCATGGCACAATGAGAATGCATGCATGCACACCACTGTGGTCCCTAGCACACAAAGAGAAAAAGAACACCCAAAAATCACACTAGCACTCAGCAAGAAACAGACACAAAAAAATCAAGCCAGAAAACAAACGCTCAGAAATATATCAATCAAACAAACAGTCTCAAACACTTATCAAAATACACTTTCACAAAACTACCAACAAGCACTAGATCACACTAATCTGACAACTACAAAACACACTCTAACGAACAACAGAGCAAAAGCACTTGATTCAATGGGAAGGGACACAAGGGGATGTACTTTTGCAATGGAAGGGCGTTTGTGTGTGTCTATTTATGCTGTCTGCGTAGTCACAACATTGCCCTAGTCCATTTCCTATTTCACTGATTGCGCCGCTCCCGAGTTGTGAGCATGCGCACAACGGAGCTGACATGGTTTCCTTCACGCGCGCATGCGCGAGTCGGCCGGCCCTTCATTTGCATGGGGTCACGGCTCATTTCAATGTAACACGCCCACGTCCCTCCCAATTTGTATTACTCCTCCTTACGCCTCCGGAAAAAACCTTACGCTTGCGCAATCTCTTGCGTAAAAGCTACGTGAATCGCGGGATTACGCGGCTAGATTGCGCAAGTCTAACGGAAAAGTGGTGCGCTACGCCGGACCGAAAATGCGCCGATCTACGTGAATCTGGGCCAGAGTTTCTATGCCTAACTCAATAATTTGTTTATTCCTTACATTTTTTATTCAGATATCCTCTAAGTCTTTCAACATTAAATCTTTAAACACCTTTAATGAAGGAGCCAAATAGCCAGGTGGATTATAGGTAGAGGCATTAGAAAAACCCGAATGTACATAGTTCTGAGAAAGGGTTTTAGATGGATTAAATGGGTTGGAGGCTACATATCGTTGGATGTTAAGCTTCCGGACATATTTATGGATGTCCATATATGTGTTGAACTTATTTAAGTTCTTGGGGGGGGGCATATTTTAACCCTTTATCGAGGACTGCCAGTTCTGGGTCAGTAAGAGGGTGTGAGCTTAGATTGAATATGCCAGCACCAACTACTTTCTCGACCTTTTAGGGCTGAATGCGCCACCCCCCTCTGGTACCTCTTTTAGTTCTCCTAGCCTTTTGATGCCTTGTCCTACGCGGGGAAAATCCCACTGAGAGGGACCTTGACCGTCCGCAGGAATATATCCACCAGTGGCACCACTATCTGCATATGCCGTCATTGGAGTCTGATAGACCACTCCCTCTGGGTTGTTGCCATTCACAAGAGGTAAAAAACTATTATGTGTGAATACATTATAGTCAATATCATGGTCACCATAGTGAACCACATCATTATTCATATACCCTGGTGGCCATTGATAGTTCAAGGTTCTCACCTCAGTTAACCCTTGGTATCCTTGATATTGATCAGTGGGTTGATTAGCACCACTGTAATAGTTAGGTACTGGTGCCCGAAATTGTCCACCCCTTCCCCTAGCTGCTGAGGCTCCCGAGCGGGGACGTGTTCCTCCACGGGGTCGAAAGCCAGGAGGAGGGAAAGGTATACCCCTTTGTCCCCCTCCACTTCTTCCCATATTATTGGGATAGATGACAGGAGGTCTTTTCTGTGTTTTTAATGGCCCTCCTGGGGAACCACTACTTATTGGTCGCCCTTCAGTGAGGTTACCCACATTGGAATAAATCGGGGTACCAACCATATTACTGGAACTCGTATTAGGGGGGATCGTATCCATAGCTGGATTAGACGTGGCTTGTTGCTCAGCTAATATTTTTTTCTGCCAGTCAAAAACTATATGTGATTGATAATTGTCATGGATCGTGAGATATTAAAGTGTTTCTACGTGAAATCCATATTCATGTATTGCAGAAGATGAGACATTGTGGAGTACATATTGCAAGAGATACTGGAAGTGGCTTATTTGTCCTGACTAGGTCACTAGGACAATGACCCTTCAATGCTTGGCTCCGACTAGTGAAATAAGTGGAGCCGGGCTTGTGAGAGACATTTTATTGTCCAGTGTGTAGAGGTGTTAATTGTTGTTCTGATTGCTTCATTGTAGTAATTACCCCCTGGGGGCTTCTGTCTCAACACATATAGTCAGGCTATTCAAGCTTTGGGACCAATCTCTGCTGAGACATTTTGAAGTCCTCATTTGCATGGAAGAGGACCCGAGTGGAAAACCACAAATGTACTTTCCAATTGACCAATAGTGTTGAGCAGAATATGCCATATTCAATTTCGCGATATATCTCGAATATATAGTCGAATATTCGAGATATATTCGTTAAATGCGAATATTCGCGATATTTTTTGGAAATGAAATGATTGCGAAATTTCGCTATTGCGAATGCAAATGCGAAATTTCGAGAAATGCAGAAGGAGCACTCTGATTGGCTCAGAATATTCGTGATATATTACAATACAAAATAATTGCGAATATTCGGCAAATGCGGAAGGAGCACTCTGATTGGCTCAGAATATTCGTGATATTTTATAATACAAAATAATTGCGAAATTTCGAGAAATGCCAAATGGAGCACTCTGATTGGCTCAGAATATTCGTGATATATTACAATACAAAATAATTTGCGAATATTCGGCAAATGCGGAAGGAGCACTCTGATTGGCTCAGAATATTCTTGATATTTTATCGTAATTTCGCAAAAATGCGAATGAGAAATTGATTGCGTAATTTCGACAGTAACACTCTGAAATCGAATATATGTGTTATTTTAGCTAAAAACAATATTGCGAATTTCTCGAAAATAATCGTGCGATATCGATATTGCCGAATAATCGCATTGCGATTTTTCGGCAATATAAAATTATCGCTGCAGCTACTCGGCCCAAGGTCTCTAATCATACCAGCAATGCTTTTAGACGTCGATGGGGATCTCTAGGGTGTGATCTGTTCTAAAAAAAAAATTGAAAAAATACGAATATTCGAAATAGCGAATATTCACCGCGAAATTCGGAATATATCGCGAATACTCGAATATGCCATATTCAAGCCGAATATTCGCAATACGAATATTCGTGAGCAACACTATTGACCAATAGAAAAGCGGTTGTTGGGGGCGGGATGTTCCAAGTTCTGTATAAAAGTGTGCTGTGTACTTTCAATAAAGAGTTCTGGTTGAACATACATACAACTCGCTTGGTGTGTGTTCTTCATGGATCCAATCGGCACATAGCTGTAGGTTGGATCCCGGAATCTTGGATGACTGGACCAGCAGATGTTGCAAGTAGTGTTGCTCACGAATATTCGCATTGCGAATATTCGCTACGAATATTGCATATTCAAGTATTCGCGAATAACTCGAATATCGCGGCGAATATTCGCTATTTCGAATATTAGTATTTTTTCAAATTTCGCAATCAATTTCGCAATCAATTTCGCATTCGCACTAGTGAAATTTCGCATTAGCGAAATTTCGCAATTTTTATTTTTTTATAAAATATAGCGAATATTCGTAAATATTGAATATTCGTGATATTTTATCCAAAAAAAAATAGCGAAATTTCTCAATCATTTTCGCTTTCGCATATGCAAAATTTCGCTATTTTTTTTTTATAAAATATAGCGAATATTCGTAAATATCGAATATTCGTGTTATTTTATCCAAAAAAAAATAGCGAAATTTCGCAATCATTTTCGCTTTCGCATATGCAAAATTTCGCTATTTTTTTTTTATAAAATATAGCGAATATTCGTAAATATCGAATATTCGTGATATTTTATCCAAAAAAAATAGCGAAATTTCGCATTGGCGAAATTTCACAATTTTTTTTTTATAAAATATCACGAATATTCGATATTAACGATTATTCGCGTATATTCTTTCGAAATATTTGCGAAAATTCTTCGAAATATTCGCAAAATATCGCAAAATCGAATATGGCGTATTCCGCTCATCACTAGTTGCAAGCTGCAATCTGATCGACTAGAAGCAGAGGAGTGTCGGGAGAGCAGGACCTGGGCGAGAAAGGGTCTCGTCACAATAATCTCCCATATCTCTATTATATTTCTTTTTCTTTTTCTTTTTTTGCTCTTTTTCCTCCTTTTCTAACACTTTAAGCAGGTTTTTAGACCTATCAGCATACACATCTCCTGTCATAAAAGGGGTACGTTTATCCTTTATGAGTTTGACTTCATCATCCAACCTGCTTAGTTTGTTGGCCTTACGCTCTCCAAGAAATTTTAAAAGGCTTAAACCAGTTTAATTAAAAAACTTGTACCACCCATCTATATCAGTGTCTCCCTTTTGAGGAGCAATATCCCATCACAGACTGCGGGGCACCATCTGCTGTTTTAGATAGGTGTCCAAAAAAACAATGTCCCACTGAGTATGTAATTCAGAAATGGTAAGATTCTTTAACCTCGTGAAGAGACCCCTCAAATCACAATCTCCATCTTTAAATGTTTCAAAAACCCCCTCTGTGTTAACAACACAGGAGGCTCTGAATTCAAAAATATCCATCACAAAACTTAAATCAAACAAGTGTTCGGATGCTAAAGACAATTAACAGCAGCAATAATAAGTATATGGGCAAACAGTGGAAAGAACAATATTGCGCTCATTAGTGTAACAAAAAAAGCAGCGATCATAAAGTGTTATACTACACAAAAAGACAATGTACAAAAAATGAGATTGCGCTAAATATAATGGCCCAGATTCACGTAGATCGGCGCATTATCGGTCCGGCGTAGCGCACCACTTTTCCGTTAGACTTGCGCAATCTAGCCGCGTAATCCCGCGATTCACGTAGCTTTTACGCAAGAAATTGCGCAAGCGTAAGGTTTTTTCCTGAGGCGTAAGGAGGAGTAATACAAATTGGGAGGGACGTGGGCGTGTTACATTGAAATGAGCCGTGACCCCATGCAAATGAAGGGCCGGCCGACTCGCACATGCGCGCGTGAAGGAAACCATGTCAGCTCCGTTGTGCGCATGCTCACAACTCGGGAGCGGCGCAATCAGTGAAATTGGAAATGGACTAGGGCAACGTTGTGAACTACGCAGACAGCATAAATAGACACACACAAACGCACTTCCATTGCAAAAGTACATCCCTTTGTGTCCCTTCCCATTGAATCAAGTGCTTTTGCTCTGTTGTTCGTTAGAGTGTGTTTTGTAGTTGTCAGATTAGTGTTCTGTGTGATCTAGTGCTTGTTGGTAGTTTTGTGAAAGTGAGTTTTGATAAGTGTTTGAGACTGTTTGTTTGATTGATATATTTCTGAGCGTTTGTTTTCTTGCTTTATTTTTTCATCTGATTTTTTTGTGTCTGTTTCTTGCTGAGTGCTAGTGTGATTTTTGGGTGTTCTTTTTCTCTTTGTGTGTGTTCTTGCCTGATTGGTTGTGCTTGTATTTGTGACAGATTTTTGGTGACTGCTAGTAAGTTTGTTTGGAAGTATGACTGAGAGAAAAAGAAAGCTTAATTTTACAGTGGGGGAAAAAAGAATTCTTGCCCGGGCCATTACCGACTATGGGCGTTACCTCCACGCCCGCCCGCAGAGTGCCACCACCACCCCGGCCAGGAGGAGGGAGATATTGGATATGATCACGGAGCAGGTCAATTCATCGGGGGAGGGGGAGACACGGACCCGGTCTGGGATTGACAAGAAAATAAACGACCTCCGGCGTCAGGTGAAAAAAAAACTGGCCGCAATAAATGCCCATGCCAGGGGCACAGGAGGGGGCCCACCATGCCGGATTAGATTTACAGCGACGGAGCGTGTGGTGGCCCTGACCTTTCACCGTCATGAAGTGGAGGGCCTGCCAGGCTTTGACACAAGTCCGGTCCCCGCGGTGCCAGGTAAGGTTTTTATTTCTCTCAGGTGTGTAGCATGTGTGGGGGAGGGGGTGAAAGGGAATATGTGGCAAGTGTGTGGATCCTCCAACCTGTGAATGTTTTGTGTCATCCACAGCTGTGCAGGAGGGTGCAGGGCCATCTGGCCTGACCGCTCCAACGCCAGGACAGCAGCCTAATGAGGCCCCCCCAACAGGCCAGGCCAGAGTCCGCGGAGGAGGAACAAGAGGAGGAGGATGATCATGAGGAGGACGATCATGAGGAGGAGGAGAATCATGAGGAGGAGGAGTCCATGGCAGGCACTGGACGTTTGGTTTCTGCGGACTCTTCCCCTCTGGCTGCAAGAAGCCTGCCCTCCCTAAGGGGGAGCTCCCCCCCCCTCCTCCCCCAACATGGCTCCCCTCACAAGGGCCTCCCCTTCTCCCCGGCCACAACCATCAGCTGGAGCCAGGAGGTCATCCCAGAGCACCAGGGGGGCGCCCAATCTCCTGCCCGCCTGTCTGAGAAGGAACCAGGCCATCCAGACCCGCCTTCTGAGACAGCTCTGCCAGACTATGGGGCGGGTGGATCAGAGCCTGTCCTCCATCAACGATAGGCTGGGTAACCTGGACTCCCACTCCCGGGCCTCCACAACCTGCCTAAATGACCTGCAAACTACAGCAGCAGGCGTTGGGCAGGATGTGAGGGCCCTTACCCAGGCTATCCAGGGCAACACGGCAACACTTGGTGCTGCCCTGGACAGAATAGCCGTGGCCTTGGAGGGCAGGCCGCCAGGTGGGCAGATCTCAGGGGCTGCTCCTCCTTCCCCGGCTTTTTCCCCTCCCCCATGAGTCTCCCCTGAGGGGCCGGGGCCGTGGCCGGGGGCGCCCCAGGCGTGGCTCACGCAGAGGGCATTAATTTTTTTTCCCCCCTTTTTTTGGTTTGAAAGCATTTTTTTTTTTGTTCTCTGCATTTTTTTTCTTCTCTGCATTTTTTTTTTGTTTTGCTGACATTTTTTGCATATTTTGGGTTGTGAATGCTGTTTGAATGTGGGGGTGACATTCCTGCTGGAAAAGGGGTGTCATCCTCAATTTTGGTGGAGAAGGGTTCCCCAGGACCAGGGAGAAGTGATTCCCAGGTCCGTGTGAATGGTGTATGAATGTACAGTGACATAGTTGGAGCCTTGACGTGGCGTTACTGCTCACCAGTCTTGCATGGTGGACTGGTGCCAATCCAATTTGATGAGGATGTGGGGTGTGTGTGCTAGGGACCATAGTGGTGTGCATGCATGCATTCTCAATGTGCCATGATTAATGTGTGTGTTTAACGTGCAAAGATGCATAATGTGAGCTGGCATGAGATGGGGTCATGAGATGGGGTTCCAGTGCATATGCAGAGTCACCTTGAAGGGAAAAGACAGGAGGATGTTAGTCATGCATGTGCCACTTGTGAGGTGTGCATCACGGGAGGGGATAGTCATGCCTGACTCCCATGTCACTCACCAACCAGCCAGCTGTCCCCATACATGTTCTGTTCGAAATCTGTGGGGATGGGGCTCTGATTGTATATGTAGCTGTCATGGGTGTCATGGGTGGTGCCATGTGTTGGGCTGGTGATGTCCTCCTGCAAGGTTGTGGTAATTCCATGATGGCATGAGGGGTGAATCTGAAGATGCGAGACACCTCAGAATCACTCATGCCAAAGATGTCTATGCGTGTGTGATATATCAAGTGAAGAGTGAGGGGCTTGTATCAGATAAGAATATTGTATTAGATTAAATTGTAAATTTTATATAAGCAAATAAAAAAAAAAAAAAAACATCTCCCGTGCCCTCCTTAGTGCCATCCTCCGTGCCCTCCTCCTTCTTTGTTCATCTAAAGTCAGTAGTATAGCTATGCGCGACGATGCCCCTGGCATGTTGGCATACAGATTGTTGGGCAACACGTGTGACTGCTGAACTCCTCACTAACAGTGTTGCTTTATCTGACAAGTAGACTTTTTTCAAAATTTAGACCAACTTTTAGGTCCTCTAACTTTAGACAGGACATTTTGCTGTTGCGCACATCGCGTAGCCTGCGCAGCAACTGCGTTTTTTTTGTGAATCCCCGTAACTCCCTCATTAGCATATTTGACTAGCAAATCAATGGTGTGTCTAGCGCAGTTTTGCGCGAAGGGAAGCGAATGTCTAACTCAATTACGCCGGACCAAAAAACGTAGATTTCTGGCGTATATTGTTTTGTGAATCGCGTGCAACTATACGCACGCGCACATTTAGACTTACGCACGCGCAACAGCAGTTGCGCAGGCGTAATCGCTCTGTGAATCTGGGCCGATAAGTGTAAACTGATAAATGCTTGTTGAGCAATATCATATGTGAAATGAAGTTCATAGGTAAATCACAAAGTAGATAAGTCCATCAACATAGTGAAAAAGTTCATGAAAAAGTAATCCCACAAGTGGCAATAAATCAAATGGAAAAAGTGCTGATATAGATGTAACCTCCACCGAAATCACAAGAAGCCTCTTACCAATGATCAATGATCTCTTAGTGATAGGAGATCAAATAAAGCATGATACGGTCTGAAATACTCGGTATCAGTCAATGGGAAGGTCCAATGGAGACAGCCTGGTTCTCAGATATGTAAATATCTCCCGATGGGTCATCCACAGGTACATAAAAAACAAATGCCTCACATAGCATAAAACCTTCATTTATTTGATTAAAAGAGTAGACTTGCACTTACATCAAAGTGAAGAAACATTGCGTGTTAACATATCAGCCGGCCGGTTTACAACAAACAGCCGGCCGGTAGAGAGATTTGAGTGCGCGGTGACGTCAGAACGTCTCCTCCCTACGTTTCGTCTGAAAGACTTGATCACAGGATACAGGTGGCGTTCTGACTCACCGCAATATATGCAAAAAGACATCACATGCAGCCTCGATGTGGATTAAACAACCAGCCGCACTGTCGCCATATTAGTTCCTGGAAAGAAACCAGGCAAGAGTAGCGATGCTAACCGCGCTCTGCCCATACTTGAATGTACACAGAAAAAAAGGAAAAAACGAAGCGGCAGAGCGGTCAGAGAATGTGTGACACTCCTGAGGGAAAAAAACGTATTAGTTAACTCTCTAAAAACTGTAAATATAAGTGATCAGCTGCGTCTAATTCAGAACGCACTATCACACTGTTCCCATGTATGTCATTAAAGAGAACAAGAGAACAATACTGCTACTAGCAATAACACACAGCGGCGAAAACAGCTATGTGCTACATGTAATTTTCAGCTAGCAAGCCTGATTATATAAAAAAGCTAGAAAGAATTAGTTACACAATGATAAAAATAATAAAAAACCATGAGACTCCATATAGGAATAATTCATAGTATGTGCAATCACAAAAATCGCAATTATTTACATAAGTCTATGAGAAATGTATATAAAAAATGGATGTTAAAATAAATCATAAAGGTCAGTACCCATAAAAGAGGGAGACCTTGTAAGGACCTAACTAACCCCAATGGGTAAATGGGAAAAAAGGCCTCAAACGTTGGTTGCACTCCACATCGAGCCTGCATATATCAATAATAACAGACATAATACTATAGGTAAGATGTAGATCACACGCACATATCCCTCAAAATCAGTTGAGGAGATATGAAAATAAAAAACAAAAGATTACTATATGCAAAAACAAGGAATAAACAATATAAGAGCATATCAATCACGAATTGGTTATAAAACAGTTGACATCAACTTCTATATTGAGGCCAAAAGGTGTATAGCTTTTTAATTTAAAAACCCAGGACATTTGTAATTTAGTCCTCACCAGATGACTTCCTCTCCAATGGGGGCTAAATTTGTCAATCCCCAGGAACACAGTACCTTTTGGGTTTCTATTATGTGTGGTTAAGTAATGTTTAGATACCGAATGCTGGTATACCCCAATCTAATGTTATTAATATGTTCATTTAGTCGAACCTGTAGGGGGCGCTTCATCCTGCCCACATACTGAAGGCCACACGGGCACTGCAGCATGTAAACTACCCCTACAGGTTCGACTAAATGAACATATCAATATCATTAGATTGGGGTATACCAAGCATTCGGTATCTAAACATTACTTAACCACACATAATAGAAACCCAAAAGGTACTGTGTTCCTGGTGATTGACAGAGGAAGTCACCTGGTGAGGACCATCTCTAAATTACAAATGTCCTGGGTTTATAAATTAAAAAGCTATACACCTTTTGGCCTTAATATAGAAGTTGATGTCAACTGTTTTATAGCCAATTCGTGATTGATATGCTCTTATATTGTTTATTCCTTGTTTTTGCATATAGTAATCTTTTTTTTTTTTCATATCTCCTCAACTGATTCTGAGGGATAAGTGCGTGTGATCTACATCTTACCTATAGTATTATGTCTGTTATTATTGATATATGCAGGCTCGATGTGGAGTGCAACCAACGTTTGAGGCCTTTTTTCCCATTTACCCATTGGGGTTAGTTAGGTCCCTACAAGGTCTGCCTCTTTTAGGGGTACTGACCTTTATGATTTATTTTAACATCCTTTTTTTATATACATTTCTCATAGACTTATGTCCATAATTGCGATTTTTGTGATTGCAGATACTATGAATTATTCCTATATGGAGTCTCATGGTTTTCGCCGCTATGTGTTATTGCTAGTAGCAGTATTGTTCTCTTGTTCTCTTTAATGACATACATGGGAACAGTACGTTCTGAATTAGACGCAGCTGATCACTTTTATTTACAGTTTTTAGAGAGTTAACTAATACGTTTTTTTCGCTCAGGAGTGTCACACATTCTCTGACCGCTCTTCCGTTTAGTTTTTTCCTTTTTTTCTGTGTACATTCAAGTATGGGCAGAGCGCGGTTAGCATCGCTACTCTTGCCTGGTTTCTTTCCAGGAACTAATATGGCGACAGTGCGGCTGGGTGTTTCATCCACATCGAGGCTGCATGTGACATCTTTTTGCATATATTGCGGTGAGTCAGAACGCCGCCTGTATCCTGTGATCAAGTCTTTCAGACGAAACGTAGGGAGGAGACGTTCTGACGCGCACTCAAATCTCTCTATCCGGAATACGGGCTGTTTGTTGTAAGTCGGCCGGCTGATATGTTAACACGCGATGTTTCTTCACTTTGATGTAAGTGCAAGTCTACTCTTTTAATCAAATAAATGAAGGTTTTATGCTATGTGAGGCATTTGTTTTTTATGTACCTGTGGATGACCCATCGGGAGATATTTACATATCTGAGAACCAGGCTGTCTCCATTGGACCTTCCCATTGACTGATACCGAGTATATTAGACTGTATCATGCTTTATTTGATCTCCTATCACTAAGAGATCATTGATCTTTGGTAAGAGGCTTCTTGTGATTTCGGTGGAGGTTACATCTATATCAGCACTTTTTCCATTTGATTTATTGGCACTTGTGGGATTACTTTATCATGAACTTTTTCACTATGTTGATGGACTTATCTACTTTGTGATTTACCTATGAACTTCATTTCACATATGATATTGCTCAACAAGCATTTATCAGTTTACATTTATTATATTTAGCGCGATCTAATTTTTTGTACATTGACTTATTGTGTAGTATAACACTTTATGATCGCTACTTTTTTTGTTACACTAACGAGCGCAATATTGTTCTTTCCACAGATCACAGTATCCTGCTCTTCAGAAATAAGGTCAGAGCTTTCCTTTTATTAATTATCATTGCACATAGGCTTTGGCATAAAGAGACATTTTCGTGTTCAGGAATAAAAGACTGTAAAGTAAAACGAAGGACAGTTTGTAGCATACAGACTCTAAAGTATCTAAAGTGAAAGTCATTTATTGCCTGCATCTTTTGCTATTGCATTTAAAGTGAAAGTTATTTATTGCCTGCATATTGTTATAGCATTTAAAGTAAAATGTCTAAGGCCTCGTACACACGATCGGACATATCCGATGAAAACGGTCCGCGGACCGTTTCCATCGGATATGTCCGATCTGGAGTTTGGTCCGATGGCGTGTACACACCATCGGATCAAATTCCCCGCCGGCGGACGGCGCGGTGACGTGGCGGTGACGTTGACGCCGCCACGTCACCGCACCAGGAAGTAAAACACTTCCGCGCATGCGCCGAATCCATTCGGCGGCGGCGCGGCGGCGGTGCGGGACGACATTTCTGCTGGTAAGTGTACTAACCAGCAGACATGTCGGGCGGACACATTCCCACCCGATAGATTTCAAAGCATGCTTTGAAATCTGTCGGGTGGACAAATCTGTCCGCTAGCCCATACACACGATCGGAGATGTCTGCTGAAACGGTCCATCGGACCGTTTTCAGCGGACATATCCGCTCGTGTGTACGAGGCCTTAGACTAGTATTACCATGCCAATGTTAGAGGATACAAAGATAGATAGGATAGAGGGTGAAGAGCAAGTGAACCTGTCTGAGGTAGAAGAGTCTGATGCAGCATTAGCCTTGCCCCAAACAAGTGAGCTAAGACGCTCAGAACGTATCAGAAAACCGACCCCAAAAATGCAGGAAAATTTGGAGCAAGAAGCAGCATTAAAAGGAAAAAGGTTCACCAGAATATATGATAAGTGGAAAGTGTACATTAAAGATGCTCGTAGAAGCCCCAAGCTCTTTAGATATTGGACGGAAGTGATAAATAGGATTAATAAAATCTTCATGACCTTTTTAGAGCCACAAGTTAGAACCTGTCTGCTAGGAGGTATGGAAGATCATAGAATCCCGGGAGGAGCTTTGGAAAGTGTACTTAGGTGCCTATTCCAAGCTCGGAAGCTAATAGCACAGAGATGGCAAGCGCATGCTACTCCATCTGTTGAGAACTGGGTTGAAACCATTAATGTTTTGATCTGGTGTGAGAGGGTGGCCTTTATCAAACAAGGAAACCATAACAAATTTATAAGATTGTGGGGGCCTTGGTTAAGAGAAATGGGATTCCCCTTGGAGAGATAACCTCTATATGGGTCTGAAAACCCCCTGATCCTAGATGTTGCCAAACTTCCCTACAATTAGAGACTAACGATAAAGAGAAATCGACCTTTCCCTGCTCTCTTTCGCTCTAGGCTTGGATCCTTGTTATGTCTTCTGGACTTTTTTCTCTCCTTATCAATTTATATCCTCAACGAAGATACCTGTTCTTACTTTTTCTAGAACACTAAAGTGGAGGGGGTGGGAGGAGGGAGGAGAAGGGAGGGGATATCCTAAGCCACTGAATCTACACAATATATGGTTGTTTATATATATTAATATAATTGCACTAGACAACTTATGTCAATTGTATGTAACTATACAACATCTTTGTTAAAAAGGAAAGAAAATGAAAAAAAAAAAAGATGCTCGTAGAAAGCTAAAGCAAGTTAGTATAAAAGAAAACTTGAGTGATCTGGTAGAGACGATAGAAGAGTGTGAATCAGAGCTTATGGCAGTGTATGTCAATCTGCGGTCATCCACGACACCTACCCAGGATATTGTGAGGAACATGGACACATGTACTGCAGTCACTAAAGATTTAGTAAAGCTCATGACAGAATTATCATCTGAAGCCAACTATGATGAAGTTAAGGCGAGAAAGAGAATGAACGAGCTCTTCACAAGAGACTATACTAGGTCCTTATGGGGAACCACAATCTTAAGTGGGACTTCCTTCACTAGCAGAAGTGCCAGTCACACATCAGAGTCCTCAAGTACTCTAGCCAAAAGAAAGGAACTTGCTGAACAACTTGCTGTCAAGAAAGCAGAAATCGAGATGGAATCTGCCATTGAGGCACAGCACCATCAAATGGAGGCACAGCGCCATCAAATGGAGGCACAGCGCCATCAAATGAAAGCTCAAATGGAAAGTCTGAAAAGACTGAAAGAAGTTAAGATTATAGAAGCCAGACTAAGAGTACACGAAGAGGACATGAATGGTAGTCATAGGTCCAAATCTGTACTAAGTGATGAAGCGGACTCCTACTCACCTCCATGCATCCAGGAGAATGAAAGAAAACCTTCAGTATGTAGTGAAGAAAAAAGTCATTGCCATTCTATCCCTGCTCAGAAAGATGAAAAGAGAGACTCACTTAATTTAGAACCAAGTGAAAAAATAAAACAGGATAATTATACTCCTAGATGTCACTGCAATGATCAGGAGAATGTTGCGACTATTGTCCCAGCAGGACGGCAGAGAACAGTCCCAGCAAGACTACCCATTCCAGAACCTACTGTATTTTCAGGAGACATACTGAAGTTTATAGAGTGGAAGGCAAGTTTTGAAATGATCATTGAGCATCATTTTTCCAGACCAGTTGACAAGTTATTCTACTTTCAGAGATATGTTGGTGGAGAAGCAAAGAAAGCCCTTGAAGGCAACTTCTATAGAAAAGGCGAAGAAGCCTATAAGCAAGCCTAGGGAAAGTTAAATGCAAGATATGATCATCCTTTCTTAGTACAAAGAGCCTTTAGGGAGAAATTGAATAACTGGTCTAAAATAAGTCCCAAGGAGCACTTCAAACTCCAAGAGTATGGTGATTTCCTGCAAGCATGCAGCAATGCATCCCACATGTACGAGGACTAGAAGTACTGAACGACTATCTAGAAAATCACAGGATGCTAGCCAAGCCACCTGAAGAAGTGGCTTCTAGATGGAATCGCTATGTGACTGAACAGTTAGATCTAAATAAGGACTTCCCAAGTTTTGAAAAGTTTTCTGAGTTCAGTAATAGGTAGGCACGAATAGCATGTAATCCAGTAACAGCATCTTACGCCTTAAAATCCTTAGCAGAAAGGCCTGCGAGAGATACAAGATGTACAAGAGCAATTAGCTTTGCAATCAACACAGCAGCTAAAGGTCTAGATACCTGCGAAAGCAAGCTTAAAGTCACTACTGGGTTCAGTAAAGAGTCAGAACCGACAAATCTTCAGACTACCTTTAAGTGTATGTTCTGTGGAGAGAACCACTCCATACACAAGTGGCAACAATTGAAAGAGAAGTCCTCAAATGAAAAGAAAAAATTTGTACTTGATAATCAACTGTGTTTTGGATGCCTAAGAAAAAGCCATGTTACTAAGGAGTGTAAGAAAAAGGCTACATGCAGCGTCTGCAAAGGACACCATCCTACGCCACTACATGAAGAACGTCCAAAGAAGGATGAATCCTCAATACCTAAAGATGCTGAGGAAGAAAAGAAAGTATCAGTATTCTCTTGCAGAATAAGGGAAGGAGAAAGCAACGGCACATCAATGGTTGTACCAGTGTGCATTTCAAATCCTAAAAGGAGGAACAAGAAGGTATACGCCTATGCACTACTGGATGCCCAAAGCGACGTCACCTTCATTGATCAAGAAATCTGCAAGAAATTACAAGTGGCTACAGAACCAGTCAAGCTCAAGCTCACCACAATGACGGGGAGAGACACATTAGTGAACAGTCAAAAGGTTAAAGGGCTGAGAGTTAGAGGACTTCATTCAAACCTCACATTAAATCTACCTCCATCTTATACGAAAGACGACATACCTCTAGATCGAGATTGTATACCTACCTGTGAAACAGCCAATAAATGGGAGCACCTATCTATCATATCTCATGAGATGTCCCCGCTGAAGGAATTTGGTGTCGGACTGTTGATAGGCTACGTGTGTCCCGAAGCTTTGGTACCACGAGAGGTAATCACAGGAGGAAAGGGTGAACCCTACGCTGTTCGAACTGATCTAGGATGGGGTGTTGTTGGAGGAAATCAGCAGATTGAAAACTCAAGACAGGTGACAGGATTGTGTCATCGAATATCTGTCCAAGAGCTACCAACTGTAAGTTCAGCAAAGGTAATCAAGATCCTTGAATCTGACTTTGCAGACATAAGTTCTGAAGAAAAGAGTGTATCCCAAGAAGACATAAAGTTTGTACACACTCTAGAAGAAAGTATTCAGCAGAATCAACAAGGTTATGTTGAAATGCCCTTACCCTTCAGAGAACGACCTCGTCTGCCAAATAACAGAAATCTTGCCTTAGCAAGATTGAAAGGCTTGAAGAAAAAGATGAGAAGAGATCCCAAATTCAAGCAGGATTATTTGAAATTCATGGAAGGCATCCTTGAAGAAGGACATGCAGAGAAGGTGAATAACCAACCTAAAGAAGGAGAAGTGTGTTACATCCCACATCAAGGTGTTTACCACCCAAAGAAACCAGATAAAATTACTACTTGATTACTATTTGATTGCTCAGCAAAGTATGATGGTGTTGAATTGAACGATCATCTACTAAAAGGACCAGATCTTACAAACACTCTGCCTGGAGTACTCTGTAGATTCAGAAAGTATCCCATAGCGATCATGTGTGACGTTGAAAAAATGTTCCACCAGTTTCATGTGAAGAACGAAGATAGAGACTTCCTGAGGTTCCTATGGTGGGAGTACGGAAATACAGATACAGAGCCAGCAGAATACAGAATGAAAGTACATTTGTTTGGAGCAGCATCGTCTCCAGGTTGCGCCAATTATGGTATGAAGTACTTGGCTAATAAAGATTAAAAGGATTGTCCATCAGCAGCAAATTTTCTTAAGAAAAACTTCTATGTAGATGATGGTCTTATAAGTCTAGAGTCCACAGAATCTGCAATCAAATTAGTAAAGGAAAGTCAAGAATTATGCGCAAAAGGAAACCTGCGCCTTCACAAATTCATCTCAAACAACAGAGAGGTACTGGAATCCATCAGTGACTCTGAACGTGCATCAACAATGAAGAATGTAGATCTCAATTATGATCATCTTCCAGTTCAAAATGTACTTGGCTTGGGATGGAATGTAGAAAACGACGAGTTCTTCTTTGACGTATCCTTTGAAGAGAAAGTTGCAACCAGACGTACCATTCTCTCCGCAGTGGCTTCTATATATGATCCACTGGGATTCTTGGCCCCAGTAATCCTCAAAGCAAAATAACTACTACAAGAATTATGCAGACGGAAGTTGGGGTGGGATGAACCCATACCTGAAGATTTGAGGCCAAAGTGGGAGACTTGGATAAGAGACTTGCAAAATTTGAAAGAAGTTTGGATACCCAGATGTTTTGTACCTCATGATTTCAGAGAGTACAAGAAAATAGAACTGCCAGTAGTTATGGCTATGGTCAGTGCTCCTACATCAGAGTGATAGGAGAAGGAAAAATACATTGTTGCACCAGAGTTGCACCTACCAGTATTCAGACAATACCAAGACTTGAAGAATTAGAGTTAAAAATAGATGAAGAATATTTTTGGACAGACTCACAAGTTGTCCTAGGATACATAAACAACGAAGCTCGACGATTCCATGTCTTTGTTGCCAACAGAGTTCAGAAAATTTGGGAAATGACAAATCCGGAACATTGGCATTACATTGATACAAAGCATAACCCGGCAGATCATGCTTCAAGAGGTCTGAATGTAACAGAATTGAAAAATTCTAATTAGTTCACCGGTCCAGAGTTCCTTTGGAAAAAGGAGATCATACCCAGTGAAGGTTCACAGAATTGTCTATGGGTGATCCAGAAGTAAAGGTTGTACAAACATTGAGCACTGCTGCCAAGTGTCAAGATGACATACTTGAAAGACTAATCAGATGTTCAAAAAGGAAAACGTCTCACTACTCCACTCAAGTTGGAACGTCCTATACAGAAGTTAGTTGTTCTACTTGAGAGTGATAAAAGACACTTGAAAGTTGAGAACCTGTTAGAAAATTCCCCAAATTCATGTTCACATCCTACTATAGGTAACAAGAATTATAGGTAATTTTGGTGGGAGTGTAGCTGGCCAGCTAGAACCTGTCCTAGGTAGCTAATATAACCTACATATATATATACAGCTAGGCCTGCTAAGAACCTAATGTAGAGCACATGCTTAAATGTGAGAGACAAAAGCAAAGTTATTCACAGTTTAATTCATACCAGAAAGCATAAAGTTAAGCTTTTGTGACTCATCACAGGCCTTGGCCAATCTCACATTGAGCAGAGTCTTGACCAGTCACAGCCTGCTTTGCATCCACTTTGTCTGGGAGGTTCCTAGTGCTGTACATGTGCTCTGCTAGTTTGTTCCACTGAGACAGAACCACATGGAGACAGAGACACACAGAGACATACAGAGAGCAGTTCTTATGGAAGCCAGAGGGCAAAATTAGGTAATTATACAGTTATATATATGTTCTTATTGTAAATAGTGTGATTAGAACTGTATACTGATTTAGCTGTGTGTTCAGTTGTAGTTCCATCAAACTTGAACCATATCAAACCTGAATAACTCATCACTCATCAAACCCAAACCTTCATACCGAACCACTCATCATATCATACCTTCAAACCAAACTAAGCTAACCCTGCAAACCACAGTTATACCTTTCAGAGAAATCATAGAATGCTTTAATAACTTACAGAGAGAGAGAGAGAGAGAGAGAGAGAGTAAATACTGAAGAAAGAAATATATCCACCATCTTATGTTAAATGACAAGATTGAATATTTGAAGCACCATTTTCTGTTATACTTATTCATCACGTGTTTTTGTACATGGACTGTCTGCTGCAAAGCAGCAGTATCTTATATGAAGAAAAGTGAAGTTATTAAAGAAGTAATTTTAAGCATTTTGGTGTGCTCTTTAAACCTACTGCTTCCATAGAACAGCAATAAAGGAATTTCAGAGTAATAGACAGTCTTGTTGGACTGAAAAGTCAGAGGTATCACAATTCTTCTAATGCCACAGCGCATGAGGCACTTCATAGTGCTGCGCCTGCCACACTATAACCCAAATGGGATCTAACAGTAGTGCTAGAAGCTCTAGCGCGCCCTCCCTTCGCTCCTATGGAGGAATGCTCATTAGAAGACATTACCTGGAAGACAGCCTTTTTAATTGCCATCACATCGGGGCGCAGGGTATCAGAAATCCAAGCTCTAGGGGCTGAGGTACCCTATATCACCTTCTTCCCGGACCTGCACCTTCCCATTCACCAGTTCATTCCCAAGGTGCCTTCAGTGTTTCATCTCAATCAGGAATGGGTCCTTCCAGCTTTTGGGGAAGATCAAACCTCCTCGAGCCTACTCGAACTAGATGTAGCCAGGTCCTTGAAACATTACCTAAATCTAACTCATGAGTATCAAAAAGACCAACAACTCTTTATCATTCCCAGAGGCGCGAGGAAGGGGAAGGCAGCCTCCAAGACAACAGTAGCAAGCTGAATTGTGAAGCTAATCCAAAAAACCTATCGGGCTAGTGGTCTTCCAATTCCCAAAGCAGTAAACGCTCACTCAACACGAGGGATCGCCTCTTCTTGGGCAGCTCTGGCTCGGGTCTCCCCGGAAACGATTTGCAGGGCAGCAAGCTGGTCCTCCTTCAACACCTTTATGGCACACTATAGCCTAGATCCGGCGGTCTTTACCTCCTGAGACTTTGGGAGAAGGACACTAGAGCTCTCCACTCTGTAATTCATTAAAAATATTTTTTGGGCAGTACCCCCCCCCCCGTAAGCAAGTTATTGACCATTGGTATGCTGCCATGGAGGCATCAGGAAAACGGAAAATGTAATACTTACCTTTCTGTAATCCTTTCCTGGTGCCTACCCATGGCAGCATACACCCTCCCTTCATTTACTTTACTCTATGGGTCTAAGGTCTAGTTACAAAAAATGCCTAACTGGGGGAGCAACTCCTTTTTATTAGAGAGTTAAGTGGTCCTGTGGGTCAGTCGGGGGCGGGGGCCATGACTATTGGTATGCTGCCATGGGTAGGCACCAGGAGAGGAAAATTACAGAAAGGTAAGTATTACATTTTCCGTTTTCTCTTTATTCAGCCTCTTCACCCACAAAATGCCAGGCAGTGTACAGGATGTGATGTAATTGGGGGTGGGTTTTTAAGCTTCAAAAAGGCGGCAGAAACGATTGTCCATTAGCGCTAACAAGGTAAAAGTGCATCAAAAACACGGCAATAGCACTAAGAGTTAAATAGGTGTTTTTTAAAACCTCAGTGTAAAAGTACAGTTAGGAGCATTGAATATACCACTCCTAAAGCGCCCCCTCCCATTGAGGTGCTTTTTTTAACAGCAAAGCGCCTGAAAAAATGCCCCAGTTTAAAAGGGGTCTTAGCAAAGCTTTACCAGCGTTTTTCAGGGCGCTTGCAGTGTGAAAGGGCTCTAAAAGCACTTATTGTGTGTACGATTGTGTGTACGCGGCATAACAGCTTGGTGGGGGTTGCTGGCGTCAGTTCCATCTGGCTGGTTCCGGACCTTGGAATGCATATTTGTAAAGATTACATGCACATTTGGATCACGTGATGCAAGCCTTTTTATAATGCGAGTAGTATACTGAATGATTTTTAATTTTTTTTTATAAAGGGAGTTACACTATGGGATGCTGTATGGCAACCCTCAAAATTTCCACTTGTCTGCTCACATTTGGTGAATGAAAATTAGCTGAGAGCAAGTGTGGAACAGGGGCAGACTGGGCTTTTACTTTCCTGGCTGATCGCTTCTGGCAGAAGCAATACAGTGTTTTTTACAGGAAATCCCTGCCCCCTGGGCCACTCTAAAGCCCTGTATTAATGCCACTGTATTGATGGGCACTGATAGGCTGAATTGATTGGCACTGGTGGAAATGCTGTTACAGATGAAGCTCTGACCAACGCATTTCATCGATAGGACGTCTTCAGGGATTGCTCCTGAAAACATGTGTTTAATAAATGGATGTACAAATGTCTTATGAAATAAAAAATTGCATTATGATTTCCATATGTGTCTGATTTTTTTTTTTTTAAATAGCCCTGGACAAATAGGCTGAATGACATTAATATATTTAGCTATTTTGTAATTTTGTTGACTCCTTCTTTACAGGGCCAGTACAAGGCAGGGGCGGGAGGAGCCAGTGCCCTGGGCGGAGTTCGGGAGGGGGCGCAAAACACTAGAGCATCATGCTTTGTCTCAGCCTCTGCGTTTGGTAATTCTTTCCCAGGGCCGATCCTAGGGTCACAGGCGCCTGGGTGCATAAATATTTCTGGCGCACCCACATGGGCATCATCATTTTACTAACTCCTCCCCTTTACAAATGTTTCTATGGCAATGACTCAACCACAGAGATGCTCCCCCATGAAGTCTTGATTAATCTGGGATCCCTACATGATCTCTTAACAATAAACAAAATACAGGAAGAGAAGCAGATTATTTTATTGGGACCTGGAGGGAGGCCTCTCTGATGGACACAGAGAGGGCTTCTGTTAGAGAATCTGTTCCCAGACATACTACAGACATGATACAGGAGATGGTCAGAAACTGCAGACATGATACAGGAAAGAGTCAGAGACAGCAGACGTAGTACAGGAGATGGTCAGAGACTGAATACATAGTACAGGAGATGATCAGAGACTGCAGACATAGTACAGGAGATGGTCAAAAACTCCAGACATAATACAGGAGATGATCAGAGACCACAGACATAGTACAGGAGATGATAAGAGACTGCAGACATAATACAGAAGATGATCAGAGACCACAGACATAGTACAGGAGACGATCAGAGACTGCAGACATAGTACAGGGGATGGTCTATTACACCCCGTTCACACTGGAGGCATTTTTCAGGTGCTTTAGTGTTAAAAGTCGGGCCTGAAAAAAGCCTCATCTGCAATCCCAGTGTGAGAGCCCGAGTGCTTTCATACTGGGGTAGGTGCTCTGGCAGGACGTCCAAAAAATTCCTGCAAGTAGCTTCTTTGAGGCGCTTTAGGACCGGTGTATACACCGCTGCTAAAGTGCCCCTGCCCATTGAAATTAATGGGTACATCTCATTATACATCACATCTGTAGATGGACTAGGCGCAGGAATGGGCAGGGACTGTGTATCCTATGCAATCTATCATGCCATAAAACACCTAGAGCAGGGGCAGCCCAGAGCAGGTTTAAAGGGATGCTGGGGAGGCCATCCCCCAGCACATAGCACACTGAACACTGTGACTCACCTGTGCAGCCCGAGATAGAGATGGGAGGGAGATGGGAGGGGGAGGCGCTCCAACTGGAGTTGGTGGAGACAGTGCGTGATCCAAATTTCCCAGTGTGAGGAATTCATTCCTTCATTCCCGCATATCAGCACTCAGCAGCCACTGAAAACTAGAACTCCCCCAAGCACTGCTAGGCTGGACGGGATGCCCTATGCTCATACATCAGTTCTGGACAGATACACACCTATGATCAGAACACTAGTTCTGGACGGACACAAACAATGAGAGAAGGGAGGGGAGATCTCTGGCACTTCGGTGCCCCCACCTCTGCAGGCGCCTGGGTGCAATGCACCCTGTGCACCCTGCCTAGGATCAGCCCTGTTCTTTCCAAAAGCACAGCTGAGAATGTACTCTTACCTGCTGCAGGCTTCCCCGCAAAGAACACTCTCCTGGGCACACATTTTCCTGACAGGCTGGGCAGTTGGATTGGGACACTGAGAGCTCCAGACAGGTGGGTAGCTCAGACAGCAGTACACTGCAGTCTCAATCATCACTGCCCAGCAGACACCGGAGAAAAATCTCTCTCCTCGCACAGACTTAAGATAAGGGGAGACAGTTAACAGACTGTTTTCTCCTCCTGTGAGTCCCAACCAGTTCTGCTATCCACACTATGCAATGCTGTGATGTAAACCTGTATTGACCCTTGCAGTGCAGGTTTACTAAAGGGAAAGTAAACTGTTTATGAACAGGTTAGAAATATACTGGGACTTTTCAGGCTGTACATAAGATTTATTTCACACACGCACACACTGTATCTTAATGAAAATCATGCATTTTAATAAAATAAAGTGTGTATGTGGAAAACATCTATGTAGCAACTGAAAATTTCCAGTATATTTCTAACCTATTTAAAGACCACAAACAGCAAGTGATGGGATGCAGCCAAACTCCAGCAAAGTAAAAAAGTCCACTTTGCAGTGCTGGAGGAAAGCTTGTACTTGCTCCAGCCAGCTGCAGAGCTCTCCCCCTTCACCCTCATGCAGCGTACACACAGTCGTTTTTGTGATGAAATGAAACGACGTTTTAAAAACGTCATTTAAAATGATCGTGTGTGGGCAAAACGTCTTGAAATTTTGAACATGCTTGAATTTTTTGTGTCGTTTTACAGAATGTCGTCTTTTGTTTCACAAAAAATGATCGTGTGTGGGCAAAACAACGTTTTTGCCGCTAGTGTGCTGCCAGTTTGCCCCATCAATTGCCGCCAGTGTGCTGCCAGTGTGCCCCATCATTTGCCATCAGTGTGCTGCCAGTGTGCCCCATCAATTGCCACCAGTGTGCTGCCAGTTTGCCCCATCAAATGCCGCCAGTGTGCCCCCCCCTACCCAGCACTTACCTGTCTTGGTCAAATCTATCGCTTCAGCCAATCAGGTGACCGGTAACCAGACCTGGTGCACCTGACTGGCTGAGAGGTGGGTCAGTGTTAGGGCCTTTTCACACTGGTGCGTTTTTGCCGCATTTTTGCCGCGTCTTCATGGTAAAAATAGCGCTATTAAAACGCCCTCGTGCCCCACTCCATTGAAATGAATTAAAAAACGCTGTAAAAACGCAGTAAAAACGTGGTAAAATCGCGGTAAAAACGGAGCATTAAAATCGCGGTAAAACACCGCAATTTTACCGCGGTTTTACCGCGTTTTTCATTCATTTCAATGGATAGGAGCATGGGGAGCGTTTTAATAGCGCTATTTTTACCGTGAAAACGCAGCAAAAACGCGGCAAGAACACGGCAAAAACGCACCAGTGTGAAAGGGCCCTTAGAGAAGCGATTCCCTAACACAGCACTACGTAAGCAGAGAATGCACAGCAGTGCGCCCGCTGCGTAACAATTTGGAAGCCTATTAGAGCCCACCGGCTCTAATTAGGAAGCCTATTAGAGCCTATGGATCTAATCACGCACTTCCAAATACACCCCTACCGCTGTAATTCAGATGCCTGTTGCTCGATAAAGGGCCAGACATCTGAATAGTGGGCGGCAGCAGCGACAATAGATAGATTCATGAATCTAACTATTGTTGATTGACAGGTGCAGGAGAGCGGAGGCAGCGCATCACAGTGTCTGTGGCTTTCAAAGTCCCACTCAAGGGGGAACAGTCCTTTGTTCTATTGCTTTAAGTATATTCTTGTTTTAAAACAACATTGATTCTATGGCGTAGTTTGCCATCATCGCCCTGGGCACCAAATGGCCTTGTCCCAGCACTGCTTCTTTGTGACACCCTTTTGTAGCCTGGGGCATCAAAATAATCAACCCTAATGCCTTGCTTCCCCTAAATGCCTTGCCTGTGCCCACCATATGGCAGTTGTTCTGAGGAAGTGCCACTGTAAATGTTTCAGGAGCTTGTCATAACAATAAAAAGGCTGTTAAAGTGGAATTAAATCTAAGGCGGCGTACACACGAGGGGATATGTCCGCTGAAAACGGTCCGATGGACCGTTTCAGCAGACATCTCCGCTCGTGTGTATGGGCTAGCGGACAGATTTCTCCACCCGACAGATTTCAAAGCATGCTTTGAAATCTATCCGGTGGGAATCTGTCCGCCCGACATGTCTGCTGGTTAGTACACTTACCAGCAGACATGTCGGCTCCCACCACCGCCGCGCCGCTGCCGAATGGATTCGGCGCATGCGCGGAAGTGTTTTACTTCCTGGTGCGGTGACGTGGCGGTGACGCGGCGGCGTCAACGTCACCGCCGCGTCACCACTACGTCACCGCGCCGTCCGGCGGCGGGGAATTTGATCCGATGGTGTGTACACGCCATCGGATCAAACTCCCGATCGGACATATCCGATGGAAATGGTCCGCGGACCGTTTTCATCGGATATATCCGATCGTCTGTACGCCGCCTAAAACAAAAACAAAAAGCCTAGAGCAGGCATATGCAATTAGCGGACCTCCAGCTGTTGCAAAACCACAAGTCCCATCATGCTTGTGGCTGTTAGGCCGCGTACACAGGATCAAATCTGTCTGCTGAAACCTGTCTGCCGGGCCGTTTCAGCAGACAGATTCGATCGTGTGTATGGGCGAGCAGACAGATTTGTTCACCCGACAGATTTCAAAGCATGCTTTCAAATCTGTCTGCTGGAAACCCGTCTGTCCGACATGTTCGATGGTTAGTACACAAAACCATCGGACCAAAATCGCGCGCATGCTCAGACAAGATGAGGGGACTGGAGCGCTCGTTCAGGTAAACCTCGTGTTTGTTTGTGACCTGGCACATTCGTCATTTTATATCTATAGTGTATTGTTTATTGCCTTTTTCTTTTCTTTGTTCTCTTGCTAGAATCAAGCCGTTCTATTGCTGATGCTATTTAGACTGAGTTGTCCCAATACAGCAAAGTTTGATTTTAGGATTTGGATTTGTCTTTTTGTAACTTTTTGCTAGCCAGATGTCCTAATTTTTTGTGCTTTCCTCCACATGAATAGATTTCTCTTTTTTTACTTAATGTTGATCTTATATATTTTAAATTTGTCATCTGCTGTTTATTTTTTGCTTGCAAATTACATTTTTTTTTTGTTTGTTTGTTTTCAAAGATTTTTTTTGTTTTTGTTTGCAACTTATGTTTTATTTTTTCCCCAATGCAATTTTTTGTTTTTTGTTTGCAATTTTTTTTATTTTTTTTTTCCAATGCATTTTTTTGTTTTTTGTTTGCAACTTTTTTTATTTTTTTCCAATGCATTTTTTTGTTTTTTGTTTGCAACTTTTTTTATTTATTTTTTTTCCAATGCATTTTTTTGTTTTTTGTTTGCAACTTTTTTTATTTATTTTTTCCAATGCATTTTTTTGTTTTTTGTTTGTAACTTTTTTTATTTTTTTTCCCAATGCATTTTTTTTGTTTTTTGTTTGCAACTTTTTTATTTTTTTTTCCAATGCATTTTTTTGTTTGCAACTTTTTTTATTTTTATTTTTGCAATGCATTTTTTTTGTTTTTTGTTTGCAACTTTTTTTTTTTTTTGCAATGCATTTTTTTGTTTTTTTTCTAATGTTTGTGGCCTAATCACCACAGTAGAAAACTCAATAGACAAGGTTTGAACGTAAATAAAAAAAGCCATTTATTTAGGCACTAAACAAAATTATAAAGAACCTGATCGGCAGCACTTGATCAGATAGCAACCTACATGCAGACTTGGGAATTCCACAACATTGGATAAAATGAACAACCTCAGGAGACATGAAAACGAAAAAATCTGAATCAGCAGCACATGAGCAAACGAACCCAAGCTGTGGTACTACAACAACCTCACATTTTTGGATAATGAACTGGAAGGCAGGTAATCACCTTCTCGTCTTACTTCCAGCGCCTTCCTTCCTGGCTGCCTTGCAGCGGAACGTCCACGGGCCCATCCACGGCCCCTTGCAGGTGGGGATGATGTGGCAGCAGGAGGCAGAAGATGGGGAGCAGGCTGGGCCGGGTCTCTCAGGTCTGTGTCCCTGGTCAGCATGCCCCTGTGCATCCAGAAAATGACCTTGTTGATTAAGTCCTTTGCCAGTTCCCTTGGCTCCTCCTCCGCTCGGCTCAGTTCATGCGCCACGGAGGCACTGAAGGCTTCAGTGGGGTTGAGGGGGGCCCTCATTATTTCGGCAGCCTCCCTCATCCTTTGGAGGCTATCCTCCTCCATCTGCCTCATGCGCCTCCTTTGGCCTGGTCGCCTCATCTGGAGGGGAGGAACCTGGCTGATGGTGCTCAGCCTGGGCCTGGGGACCTGCTGCACTCCACTCGGCCCGGCCTCCTCCTGGCTGCCACTCACTCCTTCCGCCTGGCTGACATGGTCCTCAGGAGTAGTGTTGAGCGGAATACGCCATATTCGATTTTGCGATATTTCACGAATATATAGAAGAATATTCGTGAAATATTCGTTAATATCGAATATTCGTGATATTTTATCAAAAAAAATTTTTGCGAAATTTCGCTAATGCGAATGTGAAATTGATTGCGAAATTCTCGTCCGCGCATGCGTATGGTCATGCAGGCAGGTTCTTATTGGTCGCTATGGAGGTTGCTAACCTCTGACAACTGTGGTAGGAGAACTCTGATTGGCTCTGATGCAAAAGAAGGGCAGAGAAAGTATTCGCGAATATTCGTAATACGAATATTCGCATTGCGAATATTCAGCAACATAAAAGGATCGCCTCAGCTACTCGGCCCAGGGTCTCTAATCATACCAGCAATGCTTTTAGACGTCGATGGAGATCACTAGGATGTGATCTGTTTTAAAAATAAAAATACATTTTAAAAAATACGAATATTCGCAATAGCGAATATTCACCGCGATATTCGAGTTAATCGCCAATACTCGAATATGCAATATTTGTAACGAATATTCGCAATGCTGCCACCTCCTGGCTGGTCTCTTCCTGTGTATAAAAAAGGGACATGTTGTCAGAATATGTATGTGTGAGGGGCGTGGCCTGGAGCGGCATGGGATAGGACGCTGATGATCTGAGCTCCGCCGGCCGTATATCATTTCCTGACATCCTGTGACCCTGAACGCAGCTTTCACCGAGGTACTGCTATCCCCCAGGTTGGGCGCCTGCCGTGCATATGTCCCCGTCATGATGACACTGACCCCCCTGTCCAAGATGGCGCCGCAGCATCAGGGGAGGAAGTGTCTCGAGGCTCGGACACAGTTAAACTGCTTGAAGCCATCGCTGCCTGTCGGGAAGCCGTCACTTCATGCCAGACCAGCCTCACAGCCCGCATAGAGGAGGTAAAGATTGACATCTCCCTAGTTAGACAGGACTTTCAGAAGCTCAGGGAGCGGATCACAGAAGCAGAGACACCCTTGGGCATGGTGGAGGACTCCATCCCCTTCCTCCTGATCTCCTCGGATACCATGCAGCTTCAGGTCAATCAACTCCTGCAGAAGCAAGACGACATCGAAAACAGATTACGCAGGTGTAACTTGAGGTTCATAGGCCCGCCTGAAGGGGTGGAGGGAAGGAACCCCCCGACATTTCTTGAAGAGCTGCTGGTGGATACCTATGGTAAGGAGTCCTTCTCTCCTATGTTCGCTGTGGAACGAGCCCACCGCATTTCAGGCAAGCCACCGCCCGTCGGAGCACCCCCCCGCACCTTCATAGCTAAATTCCTTAACTTCAGGGACAGGGATGCCATCCTTCGCCTCAGCAGAGTGAAAGGAAATATCCCATTTGATGACAAAATGATCGCCGTCTTCCCAGATTTCTCAGCGGAGGTACAGAGGAAACGCAAGACTTTCACAGAAGTGAAGCGCTGACTGCGAGTCAAGAACCTGAAGTACGCCATGCTGTTTCCCGCTCGCCTGCGTGTGGAGGGAGATGATGGAGCCCATTTCTTTGAGGACCCAGAGGCAGCCTCAGCGTGGCTTGACCAACGTGAAGCAGGCAGATAAGTACTCCTACTTCCTCACAGTAGCCGTTGACACTGGCTCCCAGGCACTTCCCATCATCCCTCCTTGTCCATTTTACTTTATCCATACCTCCCCTCCTTTTCCTCTCCCACATTATTTTATTAAATTTTTTTAATTTCCCCCCTTTTTTATTCATTATACTTTATTGTTTATCAATGGCTTTTACAGCCCCTGGACACAGGGGGGGGGGGGCAATATGACTGCATTCTGACATTGCTCCCTGCCTTGGTACCCCCCTGTAGCCCCGTCGAATGGCGCTCCCTCCCTGGGTCCTGGACTCACCGCCTCCTTTGGATCCCCCCCAGGCCATGTGTAACGTGGGGGGCACATGTGTCTGCATTATGACATTGCTATATAACATTTGTAGCCCCCCTAGCCTGCAGGATCCCTGTACTTCTGCTGAGTGCCCTGGCCCACCTTGGTCTCTGCAGCAGGCTCAAAAGTGACTCCTCTTTCCCGAGGGGGGGGGGGAGTTTTACCACTCTTGTTATAATAATTTTTTCTTTCAAAATGTTTTTTCTTTTCCTGTTCCAGTGGTTTCTACTCAGACTATACTGCAGGGCGACAGACCCACTGCGCCATGCACTATGGTATTAGAATCGATAGCAGTACCATACATGTTGTCTTTATTTTATATAGGGTCAATACTGTTTTCTTATACTCCTGACTAATATACGCATTGTCTCATCGGCCGGCAGAGTATGTCATCCCGCCTGCGAGCCCACTCTATAGAGTGGGCAGTGTCCTGTAATGTGTCGCTAAGTACAGGGTAGTTTCGCCCCATGTGCTGGACTGTACAACCTGGGTTGGTGTAATTGGCGCACTTCTGCGCCCCTGGCTAAAGTGACCCATATATGTTTCCTGCTAATCCTTGCTGTCTCCTTCCCAGGTTGGACATTACCTTTGCCCTGTTGGCGATTAGGGGTTGAGGCCAGCACCAGTTTGGGTTCGTGCAGGGCAGGGTGGGGGGTGTTTAGGTTTATAATGTTTAGTGACAACCTTTCTTGTTCAGTGCAAGCTTATCCTTATTGGTGCCGAATTAGTGTAGCCATGACCTTGGCGATCGCCCCCGCCTGGGGGCGGTTGCATGGGTGGGGGGCCCCCGGGGATATCCCGAGTGCTGGAGTCTTATTCTACCAATACTACCACACATGGCCGCACTAAAGTTCCTCAAGTGGAATGTCCCCCGTACATCCCATTAAAAGGGCAGCTGTGTTTGGGCAGCTTAAGCGTCAGCGTGCAGATGTGGTGGCCTTGGTGGAAACACACGCTGAGGGCTCTATACTGAGGTCCCTGAAACGACCATGGATAGGCTGGGCCTACCACTCTGTTTATACCACCCACTCCCGTGGAGTATCCCTATTGATCGCTAAAAACACACACTTTGAACTCCAGGACTCGGTGATAGATCCATTGGGCAGATATGTATTCCTGAGGGCCAAGCTACATGGGGATATGATGCTGATACTGGCTTTTTATGTACCTCCACCTTTCCAATTTGACGTCCTGACGGAGGGTCTCAACTTCTTGGCACTGCACCCTAATGTGCCAGCCATTTGGTTGGGTGACTTCAATAATGTGCTTGATACAGCCCTAGACAGACTGACAGGACCCCCGAAGTCTTCAACGTCTGCCCATAAAACTAGGTTTGCACGCCTTTTAGGCGATATCAACATGATAGACACGTGGAGGCATAGGCATCCATTGGAGAGAGCGTACTCCTGTTTCTCCACATCCCACCACTCCATGTCACGCATAGACCTTATATTGTGGTCCAGGTCGCTCCTCCCCAGACTGACTAATGCTGGATTCTCCCCGAGGTCCCTATCTGACCACTGCCCATACTGGGCTGAACTCTATTTGCCCCACGCGCGCCCGCCAACGACGTGGCGCCTGAACCCCTTCTGGCTAACTCTACTGCCGGAGGATGACGACCTGGGGGCTGATTGGGAAAGCTTCTTTGTAAATAATGAGGACTCGGCACAGCCACAGATAGTATGGGAAGCTTTCAAACTTCACGCTCGCATGACTCTTACAGCTCACATCAATAGACTAAAACGGGCCTCCGGAGTAGCATTAGATGCAGCAACAGAGGCTTTGGTGACTACAGAGAGGGTATTCACTGACAACCCCACAGCAGAGAGGGCCAGCAACCTTAAATTGTGCTCGAGGACCCTGGATCAGTTAATATATATGAAAAATCCAAGCGAAACCTTTTTTTCCTTCGACAGAGATCATTTGAGCATGGTGAGAGGGTGGGGAAGTTGCTTGCTTACATGATCCACAGTGAGGAGAGACCCCCAGTGGTGATATCTCGCCGCTCTGCGGATGACAGCCTCGTGACTGAACCAGTTCAGGTAGCGACGATGTTCCGTGATTTCGTTTCCTCCCTGTACACCACTACAGCATTGGATGATCCTTCTCTTATGGAAACCTTCTTCGATGGACTCCAGATTCCTCCGTTGTCGGCTGAGCAGGTGCAGGAATTGGAGGAACCATTGACGCAAGAAGAGATATCCTCAGCTTTAGCTGCTAGAGATGTCCAGTTCATGAACGAATCGTTCTTTTGAATCGGTTCTTTTCAGTGAACTGAGTGAATCGATTCATGTGAGTGAACTGAACCGTCTGGAATGGTTCTCTTCTCTGTGCACTCAATACAAAGCATAGGAGAGCAGGTCTGGTAATATGATCCTAGAGTGAGAGAGCTCGGCCCCTCCCTACAACCAATCAGCGTGCTCAAGGCACAGAGACACTCAGGAACTGCATACAAGTCATCACGAGTACACACAGTACACTGAGTTAAAATAATCAAACGAGTTATTGAGTTAAAGAACTATATATGAGTTACTGAGCTGAAGAATTGTATGAGTTGTTAGAATCCAGTACACTGTAATAACCACGAGTCACCACCAGAAGAACAATACATTAAATCACAATGATTAGGGAGCAGAAATACACTGTACAGACTGACTGCTTTAAAGACAGAGAGGACAAAGAGTCAGAATAAGAAAATATACTCATTCATATTAATTCTTTAACCCTTTAGTATTTAGTTAGCTTATCCTAAGGGAGATATGTATGTCTGTTTTAAAAGCAATTTTTTTTTTTTCATTAAACAATAAAGAAACCCCTTTGGGGCAATTTGTAATATACGGTAGGAAGTTATAACGGGTAGTACAGGACATTCATTAGTGAAAAAAAGAGGGGGGAATGATGGGGGAGGGGAAGTTCGCAAGTTATTTAATTGGTAGGGGCAAGTGTGTTTGCGACTACCTCAGATGGTTGTATTGCCATAACCATTTTACATGACTAGTAAATGTATGAAAGGTAATAGGGGGACAAAGAAAGGGGTAGGTGGGATTGGTGATCTCAGAAGAGATCAAAAAAAGAAAAGGGGTTACTATGGCAACTAAACAAATGATCCGAAGTTAATATTCAGTACAAAAAAGGAGAATTTTAATTATTAAAATATCTGAGCATAATTAATACAGAAAAGAATATAAATTTGTTTTTAAGAGAACAAATCAATTATCAAAATTGGTGTGGTACCATGAACATGAATAACAAACAAGACACACAATAGACAACAAAAATCACAACACTAGTCCGGACGAGGAAGTTCAGTCAACAGTATCTCGACACTGTATTCACACAATTGGTGTTATTAGTTTGGATTGGATGAATTTAATTAAATATATGAATTAATCAGGGAAAACAATGTATCACCTGGTTGTCGGCCAATCATTACCAAATTGGTGTGGTGTCTGTTGGCTGAACTTGGTGTGTGAAGAGAGAGAGAAGTGAGTGGTAGGGAGGGGGGGAAGGTATTTTTCAGCTGCAGCAATGTAAGATTCCCAGTCAATCATGTAATCGCTCATTTCATTCAACTCAATTAACTAGGTCTCATCAGGGCAATTAGTTCCCGTATAGTCTGATGCTGGTATATGTGGAGATAGGTCTGATTGGTGGAGTCGATCCTCAAGATGATATCAGAATGGTATTATATAGGAATGGGAACGTTAATGTAAATTCAAAGGTGCTCGTATTGTAGAGCATAAAAAGTGTCCCTTAATTGTGGATTAGTAGTTAAATACTATATTGTAACATTCCCATATTTGATAATACTATCATATGAGGCACTAGAGATTACACGTCACCGGCAGTACGTACGGACGTAATTATTGCAGATAGTGTCCTGTAATGTTTCTCAAAATCATGCATGATATTTAAAAGGAGGTTCTGTACTTTACCAGAGGACTGTTAGTATCCATCCAAAGGCAGGTTTGTGTGTAGCGCCGTACGTTGGCTGGGTATACTATTGCAGACCTGAAACGGATCCTCAATTGCTTGGCTGAAATAGCAGATGCAATAGGAATTTGTTGCCTAGTCTTAGTATCACTTGCAGCTCTTGTTGACTATGTGCTGCGGTTGTGCTCATGAATACAACAGGACTCCGCAATCAGATGTTGGTCTCCACGCTGAAGTTGAAGCTGGCTTCTCCGGCTCTCTCATCATCGCTCATCTCTCATCTCTTTCAAACACAGATGATGTTGTCGTCATGTGACTAGCGTCGGTGGTGACGTCGACGCGTTTCACCGTACCCAATGGCGTAGCTTCTTCCTGGACGTGGTTCTTAGTCAGCTGATGTTCGCCTTTTATTGACGGAAGTCAGCTGCTACTTGTCACCATTCAACGGGATGGTGTTGTTCAATGATCGTATAGGGTAAAGTGAATTGTGATTGTCATGGTTATGTTTCAGACAGCTATTTAACTAATTTTAACATGTATTGAAGAAATTATAGCATTCAACTAATATATACATGGGAATAACATTATTCTGGTTAGCTATTCTTTTGGCTTTCTCGACTAGAAGGAGATACATTTGATAGGATAGTGTGGTAAAAAGCAACACAAAACATGTATAAAGCAAAAAGTATTGGATTTCTTATGCAGAAATCGGGACAAGGTAATCATTTAAATAAATAAAGGTTGGTTTAATGATCTAGAAAAACCTGTAGGTTGAGTTCCGTGTTCAAACCAATAGGCACAAGCGATTTAAGGCGATAGACCCAGGATTTTTCTTTTTGCAATAAAATTCGGTCATAATCGCCTCGCCTATTGGGTAATTTAAGGGCATAAATCCCTTTGACGATCATCCCCTTGGAGTTGCGATTATGGTGTTCAGCGAAATGTTTGGCAAGAGGTTTCTCCGGATTTTTCGGATCCGGAGAAACCTCTTGCCAAACATTTCGCTGAACACCATAATCGCAACTCCAAGGGGATGATCGTCAAAGGGATTTATGCCCTTAAATTACCCAATAGGCGAGGCGATTATGACCGAATTTTATTGCAAAAAGAAAAATCCTGGGTCTATCGCCTTAAATCGCTTGTGCCTATTGGTTTGAACACGGAACTCAACCTACAGGTTTTTCTAGATCATTAAACCAACCTTTATTTATTTAAATGATTACCTTGTCCCGATTTCTGCATAAGAAATCCAATACTTTTTGCTTTATACATGTTTTGTGTTGCTTTTTACCACACTATCCTATCAAATGTATCCCCTTCTAGTCGAGAAAGCCAAAAGAATAGCTAACCAGAATAATGTTATTCCCATGTATATATTAGTTGAATGCTATAATTTCTTCAATACATGTTAAAATTAGTTAAATAGCTGTCTGAAACATTACCATGACAATCACAATTCACTTTACCCTATACGATCATTGAACAACACCATCCCGTTGAATGGTGACAAGTAGCAGCTGACTTCCGTCAATAAAAGGCGAACATCAGCTGACTAAGAACCACGTCCAGGAAGAAGCTACGCCATTGGGTACGGCGAAACGCGTCGACGTCACCACCGACGCTAGTCACATGACGACAACATCATCTGTGTTTGAAAGAGATGAGAGATGAGCGATGATGAGAGAGCCGGAGAAGCCAGCTTCAACTTCAGCGTGGAGACCAACATCTGATTGCGGAGTCCTGTTGTATTCATGAGCACAACCGCAGCACATAGTCAACAAGAGCTGCAAGTGATACTAAGACTAGGCAACAAATTCCTATTGCATCTGCTATTTCAGCCAAGCAATTGAGGATCCGTTTCAGGTCTGCAATAGTATACCCAGCCAACGTACGGCGCTACACACAAACCTGCCTTTGGGTGGATACTAACAGTCCTCTGGTAAAGTACAGAACCTCCTTTTAAATATCATGCATGATTTTGAGAAACATTACAGGACACTATCTGCAATAATTACGTCCGTACGTACTGCCGGTGACGTGTAATCTCTAGTGCCTCATATGATAGTATTATCAAATATGGGAATGTTACAATATAGTATTTAACTACTAATCCACAATAAAGGGACACTTTTTATGCTCTACAATACGAGCACCTTTGAATTTACATTAACGTTCCCATTCCTATATAATACCATTCTGATATCATCTTGAGGATCGACTCCACCAATCAGACCTATCTCCACATATACCAGCATCAGACTATACGGGAACTAATTGCCCTGATGAGACCTAGTTAATTGAGTTGAATGAAATGAGCGATTACATGATTGACTGGGAATCTTACATTGCTGCAGCTGAAAAATACCTTCCCCCCCTCCCTACCACTCACTTCTCTCTCTCTTCACACACCAAGTTCAGCCAACAGACACCACACCAATTTGGTAATGATTGGCCGACAACCAGGTGATACATTGTTTTCCCTGATTAATTCATATATTTAATTAAATTCATCCAATCCAAACTAATAACACCAATTGTGTGAATACAGTGTCGAGATACTGTTGACTGAACTTCCTCGTCCGGACTAGTGTTGTGATTTTTGTTGTCTATTGTGTGTCTTGTTTGTTATTCATGTTCATGGTACCACACCAATTTTGATAATTGATTTGTTCTCTTAAGAACAAATTTATATTCTTTTCTGTATTAATTATGCTCAGATATTTTAATAATTAAAATTCTCCTTTTTTGTACTGAATATTAACTTCGGATCATTTGTTTAGTTGCCATAGTAACCCCTTTTCTTTTTTTGATCTCTTCTGAGATCACCAATCCCACCTACCCCTTTCTTTGTCCCCCTATTACCTTTCATACATTTACTAGTCAGGACATTCATTAACCATGAGTTATATTTCTAGAATTATTGCAGTCTCTCTGACGTTTGTGGTGACACCTAACGTGTGAAGAAATCATTGTTTATGTACACATGCACGCCCTACACACGTTTAATCACATGCAGATATCGGGGTCCGTGGGGATAGTTTTAATTTTGTTTATTTTTTCACTTAACAAGCCCCGCCCCCCTATGTAATAGTTTTTTTTTTTTAAGTGACAGGTTAATTGCATCTGGGGTCTGTTATACGATCATATGAGTATAAGATTGTGCTCTGTAACCTGGGTAGCAGGTGTTCTGTCAGATCAAGCATCTATAGGATCAGCCAATATTGCCACTTACAGCGACGCACAAACAGCTGTATAAACGAAAAGCGGGTTTTTGTGCATGTGAACTGCATTCTGATGGGCCAACTTCACAGTTAAAATGGCTAGCCATCAGATTTGTCTGTAGTCTTTACAGTGCATAATGAGGCTCCTTTCATACTTGTGCGACTTGGGACTACAAAGTCGCATGACAAGTGCTACCCCATGATTTCCGAGTACCGTCCATATCTGTGCGTCTTCAAGTCGCAGCAACTTCAAAGTAGTCACTGCATTACTTTGGTTCGATTTTGATGCGACTTGAGGCAGAAACCTCAAGATTATATAGGTATTGCTTCAAGTCGCATCAAAATTGCATCAAAGTCACGGTAAAAACCGTGGAAAAAATTGCATGACTTTCAAGTCGCACAAGTGTGAAAGCCTAAAGATTAAATTTTACTACCGTGAGTACTTTGCCCACCCGCACTAGTAAAATCCGATCATTTTTAATGTGCATGCGCTGTGAAGACTACGGAAAAATACAATGGTTAGCAATATTAACTGAAGTTGGCCCATCAGAATGAGATTCACATGCACAAAAATCCACTTTTCATTTACACTGCTTTTTGTGCATCACCACCTGGCTAATCTGACAAATTGTGATCTGATACTATAGGATTGTCCTCTGAGCACGGAACCAAATACAAGTAAATATCCCCAGGACCTGCAAACCTGTGAAGAATCGTTCTATTGCTTCTAATCATTTAAGAAGGTTGAATCAGAGCTTTGGTTCACTTGCTTGTCAGTAGACTCAGCAAGTGAACTGAAGAACTGAAGAATCGATTCATTGAATCGGTTCATTTCAGTGAGTGACTCGAAATGAACCGATTCAGTTAAAAGAGTCGAACTTCCCATCACTATTAGCTGCATTTCCCACATCTAAGGCCCCAGGCTCGGATGGCCTTCCTGTGGAGTTTTACTCCGCCTACTCGGACATATTAGCTCCCAGACTACTCACACTATATAATTCCATCTTTGAACACTCTGCCCTCCTGGCCTCTATGAGAGAGGCTGCTATAGTGCTTCTCCCCAAGCCCGGAAAGGATCCGCACCTCCCAGAGTCTTATCGCCCCATCTCCCTGCTCCAGGTGGATGTCAAGATACTTGCAAAGGTGCTTGCCATTCGCCTGAACAAAGTCATCCTCTCACTGGTTCATGGGGATCAGGCGGGCTTCATGCCAGGTAGGAACACATCGTTCAATCTCCGCAGACTGTTTATTAATCTTCAGGCTACCCACGATAATCCGGGATCCAGAACAATTGTTACCTTGGACACAGCCAAGGCGTTTGACTCTGTGGAGTAGCGCTATTTGTGGGCATGCCTCGGTAGATTTGGACTGGGACCCAGATTCAAAAAGTGGGTTCAATTTCTCTACCAGAATCCGGTGGCCAGAGTCCTGGCCAACGGATGGCCTTCAGATACATTTTCTCTGTCCAGGGGTACTAGGCAGGGGTGCCCCGTGTCGCCACTGCTGTACGCGCTTGCGGCAGAGCCCCTAGCTATAGCGATTCAAGCACATAATGGGATTGTGGAATTACATAGAGAGGGGCTAGTAGAAAAAATAAGCACATATGCTGATGATACTATACTATATCTGGACGAATCAACTGACTCTCTACCCCAGGCCCTATCCCTAATTGAATGTTTCGGTGTCTTCTCTGGACTGAGGATAAACTGGAATAAGTCCCAGATTCTTCCTATAGACAGTTTCCCAACACCTGGCGATAGAGCGTTGCTTCCCCTGCAAAGAGTTAGCTGTATTAAGTACCTTGGAATTTGTGCCACTAGGGATCCAGCTGATTATGTATCTCTAAATGTAACGCCACTATTTGACATGCTCAAGCACAAGACACAGATATGGGCACAATTGCCTCTAGGTGTCATGGGCCGCATAAGTCTCATTCAAATGATTTTGCTGCCAAAAATTCTATACGTGCTCTGGCACTCTCCTGTGTATCTGGTGCTCAGGTTGTTCAAATCCTTTGAGGCTCTTCTAAAACCATTTGTCTGGGGCAATAATAGGCATAAACTCCTGTGGCACAGGCTTAAAAACCCAACTGACCTCGCGGGGATGGCCCTCCCTGACTTTAACCTGTACTATCTCGCTGCTCAACTCTCGCAACTCTTTCACATCGACAAGACTGACAGGGACAGGTTCTTGGGCTTCCTATGCCCAGACTGGTCTTGTCCAACATTGGACTCCATGGTGGTGGTGGCTGCGGGGACGGGGGGAGCAGGTGGACAGACAGATCGTACAACTCTCTTGTATCAGTATAGGAGGGTGTGGACTCTGGCGTCGGCTAAATTACACATACCCCCCTTGAACAGCTTCACCCCTCTATGGCACAACCTCGCCCTTCCAGAAGTTAAGGCACTCCCGGATAGCGGGCTGTGGAGCTCGAGAGGCGTATTCTATATATCTCACATCACCCTCCGTGGAAAACTAAAAACCTATGACCAACTGAAGTTAGAATTCTCACTTCCCGACCATATGTACTTTAGATACCTACAGCTTCTTCACGCATTTCGTACACAATTCCCCCTAGCTGACCCATCCATAGAAAACAACCCCTTGATGGAGGCAGTAAAATACCCAGACCCTAAGAAACTGATTTCCAGCTTCTACAGCATGCTGTCACTCCCTACAGCGACCGTGGCGGCGTATTCCCTTTAAAACTAGGTGGGAGTGAGATGTTGGCCCCATCGCAGATGATGAATGGAGTGACGCCTTAGATACGTGTAAATTGGCCTCTCCCAAATTGTCTGATCGACTGACGCAGATTTTTATAACGCACAGAGCTTATCTCACGCCGTTGCGGATTTCAAAATACAAAAATGACTCCTCGGCTGCCTGTCCAATGTGCAGTCGAGGACTAGGCACTTTTTACTAGTGTTGCTCACGAATATTCGTATTGCGAATATTCGGCTCGAATATGGCATATTCGAGTATTCGCGATATATTCCGAATTTCGCGGTGAATATTCGCTATTTCGAATATTCGTATTTTTTCAATTTTTTTTTTAGAACAGATCACATCCTAGAGATCCCCATCGACGTCTAAAAGCATTGCTGGTATGATTAGAGACCTTGGGCCGAGTAGCTGCAGCGATCATTTTATATTGCCGATAAATCGCAATGCGATTATTCGGCAATAGCGATATCGCGCGATTATTTTCGAGAAATTCGCAATATTGTTTTTAGCTAAAATAACACATATATTCGATTTCAGAGTGTTACTGTCGAAATTCCGCAATAAATTTCTCATTCGCATTTTTGCGAAATTACGATAAAATATCAAGAATATTCTGAGCCAATCAGAGTGCTCCATTCCGCATTTCTCGAAATTTCGCAATTATTTTGTATTATAAAATATCAAAAATATTCTGAGCCACTCAGAGTGCTCCTTCCGCATTTGCCGAATATTCGCAATTATTTTGTATTGTAATATATCAAGAATATTCTGAGCCAATCAGAGTGCTCCTTCCGCATTTGCCGAATATTCGCAATTATTTTGTATTGTAATATATCACGAATATTCTGAGCCAATCAGAGTGCTCCATTCCGCATTTCTCGAATATTCGCAATTATTTTGTATTATAAAATATCACGAATATTCTGAGCCAATCAGAGTGCTCCTTCCGCATTTGCCGAATATTCACAATTATTTTGTATTGTAATATATCACAAATATTCTGAGCCAATCAAAGTGCTCCTTCCGCATTTGCCGAATATTCGCAATTATTTTGTATTGTAATATATCACGAATATTCTGAGCCAATCAGAGTGCTCCTTCCGCATTTGCCGAATATTCACAATTATTTTGTATTGTAATATATCACGAATATTCTGAGCCAATCAGAGTGCTCCATTCCGCATTTCTCAAATATTCGCAATTATTTTGTATTATAAAATATCACGAATATTCTGAGCCAATCAGAGTGCTCCTTCCGCATTTCTCGAAATTTCGCATTCGCATTCGCAATAGCGAAATTTCGCAATCATTTCATTTCCAAAAAATATCACAAATATTCGTATTTAGCGAATATATCTCGAATATTCGACTATATATTCGAGATATATCGCGAAATCGAATATGGCATATTCTGCTCAACACTACTTTTTACCACCTTCTTTGGCACTGCCCCAAAATAGAGTCCTTTTGGTCTTCGGTCGTAAGGTTCCTACACGATACAATGGGTTCTACCATTACCCTTGAGCCAAAACTGTGTCTCCTAGGAATCTTCCCCAACCCTGACATTAACAAGTTTTCTAAAGTACTCGTACATGAAACACTTTTCTCTGCGCGAAAGGTGGTGGCTAGGAAGTGGATGAGACCTAATCCTCCAGATATCTTACAATGGATTGCGGAGGTCAACGCAGTCTTACCGTACAAAAAATTGATGTAATCTCACAGGGGCTGTCCCTCTAAATTTGAAAAAGTGTGGGATAGGTGGCTCAAGACCGCGGATACATGTATATAGTCTGAAGAGTCGTGACCTATTTCTCTTGCCCTGTCCCCTGGGTGGGGGGAGTTGTGTGTAGCGGATAGGGAGGGGGGACCCCAAGAGTCATGTGTTGTCGTTATCTCATGGTTACCGACTATTTATTTTTTTCTTTTTCTTTTTTGGCACTGAACAAGTAGTCTCAAAATCCGGTTTATTCTGTTAAGATCTGTTATTATACTTCACTGTCAAGAGAATACTGTAAGATGCACTTACTGATTGTCATAATTTCCTCCTGTATGTACTGTATCTTTTTTTTAAAGTAATAAACAGACCTTTTATGAAGAATATGTATGTGTACAATCATTGTCAAGCTACTATCCAAACTCATTGGGGGTTATTTACTAAAGCAAAATTTACTTAGCACTGCTAAAGCCCTTGAGAAAGTACACTGACTGAAAGTCCACTTGGAAATGCAGTCGCTGTAGATCCGAGGGGGACATGCAAGGAAACCCAAAAAAAGCATTTTTAGCCTCCACCTGATTGGATGAGAAAATCAGCAGAGCTTCGCCTCATTTCAGATCTTCCCCTCAGATCTATGGAGAATGCCCTTCCAAGTGCACTTGCATTGCACGTGTAGTGCAAAGTGGATTTGCCTTTAGTAAATAACCCCCAATGTCTCCTGCTGCTACAATGCTGGCCAGCTCTGCTCCATTGTTGTCCAACAAATTTTTTGAACATGCAGACCCTTTGGTAACATTAAAATAAATACATGCCATCTACAATCATCCACAATTATTTGAATGTTAGCAATCATCAAGGCACTATTTCATGTGTAGATATCATGCCCCTCACAGCATTGATGAGATAATACACTACCTTATTACCTCTGTCCAACCAATACAGAACAATACATGCATGTGAATAGTATACACATAACAAAAATAAAGAGGTAGAGCATTGTCATATATATATTTAGTGATGTGTCCAAGCAGTTGTTGAACAAAATCGCATGGTGGCCCCAAGATACCTAAATAGCGCAAACGGTCCAAACAACGTCCCAAACCCCCACCCCCCCATGGGGCTCAAAAGTTTATAGGCCTCTGCTGATCCCATGTTGTAATTTACCTTCGTCTCTGTAGCTCCTCGCGTACGCTCGAGTAATCTCCGCGTAACCTACGTAATCACGTCGTTATCCTTATATAGGCCACGCAAGCATGTAATGCCGCCCTCTTCGTTCGCAATTTGTCCGCCCGCTTTTAACCCCCCTATAACATGTTTCAACCTCCTGGGCCTCATATTGCAATTTACCGGCGTATGTGTATGTCATCGTTTTAACGCACGACTGATCTCCTCGTAATAACGACGTATCCATCCGCACATGCGTGAAACGCCGCATTCGTCGCCGCCCATGACGGACCTTTTCCTCTTTTCCACGCCCCTTATCACTGTAAAACGAAAAGATGGCGATGTCACACAAGCGTGCAGCATCCTCTCATCAGGATCAGGAAGGGACAGAGCCAGGAACGTCCCGATCAAGGCCCAAGCGGTACAAGGCCACCAATATGAGTTTAGAGGAGATGGTGGAGATGGTACACATCCTGCGCAGGAAGGATTATAATGGGGATTATGGTCCATACAACACCCCTAACCGCAGGGCCAAAATTATGGAGAAGGTGGCAAAGAGGCTTCATGAGATCTTTGGGGTGACCAGGTCCAAAGAGCAGCTCCGCAAGCGCTGGTCCGATTTGAAGCTGTGTGAGCCAGACCAGTTTCGGAAGATAAAGAAAATAATTGATAAAATTATTGTGTTATCTCATTGTTTGCTATGTATATTTCTACATGTGCCTCGTTGGCCTGGTTGTACTTTGGAACACATGTATTATTTTTTTAGGTAAAAATATGACGTTTTGCACGATCGTTTTTCTAAACATCGTTCCATCACCTCGTTTCACACAAATCCAATGTCCTAGGAACAGCACACCAGGACATGGCTATTTGGCGTAAACTAAAGTTATTACACATTGTGGAAAATATAATGTTTATTTTTGAACTTAGTAGAATGTGAAAAGGCAAACAGGATTCATTCACACAGTGATAATGAGCAGCTGGATTCACATCTGGACTCAAGAGCACCTGTGTCTCCCCCATAATGAGATTTTTTTTTTATGGTCTCTGACACATAATTTTTAGGGAGGGCCATCCATGTGTGTCACTTCGTTAAAAAGGGTCATTATCACAGCTTGGGATAAGTCATTATAAAAACAAAGGTTAGGTTTGGTAGCTGAAGCCAATAACAAAAATGTGTTAACCCACTTTGACGCAATGATTATGATTTATTAATGCCCTCCTCCAATATCTGTGTGCTGATAAGTATACCTTTTGTTTCCTGATATTTATAGGGGAAAGAAGAGGACAGCATTTTGAGCAGGCAAGGAGGCCCAAACTCTCTCCTAAAAAAAAAATCTCGGCATGTGGAGGAGGAGGAGGACCATGTAGAAGAAGGAGTGGTGGAAGGGAGAGAGGAGGAAGATGAAATTGTGGAAGGAGTATTTAGGGAAGAAGAAGGAGTTATGGAAGAAGGAGGAGTTATGGAAGAAGGAGGAGTTGTTGAAGAAGGAGAAGTTAATGAAGAAGCAGGAGTTGTTGAAGAAGGAGGAGTTGTTGAAGAAGGAGGAGTTATGGAAGAAGGAGGAGTTGTTGAAGAAGGAGGAGTTGTTGAAGAAGAAGGAGGAGTTGTTGAAGAAGAAGGAATTATTATGGAAGAAGGCGAAGTTGTGGATAATAGGGAGGTGGAGATTCTTAGCACAACAGGTCAGTGTCACCGCAGCTTCACAGGGATAAAGAGAAGTAGATAGGCCTGCGCATTACTATTTTTTTTATTTTTTATTTAGGGGATGAAGATGCTGCGAGCACATCCAGTGGTCCGCATTTTTCAAGTGCAGGTGCACAAATTGTGATACAACAAATCATGGAGTGTAGCACAGAGATGGATAATATGAGGCAAAGAATGGTTGTAATTGATCAAAATTTTAAAAATATTATTGATATGATAGGCCGTATAAAAGACTAAAACCCCCAGCCCCGCCCCCCCATCCCCCAACCGTCTTTTAAATAAATAAAAAAATACACCACATGTGCTATTTGCCATCACAGGTTATCGATTGTCTGTGCTTTGTGGGTACACCCCCTTCCTCCCTTCTCAAGCAGGTGAGAGGGAAGGGTTTGCACCCACAAACCACATACATTGATCACCCATGATGCCAGATAGCACATGTGGACATTTGTTATGGGAGGTCAGGATATAATCCCCATTTGGCCCCTCTCACACACAGAATGTGTGCATCTTCCGATTTTGGCGTGTTCCGGGGTGACATTGGGAGACTGTTGTAGTAATTAAAATGTTGAACTTTGTAAATTGTTATTTTGTACTATTTTATATTTAAAAAAAAAAAGGGTTTTGGATAATCCATAATGTTAAAAAAAAAAAAAGGACAGATTTTGTCTCCAAAAATGTAAAATTTTGGGAAACCCAAAAAATTACAATTAAAAAATGTAAACGCTAAAATGAGTGGCTTGTTCTTTATATATGCTCAATACCCAGTTTGTAGATGAGTAACTTTTAACTACAGGCATAACCCGCTTTTAAGTACACACTAGGGTTTATTTCTTAACACTGCAAATCGCAATATCAGGCTCACATCTGCATAAAAACCAAAAAGCTTCTAACCCCAGCTTGTTCAGTTAAGCCTGATAAGAAATCCTGGAAGCTCATTGGTTTGTGTGCAGAAGTGAGCCTTTTATTGCGCTTTCCAGCTTTAGTAAATAAACCCCATTGTGTACTTAAAAGTGGGGTATGCCTGTAATGTGCAATTGTGGTTATTTACTAAAACATGACAACTACATTTGGCACTAGAAGTGCACTAGTTCGAGAACCAAGAAGACAGATAAAAAGAGAAAAAGCAATAATGACAAACAACTGTATATAGAGTCCAATGGTCGAATTCTTTATTATTTTTTGGAATATTTCTTTCTTTTGGGGGCCGAATTAGAAAGAAATATGATCTGGCATAGCTATGGCCCCCCGACCCATGAAGTACTCAACATAGAGTAGATTGGGTGGCTGAGTCAGCGCGACCAGTGTCCAGCCCAGGAAGGGTATCTGAGGGTAGTCCTGCCTCAGCACCGATGTTGGGTAGGTACGTCTGCGTAAAAAATTGTGCAATATGCAATAGGCAAGAACAACATGGTTCAATTTATATTTTGCCAGGTGTATCGCTGTCTGGAACGGGCGGAACTGGCTGATGAGTATCCCAAAGGCATTCTCGACTACCCTCCGGGCCCTGGCCAGCCTAAAATTGAACACTCTCCTCTCCGGGGTGAGGGTCCTCTGGGGAAAAGGCCGCATGAAATGAGGTCCAAGCCCGAAAGCCATGTTCCCTAAAAAAACAAACGGAAGTCCTTCCACATTGTCTTCATCCGGTGGCAGTTCCAGACCACCAGTCTGTAGACGGGTGTAAAATTCAGTCCACGTGAACACTCCCCCATCAGACTGCCGGCCGCTCTTCCCCACATCCACATACAAAAATTCGTACTGTGCCGACACCACCACCATCAACACGATACTATAAAACCTTTGTAGTTAAAATAGTAGGACCCTGAACGGGGTGGAGGCACTATGCGGACGTGTTTCCCATCTATTGCTCTTCCGCAGTTTGGAAAATCACAACGCAGGGCAAATTGGGAAGCCACAGTCTGCCATTCCTGTGGCGTGGAGGGAAACTGTGGGGACAAACAAAAAAAAAAAATTAGTACTTTGGCACAAAAACATTGCAAACACAATACAAAAACCATCCTTGTGCAACATCACAGTATTAACATTTTTATATTATTATTGTGGTGGAGTTGTGGCCACAAAAATATCCCACTTATTATCACACTCCCCACCCCTCTGATGGGGCAAGAAACATTTTTAGGGGGGGTGGGGGTTGAACTACAATGCAGCAGAGAAAAAAAAGCCACACACACCAAAACAAAAAAAGGCTAGGTGTGTTTGTCCCTAGGATAGCATGCTGGACAGGTTAATAGTGATGCAAGGTAAAAATATGTAGGTAGGCCAACAAAAAGAACATGGAAAGCTTATCAACATGCATGCATGGGGAGAAAAGGGAACATTCAACACACAGCATAGAACAATCATGGTAATTAGGGAACAAATGCCAAAATAATTAACAATAGCTACAATTTGTAAAGACAGAGATTGTGAGGTTCCTAAAAGAGGAAACTTACCTTCATGACCTTACCTTACCTATATCACCTCCTGCATGACTTGTATGATGGCAGAACACGTCTCCGGTATGATGATCCCAAGTGTCTGGGGAGAGATGCCTGTCGAGAAATTGAGGTCCTGCAGGCTCCTCCCAGTTGGCAGGTACCGCAACGTGGCAATAAGCCTCTGCTCGACCGTGACCGCTTGGCGCATCACAGTGTCCTGCCTCTTGATATAGGGGGACAGAAGATCCAGCAGACGGTTGAAAACGGGGTCCGTCATACGGAGAAAGTTCCTGAAGTCATCAGGATTATTCTCCTGGATTTCCCTAAGCAGAGGCATATGAGAGAATCGGTCACACTTCCGCAACCAATTCTTGGCCCAGGAACTCCTCCTCCCCCTGTTCCTGGCCAAAGGTCTGGAATAATTATAACAACCAGAAGCAAGCCCATATCCAGCACGAACTTTAGCAAAGTTACGCTGCTGCTCCATAATGGCTTCAAACCGGCCGGCTGGTCAGTCAAGAACACACTCAAACAGAAAGCACCCCCAAATCCAGCAATACCTGCAAAGTACGCACGACGAACAGATACCCGCGGACAGGACGCCACTGCAAAGCAGAAACGACCCGACAGCTAGCACTGACTGCCAAATACGCACCCACAAGCACACACTGAACCCGAGAATACGACCTGTAAAGCGCGGAGACTGAAAAGCGCGAATCGGCTCTAACCAAACCTTCGCTAACACGTTACTAGCAAAAGCAGAACAGAGGGCGGCGCCGTAAGCTTTGGTCTTCCCCTTTATAGTGACGTTGTACGTGGTTTACGTGCACGCGTTCTGGTCCGGGGAGATTTGTATTCGATCGTGTGTACGCACAGCAGACCAACAGACAGATTTGCCGTGTCTGCTGGAAACGGTCGGGCCGACACATTTGCTCAGATTTGTCTCATCGTGTGTAGTGTTGAGCGGAATACGCCATATTCGATTTCGCGATATATCACGAATATATAGACGAATATTCGAGTAATATTGACTAAAATCGAATATTCGTGATATTTTATCCAAAAAACAATATTGCGAAATTTCGCTAATGCGATTGCGAAAATGTTTGCGAAATTCTCGTCTGCGCATGCGCATGCGCGCGAACAACACGCGAAAACAGAGATAATTTCCTGGACCTTTGGCAGTCGATTTTGGGATGGCTTTTTTGTGCTGCCCTGCGAAGCGAATATGGTGGGGAGTAACTTTACATCCAGTGAGGAAAAACTGCTGATTAGTGTAAGTAATTTCACCACTGTTATTTTATTATCTTTAACTGCATTTTAGACTAGTTTAAAAGTTAGGATATAAGATCAGATATTAGTATTTCCCAAAAAGTGTGTCTCCAGCTGTTGCAAAACTACAACTCCCAGCATGCCTGGACAGCTGCAGACACCCTGGTTGGTAAATGTGTATTTAGGCACTTTTCTTGCTATTTAGCATAATTAACATGTTGTGGACATAGGACGTATGCGAACGTCCTGACTTCAGGGTCCTTAAGGCCCAAGGACATTCGAATACATATTGCCCTTTAGATGTTGCAGAACTACAACTTCCAGCATGCCTGGGCATGCTGGGACTTCTAGTTTTGCAAGTTCTGCAGGCCCACATTTTTCAGACCACTATACACGGGTCTCTAAACTGTGGCACTCTAGATGCAGCAAAAGTAAAATTCTTAGCATGCACTGACAGACCATGCCTGATGGGAGTAGTAGTTTTGCAACAGCTGGAGGCGCACTGGTCTTGAAACCCTGAGTTAGGTAACAAACTCGCAGTATGAAAAATTGATATGGAAAAATCTAATGCGCTACTGTGAGTACACAATTGTGAAAAAACTGGATAGCAACCACAGATCTGAGGCAGCTCAATCTATATTGTCCACAAAACACAAAAATGTATAAGAGTAAAATAAAGTAAGTGATGAGCGCTTCAAATGGTGATGCGTGAGCACTACAAAAACACACAATACATAAATGTCAAAAGGATATAGGTCAAATAAAATAAAAAAACCTATATAGCTAAATGTGTATACAAACACTCATGCATCCAGAATGTGCATGCAAAATAAAAGTTCCATGTGTCAAAACACAGAAAAAACAGTGAAGTCCTATTTGCCAGTGAAAGACGTGCTGGGCTATGGACAGTTGCACCGGGCTGTCTATAGCTGGTGTCTGCTAGGCATGTGCATTTCGTTTCGTTCCGAATCGAAATTCGGACGAATTTTCCATTATTCGGACATTCGGATGCATACGAATTCCCGAATTGCTATATTAGCGAAAAATTTCGACCGTTTTCGGAATTCGTTCGTTTTCGACCGAATTTCGAAAAAAAAAAAAAAATGGTCGAAATCGAAAAAATTTTTTTTTCGAATTCCGAATCGAATACCCGCGGACTAAATTCGATCGGAATTCGAAAAAAAAAAAAAAAAATATTTTCGAATTTAATTCGAAAAAAATTATATTCGAAAAGAGACTATTTGTTTTCTAATCTGGTTGAAATATTTTCGATTTCGACCGTTTTTTTCGAAATTCGGTCGAAAACGAACGAATTCGAAAAACGGTCGAAATATTTTCGATTTCGACCGGATTTTTCGAAATTCGGTCGAAAACGAACGAATTCCGAAAACGAAATTCAACACATGTAACGAACCTAACTTAACTAAATTTATTAAATGACGAATTGAAACGAAATGAAACAAAACAAATTTTTCACTTTTGCACATGCCTAGTGTCTGCTGGTGGGTTAGATGATTGTGTGGTGAAGGAACTTCACTCTAGATGTTGATAAATACTGGACATCCCCAACAGGTGTTGTAGTTCCCTTACCTTTAGGGTGCTATATGTGAGCATATAGTAAGGTCCGTCCAGATATGGAGATCTTGCTGTCCCGGAAGGATTCCCTCTGGTATATGCAGGTGATGGTGCTGTTCCTGCCTCGGCAGTCCACAGAGTGATGGTGGTGGATATAGAAAGGAAAAAACGAATCTCCAATGGTGAAGTAAATATGAACCAACCTGGGTTTATTGAAGAAAAACAGAAGTAAAATCCAAAAAAATTATGTATAAAATCCGACAGAATCAAAAAATATTGATCAAAAGTAAAGAGACGGAGCGATCGTTCTACCGCCAGTATTCTCAAACTCGCAGTGTTTTGCAACCATTGTGCCTCTAGCTGTTGCAAAACTACAACTCCCTGCATGCAACTGACTGCAAACCCCCCTCTCCCCCAATGTGAATGTACAGGGTACATTCACATGTGCTGGGGCTTACAGTGTTCTTCTAGCTGAAGCAAATTTGGTGCTGCAGCTTAAACCCTCAGCGGGAAACTACTGTGAACCCCACGCCCCTCTGACTGTACCATAAAAACACTACACCACACAAAATACAAATTAAAAAACACAACATATACACATACCCCTACATAGCCACCCTCCCCTCCACAATAAAAGAGAAAAACATCTGGTACGGCACTGTTTCCTAAACGGAGCCTACAGCTGTTGCAAAAGAACTCCCCAGTATTACCGGACAGCCATTGACTGTCCAGGCATGCTGGGAGTTAAAGTATAATTGTGGTACAGCTGGTGACGTTGAGCTACATGGTGTATCAGAGCATGCTGATACCATCAACTCCATTTTTTATTCAAAATTAATTCATCAAAAAGTCAAAAGAAACAAACATATTATTGTTCATATATAAAGATAGGGATGAAAAAAAATCTATTGTACAGGCCCAGTATAAGGGTCAAAAAATAATTATAGCGGTCAGATGAATAGCAACTCATTTCTCCCCTATACGTGTGTCCTGTGATGTTACTCATATATACATAATTATGCAAATGATAATGGCTGCTATATTTATGCAAAAAAGGTGGCGACCAAAATGGCAAGATATAAAATCTGTCATGTTACCCCTGTCAGTGATTAATAAGGCGAGAATGCTTCCAATAGTTGAATACCATACATTTACGTCATATATCCATAAGGGTTTAAACAAAAGTATTATAATATACTTTGTTCTTCATCTTGCAGACATTCCTGTAACAGGGATATGACCAAATTCGGAGCCAGCAGGAAAAAAAAAAAAAATTGTCCGCTCCCTATTGCGGGAGTTACGCAAGGTGCATGGCCGCACACATGACCACATGGCCTTCTTAAAAAAGTGGTCTGACCTAAAGAGGCGCCACATGGCCCAGGTCACACAGTTCCGTGATGAATTTCATCCAGGTAAGTTATTGGTGACAGTTATGTAAGGTCATATGTAATTAACCTTATGGCAGATGTTGTTAACCCAGATGCCATGTTGTGGTAACATATATCACCACCCAAGGTATTCATAGTACTGTTGAAAAAAGACATGGGACAGCAGACAGGAACACTTATTAACTATAATTAAACTAAATAAACAAGACACACCATTAATGGACTAATACTGGCCGAGGCTGCTTTATTATTGGATTTCAGACATATATTTTAAATAAATACTTTAATAACTTAAAAAACAGCCTAGTCACTACGGCTCGGGCTGCACATAAATATATTCCAACTTTAAAATGTATCCAACAACAACTAAACTAAACAGATTTGTCCCCCTTAGTATAATTTTTTTTTTTTTTAAAACAAAGGTGACCATCCCACATAATTAGCAGCCGTGACAAAAAGAAAAGAAAAAAAGGGGGGGGGGGTTGGGGAACACCACAGTCCTGTCTACTGAGGCGACTGGGAGCAAGGCTGACAGAACCCTACTTATGTACCCCTAACTAACACTGGATTTTTCCAGAACCAACTGGTACCAGGCCCACAGGCCTAAAAAGTGAGGGAAAAGCATGTGTAGGCCGCGTGATCACCTTGTGCTCACCAAAAAAACGGAAAAACAGGTTTTCCAGCTAACTAGGCCACGTGAGGACCAGCAGATTACACCTAAAGAGCCCTATTAGGTTCCCAAAAGGTGAACTTTAAACCGTCACTACTAATTTTATTAAGTCCTGCCGCTTTCCCATGAGAAAAGGGGGAATTGAAACCTTCTCCCCCTTTTCTATCATTATTCCATTAAGTTAAACCATGGAATTAAAGTGGTGGTGTGGTGGGTTAAAGGGGAAGGGGTGGTATTTTATAACTGAATTACCACTAAATTCCTGTGCTAGGCGTGGGGTTATCATAGTAATCCCATGTACTCCATCAGGCCCTTTTTTTAACATGAGATCATCAGAATAATACAAAGGAAACACAAACAGCTCATTTTACCATGGTGGCAGCCCAGCTCACACTCAGTCCCCTGTAGTGCCAGCAAGACCCTTTAATATAACATTATCCCATTGGTTAACTGTCTATATAAATAAATTTGTATTCATATACAATACAGCAGAGTACACAGAATTTGCATACGTTATTAGAAATCATTTTTACATATATGAACATTGTGTTATTATAGGAGCTCCTCTACCATCTGTGCGCCCCAAGCACACAAGGCGACAGGCCGCAGAGGAGGAGGAGGAGGATGAAGAGGAGGAGCAGGAGGAGGATGCACAGGAGGAGAGGGATGAGGAGCAGCCAGGGCCCTCCCAGTCTTTACCACCCCCTGCTCCTGTTGAGGAGCAAGACGAGGAGCTGCAACCCCCCCCCAAACTCCTGGTGAATCGGGTGACGGAGAAGAGGAGCAGGAGGATGAGACGGTTCCTGCGAGCCTCAGTCAGGAGGGTAAATATGTGCATAAAGATTAATAACATTTCAACAATAAGATGTAGATTTAAAAATGGACAGCATTTAAAGCGCGCCCGTCAGATTTCAGAACAATAATATGGTAATTATTATAGAAGTATATGTGCTAGACACATAACAATTGTATAGACATGATAATGATTGTTTAACCACTTAAGACCCGGACCAATACGCTGGTAAATGACCCAAGGTGTTTTTGAGATTCGGCACTGCGTCGCTTTAACAGACAATTGCGCGGTCGTGCGACGTGGCTCCCAAACAAAATTTGCGTCCTTTTCTTCCCACAAATAGAGCTTTCTTTTGGTGGTATTTGATCACCTCTGTGTTTTTTATTTTTTGCGCTATATACAAAAATAGAGCGACATTTTTGAAAAAAAACACTATTTTTTACTTTTTGTTAAAAAAAAATCAAATAAACTAAATTTTAGTCAAACATTTAGGCCAAAATTTAGGCCAAAATGTATTTAGCCACATGTCTTTAGTAAAAAAAAAAAATCGCAATAAAAAAAAATAGCTACCTAGCGGGAACAGCGACACTAATACAGCGATCAGAAAAATGATCGCTTAGTGACGCTGGCAATAGGGAGTGAAAGGGTTAACTAGGGCGGTGATCAGGGGGTTAAAACTTTATTAGGGGGGGTGGGGGGGCTATCCTGAACCTAACACTAACTGATTTTACACTGCCTGTCACACTGACACTAAATGCAGTGATTAGATCACTGCATTCAGTGACACTGTGACAGGGGGGTGGGGGGGCAGATCGCAAGGGGTTAAGTATGCCTATGTGTGTGTATGTCAGTGTAGTGTTGGTGCAGGACTTAGTGTGAGGTGTTTCTCCCATCGCAGCGGTTGGAAATACCGCTGTGATGGGAGATTATATCACTTCCCCCTTCCTGTGTTTACACAGGAGGAGGAAGTGACAGAAGGGGGAGCGCGCGCATTGGCTGGGAGCGATCGCGGGGGGGCAGGTAAACACCAACATCCGCCCGCTCGTCCCGGAGCCAGGGGGACCCCCGCACGCCGCGGAGGGGGTCCCGATAGGACCCCCGAACCGCACGAAGGCGGGGACGTAAATTTACGCCCTTGTGCCTGTACGAGCCATTCTGTGGCCGTATATGTGTGTGCGGGGGTCCTTAAGTGGTTAATAAGCAACATAAATATTTTATTTATTTGGTAACGGTCTTTGAAATCCGAATTTTTTTTTCTTATATCCTAACAATTTTAAAAAAGATGGTAGAAAACCACATTCTCATCCAGAGGACCAATGATAAAATCCTCTCAAATCGTCGGAAAATGCGGATATTAGACCTCCAAAACCAACAGTTGGAGCAACAGCAGAGGAAGAATTTGGACGCGATGACTGAGCTTCAGAAGCTCATGCAAAATTACATTTAATTTTTTTTTCTTTTAATAAATTTTTTTATTCTTTTAAAATGTTTCCTTTCTTATTGAGATTGTTAGGTTTTTCAACACATCTAACTTCACATCTAACACATCAACATCAACATCAACATCAACACATCTAACTTCATAATAACCAAAAACATTTTATACTATTATTTTATTTAACACAAACCTAAGACAAACTAAAATACACGGACACAGACACTACTAACACAAACTAAACTGTTGAAAAATTAATATAACAAAAGCTACAATATATATATAGATATAGAGAGAGAGAGAGCGAGAAAGAGAGAGAGAGTGCAGATTTGCTCTTGCAGACAGGCTAATGGTTGCAGTATAAAGGCCGCAAACCAGGGTATAACATAAAGTTCAGTGTTTTAGTCACACTTGCTGTTACGATCCAGTCTGGTAGCTTGTAGTGGAGGCTGTTGGTGGATCTGCTGTGCCAGAGAGGTCATGAAGCATTACTCAGCATGAAGGCAGCAGCAGTAGTATTAAAATATAATGTAATTATCACACAGGCAACATTTACAAGCAGTAGTGGTAATAGTACTAGATAGCATCTAAACACTTGGGCAAGACTTGACAGCAGCAGTAGTGGTAATAGTAGTATATAGTGGCAAATAACTTGTGACATAGTTGTCTGAGCAGCAGCAGTAGTAGTAATAGTAGACAATATAGTGTTTTATCACTCGGGAAAGAGGTGCCATGAACAGCAGCAGCAGCAGTGGTAATAGTAGTATATAGTGGCAAAGAACTCGTGACATAGGCGTCGTGAGCAGCAGCAGTAGTAGTAATAGTAGACAATATAGTGTCAAATCACTCGGGAAAGAGGTGCCATCAACAGCAGCAGTGGTAAGAGTAATAAAAATGGCAAATCACTCAGGCAAGAGGTGCCACCAGCAGCAGCAGCAGCCGCGGTAAGAGTAATAAAAATGGCAAAACACTCGGGCAAGAGGTGCCATCAGCAGCAGCAGCAGCAGCGGTAAGAGTAATAAAAATGGCAAATAGCTCGGGCAAGAGGTGCCATCAGCAGCAGCAGTAGTAATAGAAAGTGGCAAATCTCTCGGACAAAAGGTGACAGCAGCAGTATGAGTAATATATCGGTACATAATCACTCAGCCTTTTGGCATTAGCAGTAGGAGCCCATATCGTGGCAAAATTACAAAAGCTTGAAGTTGCAGTAGCATGGTAATTAAATTTGAAAAGCAGAATGACACAGGCCTTAAGTAGCTGTAGCCTGACTATACCATAGTGCCTCATAATTTAAAAGTTTGATTAACGTTATTTCTATGCTATACGTGACTTTTTAAATTCATGATGAGCATTGAGCAATTACATTTCAAAATAATGTGGCAGCAGCATCAGGACTCCTTATAGTGGCTTAATGACACAGTATGGAAATATTTATGCCCTTAACACTACCTGCCCACTATGGGCCAGATTCAGGTAGATGGGAGAATCTTTACTCTGGAGTAACGTTTCTCATTTACGTTACTCCGCCGACACTTTCGGCGCAAGTACTGTTATTCACATAGCACTTGCGCGTAAACTTGCGCCAGAGTAACGATAATACGCTGGCGTAGCCCGACGCAAGTGGAAGTGGGTGTGATCATATGTAAATGATGGGCGGAGCCCAGCGCAGAGGCTTACGTTCAGCGCATCATCCACGGAGCATGCGCAGTGAGTGAGGCTCCACTCGCCCCCTTGTGCGCATGCTCACAACTTCCGTCGGCACCACTTCACGGGAAACGTCAGCGCAATGTGTTCCGTTGCGCGTATAAAAGCGCCAGCGGAAGCGCCATTCCGGCGCAAAAGTATTTCCGTTTCCCCCCACCCCAGGGAATTTACTTTTGCTCTGTGATGGCTGCTCCCGCTACCCCCAAAGAGATGAGGAATCTGAATTTTAACTCCCAGGAGGTCTCAGTTATAATCTCCGCTATGGAGACTTTTAATGATTTCCTCCACGGGAAAAAAAGTCGTAAGACCAGCCGGGAGAGGAAGCAGGCCATCCTGGACACCATTGCTGGCAGGGTCAATGTGTTGGGGTACTCCACCCGGACTGCTGGGGATATACAAAAAAAAATCAATGACCTGCGGCGCAAGGTCCGTGGCAAGGTGGCCACCATTCGGAGCCATGAGCGGGGCACAGGTGGTGGACCCCCATGTCCGGTCAGCCTGACCACGGAGGAGGAGGTGGTCGCCCGCTGCCTGGACAGGGAGCAGTTGGAGGGGGTCCCTGGATATGACTCTGTGGAGGAAGGCTCCAGGACAGGTAAGTGTTTTTTATACCCTATTTGGTGTGTTGCATGTGGGGGGGGGGGGAAGGGTACATGTGCCAAGTGTGTGTGACCACCAACATGTGTCTGCTTTGTGTCATCCACAGATGACGGAGCTGGGCCATCATCTCTTGCCGGCCAGTCCACCCCAACCCCCCAACGGGATCCTGAGGACGAGCCCCTGGGTGCTGAAGACACCGAGGTGGAGGAGAGTGCCCACACCACCTCTGCAGAGATGGTTGTGGAGGAGCCTGTTTCTGAACAGGACTTTATTTTATTGTTGGAAGAGTCCTCCTCTTCTGCAGGGCCCTCTGTCATCCCCTCCCCCATCCTCGGTAGCCCCTCAAGAGCGAGTCCATCCCCACGGGGACAACCTTCTCCTGGCCCCAGGAAGGCGTCCCGGAAGACCAGGGGGGTGTGTGATATGGTCGAGGACCAAGTGGTGTTGGACCACGCCAGACAAACACAGCAGATGGGGGAGATTGCTGCCCACTTGGACCGGGTCGCTGACAGCCTGGGCTCCATGTCGCAGCTGCCCAGTGGTGTGCAGGACGTTGTCACCAGCCTGGGGGAGGTGCAGGCTGATGTACGGCACCTAACAGCAGCCGTCAGCGCCAACACAGCTGCCATCCGTGAAGAGGGGAGGCAGCGGCAGCGTGTCCAGCGGCATAATATAACCCGCCAGCTGAGGATGCAGGCCCAGACCAACCTGTATCTCAGCCGGATTGCCGTGGCCTTGGAGGGCAGGCAGCCAACAGCTGCCAGGAGTGGCCCACCCGGGGATCAGCCTCCTCCAGATGCCCCCCCACCCCCACCCACTCCCTCCAGGCAGCTGAGGAGCCCGAGAGTGCCCCCAAGGAGGAGCCTCCGTCAGCCCAGATGAGGGATTTTTTTTTGTTTTGGTTTATATTATTTTTCTTTTTTATTACTCAGGTTATGAGTTTTTGATTTTTTTTTTTATTACTCAGGTTATGAGTTTTTGATTTTTTTTTATTACTCAGGTTAAGAGTTTTTGATTTTTTTTTTTATTACTCAGGTTATGAGTTTTTGATTTTTTTTTAACTGCACACGGTCAGGAGTGCAGGGGACAGTGTGAATGGTGTGTGAATGTGAGGGGGTGGCACTCCTGCCAGTTAGGGGTGTCACCCTCGGCCGTGGTGGTGAAGTTAACCCCACGGCTGTATGAATGACGTGTGAAAGGTGTATGAATGGACAGTGACGTCATTGGGGCCTTGACGCTGGCGTTGCTGCTCCCAAGTCCTACATGCTGGACTTGGGCTAATCCAATGTGATGTGGATGTGGTGTGTGTGATCTAGGGACATCAGTGGTGTACACGCGTGCATTGTCTGTGTGATTAATGTTTTGGTTTAGTGTCCAAAGATGCCTACGGCGAGGACCCTCCTGACTGCTCTTCCATCAGCAGACTGGGTCTCCTCTGGCAGGTGGGGACTGTGTGGGTCGGGGGTCAGGTCATGCCTGACTCCCATGTGACTCACCAACCAGCCAGCTGTCCCCATACATGTTCTGCTCGAATTCTGCTGGGATGGGACTCTGACAGTATATGAAGCTGTCATGGCTGGACCCGGGGTGTTTGGCACGGACGTGCCATATGAGGCGTTGGGCATCGGCTATCACCTGTATGTTGATGGAATGCCAATGCTTCCGATTGCGGTATATGTGCTCTGTGGCACTGGGGGGCTGTAGGGCCACATGTGTGCAATCAATGGCCCCCACAGTGCGTGGGAATCTGGCAATGCTGTAGAAATATGTCATTGCCTTCAGCCGCAGCTCCTCAGTGGTGGGTCTGATGAACTGGTTGGACATGCGTCTGAGGATTGCGGGGACAACCTGGTGCACACATCTGCTCACGGAGGATTGTGACATCCCAGCCACCACTCCACTTGTACGCTGGAATGATCCACTTGCAAGGAAATGAAGTGTTGCCAGTACCTTCACCAGTGGCTGCACTGCTTGTGAGCGGTGTGTCTTGCTGGTGATGTCATCCTGCAGGGTTGTGGTTAGTTCAAGTATTGCATCAGGGCTGAATCTGAAGAGGCGATACACCTCCTCATCCCCCATGCCAAAGAGGCTCATGCGCGTGCGGTATATCCTCTCACGTGCCCGCCTCCTCCGTAGCGAGGGACCCAGTACTAGTGCTAGGACCGCGACTGCCCCTGGCATGTTGGCACACAGAGGTGTTGTCCTTGCAAGTGTGGTTGTTCAGCTTGCTAGTTTCAGCGGTAACGCTGCTGCTGTAGCTGCTCTCCTGCTGACCTGAGGCCGTCTGGAGTAAAGATAAAGCAGCTATTTGTAGAAATAACTTTGCGCCGGACGGACGAGATACGCGCGGCGCATGTAGCCAGCGTATGGTGCTAATCCGTTCGCGAATCGGGAAATCTCCCTCATTTGCATATTTGCAGGGGAAATCAATAGGCGCGACTGATGCGCCAAGCGAAATTATGCGCTGACGATACTCTGGCGTCGGAAAGTTAAGCCGATCGGAAATGGCCCGTTTTCTGTCGCATCTAGTTTGGTGGGTACGGCCACATAGAAACGACGGCGCATAATCACAGTTACGCGGCGCATATCGAATTTCTCCAGCGCAAGTCTTGCTGAATCTGGCCCTATGAGTTTCAAAGGTATAAATACATCAAAAAGGTAATGAATGACAAGGGACCATTCAGCGCCCTGAACCGACGGCGGGTGCCAGAAAGTCACCACCGATCCAGGACTCATTCATCTTGATGAATGTGAGTCTGTCCACGGAGTCTGTGGACAGACGGGTCCTCTTGTCCGTGACCACCCCACCTGCTGCGCTGAATGTCCGCTCAGATAGTACGCTGGAGGGGGGGCAAGACAATAACTCCAGCGCATACTGAGCGAGCTTGCGGCAGGTGTCCAATCTGGCAACTCAGTACTCCATGGAGTCGTCAGTGCTCATACTGTCAGAAGCACCGACGGACCCCATGTAGTCTGCCTGCCACCATGTGGGCCAGCCGCTGGTGGTGACTGCTGCTGCTGCTGCTGCTGCTGGTACTGGGTCGCTCAGATTGGAAGAACATCCTCATCTCACTTATTAGGTCCCCTGCTCGGCTGCTGCTGCTGCTGGGTGCAGCCACCTGCTGGGTGAGATGAGGGGGGACAACTGGAGGCCGGGAGTTGCCTGCTCCAACCGGCTGACTATGCGTGCCTGCAGTTCCTCCATCCGGTGCTGCCTCCGGCTGGCTGGGAGGAACTGCTCCAGTTTCCCCTTGCATCTTGGATCTAAAAGGATGGCCATCCAAAATTCATCCCTCTCCTTGATAGTCTGAACCCGGGGGTCCCTCCTGAGGCATCTCAGCATGTGGGCAGCCATGGGGAAGAGCACAGCCCGCTGTGACTCCTCATGGCTGCCCGGGTCCATGACGTCCGACTCTTCATGCTGGAGGCGCTGCTGCTCGCGCTCAGAGATGCCCAACCCCCGGACTATGGGTGCCCCCAACACCGGCTCTCCCTCCTGACCAGGCCCTGACTCCAGGACGTCACCAGTAATCTCCTCATCATCATCATCCTCCTCCTTCTCGTCCTGGGCCTGGTCTTGGTGGAGCAGTGTTGCCTCCACCAAGGCACTCTCCCCAGCTTCGAGCAGGCAATCTAGTGCCCTGTCCAGCAGGAACACTATAGGGAGCACGTCGTTGAGGCCGACATGCTCCCTGCTCACCATCTTGGTCGCCTGCTCGAAAGGGGCCAACACATGGCAGACCTGGTGTATCTGCCCCCACTCCGCACTGGTGATGTACGGGAGTGTTTGTGATGGCCCGCCAGTGCCTCGCTCCAGCAGGTATTCCTTCACCGCCCTTCGCTGCTCCCACAACCTCTCCAGCATGTGGAGGGTGGAGTTCCACCACGTCACACTGTCAACAATCAGCCTGTGAAGGGGCAGGCTGTTGTCCCGCTGCAACTTGGACAGGGACGCGGTAGCGGTTGGGGAGCGCCTGAAGTGGCTGGCAATCCTACGTACCCTTAGCACAATGTCACTCAACCCGGGATAGGTGCGCAGGAACTTCTGCACCACGAGGTTGAGGACATGTGCCAGACAGGGCACGTGGGTCAGACTGCCAGCCTGGAGGGCGGAGAGTAGGTTGCTGCCGTTGTCACAGACAACCATACCTGCCTGGAGCCTTCGGGGTGTCAGCCACTTCTGGACCTGAGCCTGAAGTGCGGTCAGCACTTCTTTTCCAGTGTGTCTCCGGTCCCCTAAACTAACAAGCTGGAGCACGGCCTGACAGCGCACGTGCCCCACACTTGAGTAGCTACGGGGGCGCTTGCTGGGAGGCTCAGCAGCTGCGGAGACAGTGGCTTGAGGGAGACCAGCAGTTCTCCCCTGGACACCCCGGGGTGGCACCACAAAATCTGATGCCGCCAATCCCTCCCCGGCGCCTCGGAGGGAAACCCAATGGGCCGTGAAGCTGATGTACCGGCCCTGCCCATGCCTGCTGGTCCAGCCATCCATTGTGAGATGCACCCTGTCGCTGACAGCGTGATCCAGTGACAGGGTTACATTCTGCACAATGTGCTGGTGTAGGGCAGGGACACCAGTCCTGGCAAAGAAATGGCGGCTGGGGACACGCCATTGGGGTTGGGCCTGCTCCAACATCTGCCTGAAGGGATTGCAGTCAACAATGTTGAAGGGAAGCAGATGTTGGGCAATAACCCTTGCCAGGAGCCCATTGAGGGAACGCACACGTCGGTCTCCAGGGGGGAAGGGAGTGGTGCGTTCGAAGGCGTCGGAAAGCGACGCCTGGCGCCGGACGGCAGTGCAGGACACTGAAGAGGAGGGTGCTGTGGAAGTAGAGGTCTGGCTGCCGGTACCAGTACCTCTACTAGAGGGAGCGGGGGGCATGACCTGCTGGGAACAGATGAAGCTGTGGCAGGGGCTGCTGTACCCTGCTCACTTGTGGTGGTGGCGCTGCTACCACCACCACGCTTCATCTGGTCATACTCCCGCCAGTGGTTGATTCTCAGGTGCTGGTTCAGAGCTGTGGTACCCACCCGAGCCAAGCACTTCCCTCTCTTCACCCTGGCACGACAGATATGGCAGATGGCTACAGTCTGGTTATCTGCTACCAGGGTGAAGTAGGCCCAGACAGGTGACTTCAGCGCCGCCCTCCTGTCAGATGGGGTGACGCTGACTTGCACCTGCTGGGACTCGGTGCGCACAGGTGGAGCTGCCTGCTGCTGCTGTTGCTGCTGCTGCTGCTGACACCTCCTGCTGCCATCACCAGTGGAGACCCTGACGCTGGTCTCCCTGGTGACCTGGCGCACCGTTTCCCCAGGGTGCCTACCTTCCTCGTCGTCACCCCACCCATGTTGGGCCACCCTCCTCTTCGCCCCCAGATATGTCAGACCCAGGGCTGAAATGTGGTGGTCTGAGGGAAACAGCTGACATGGAGCCGCTAGCCTGGCTCCGCTGTCCCCTCACCGATGCCTGGGTCTGACTAGGTGCGGGTGTTTCCTGCACAAAAACACCAGCACCACTTGGAAGGGATGTCTCTGGGATACTGACAGCAGGTACCCCATCCTCCTCCTCCATCAACCCTTCAAAAAGGTCCTGACCATCAGGACAGAACTGGATGTCTGCCTGATGCAGGGCCTCCCCCAAGATATCCCTCTCACTGTCGCTGTCAAACAGTAAGAGGCTGGACTCTTGGGGGCTGGAGGTGGGTACTAAAGGCACCGGTGTACTGGTGGTGCTACTGGGAGTTGGGACTGACGACTCAGTGGCACTGCTGTGCCCCATATACTCCACCACTACTGGAGCCTGAGAAGGCAATATCGGGCGGCTGCCCGAGGGAAAAAACTTGCGGATGAGGCAGACTCCCCTTCCACCTGATCCTCTACCACTAGTAGGGGCGAGAGAGGTACCCGTGCTGGCAGCGACCCAGCACTGGGAATAACTCCCCTACCCCTGCTGCCACGGCCACGTATGCTGCTCATACTTGCTGATGTGGGGGGGGGGGTAAACTTTATTGGGGGGGAAATGTGAGAAAGGAGTGTTTTTTTTTTTAGCAAGACAGGCACGCAGACAAAGACGCAGACAAAGACGCAGACAAAGACGTAGACAGCTACTAAACTAGAATAAAACTACTACACCTACAAGTTTTTTTTTTTGTTTTTTTGTTTTTTTTAGACTGAAGGACGCAGACAAGGACGAGGACTACAAATACTAAACTAATATGCACTAAACACTAACTCTACTTACACAAACTTATATGACTAAACTAAAGCTAAAAAAAAAAAATTATTTTTGATTTTTTTTACACTGACTGACAAGGACAAAGACGAGGACTACCAATACTAAACTAATATGCAACACTAACTCTGCTTACACAAACTTATATGACTAAACTAAAGCTCATTTTTTTTTTATACACAAAAAACAGACACTAAACACACACTAAACTAAGCTACCTTAAAGAAATGTACACTTACACTAACTACACAGAAATCTATCTAACACTAAGCTACACTAACCTGGAAAAAAAACAACACAAATCTGAGCTTTTAGAAAAGCTGTTGGGTCTTTTGCTTTGAAAAAAGCAGTTTAGAAGCAGGAACCACAGAACTGAAAGCACTATAGAAAGCACAATGCTGATGCTCTAAGCTCTAAGATCGCACAGAAACACTCCACTCTCTCTAGCCAGTAGCCACCTTGTGAATCTGCACTGAAATACTGCTGGGAGTGATCTTATATAATGGTCGTGCAGGCAGGTTCCTATTGGTTAGGAACGTGGTAGTGTAGCGCTCAGAATGCCAAAATGTAACTATAAGGCTATACATACAAATGGTGTGAAAAATACAAAGAGTGATCTGTGCGTCAACATAAAAATAATATCATAACTCATAAAATAAAGTTCATGAAATAAAGTTCATAAATTCCAGTGACACAAATGATGCTTGATGTTCAGAAGTGAAAAAGAAAAAATCCCACCACCGGTGAAGATGCAGGCTTACCAGATGAAATGGACTCTAAGAAAATTATATTTCTAGAGTCGGTCAGGCTTGGTATATGCTCAGATCTTGATATAAGGTGTCCCTCAGGGAAGGGATCAGCAGATATCTGTGATGTAGATTCCAATGGCCCCGAGATTGATTAGAGGTCTCTCGTTCACGGAAAAAATGTTGGTCATCCGTCTCAAAGATGGCATATATAAATGGAAAGGAGAAGAGGGGACGCCATAGTGTAACACCGTAAGGTCAATATAAAAATTTATTAAAATTGCACTTACATATACAGATGAAAGTATGGCGCATGTCAATAGAATGGTGGCAACGATGGAGTCATCCCTGACGCGTTTCGTGTCATTACACGTTATGAAAGGGTGTCCCTCTCATGATGCCAACACAAATATTTATAGTAAAAGGTCCCAAAAGAAAATTGGACTCACCGTCTGCAAGCAATCACAAAGCACATGCATTTCCGGGTCTAAAGAAAATGGCGTCCAGGCGTGCGCTCCACGCCTCGTATTGAATCACGGAAGTGTTCTAATTCAGACACTTCCGGAATACGATCGAATATTAACAGCGTGCGCTGCACGCCTCGTTTTCGACGTGTGATCGAAACGTACGCCTCACTTACGAAATGACATCGAATCCCGTTGTCCGTCTCAAAATGCGACGCACAAAATGAGACGCTCACTTGTGTGAAGTCGCTCCACGCCTCGTATTGAATCACGGGAGTGTTCTAATTCAGACACTTCCGGAATACGATCGAATATTAACAGCGTGCGCTGCACGCCTCGTTTTCGACGTGTGATCGAAAAGTACGCCTCACTTTCGAAATGACATCGAATCCCGATATCCGTCTCAAAATGCGACGCACAAAATGAGACGCTCACTTGTGTGAAGTCGGACGTCGAAAAAAGGCGTCACGGATATTCGTGGGGACGGCGAAAAAGTGGGCGGACATAGCAGAAGGAAGTGCAATCCAGCCCTCATTATGGGGGCCGTTTGCGTTCCAAAATGAATAAAAAAGAATACCAAACTGTAAATCAACACCTGCAAAATGAGTCCGCATGTGGCGATCAAAATAGAACGAACATGAAATAAATCAGTTCAAAATAGAAAAATGGTATTCAATATTATGGGACATTAAAACAAAAGTAGATATTAATAATTTAAATATATGGCTAGTACAGAATTGTGTTGCCAAAAAAATAAATATATTAATAATTGGACTCATACAGAAATGCATTGCCCAGAACACGGCAATGCATAATGTAAGTCACACAATACTGCAATGTATGCAAAAAAGGGATCAGTGCTCAATGTAAATAAAAGCAAATGATCCAAAATAAAATACAGATTAAAAATTAAAAATTAAATGTAATAATAATGTGTGGGTCTTCCAGACAGTGAGTCGAATTCCCAAACAGAAGCATACATAATAATATGCGTTAATGTTAAAATAAATCACCATGACGTTAAAACACATACATAATGAAAAATTGCTAGAGTTGAAAATTGTGAAACATCCCAAAACAGATCCACCACTGTTTAAATATACTAAACAACCACTAGGACTTATCTATAAATGAGTTGATGTCCCAATCAACATTCAAGCCAAAGGGATGATAAGATTGGAGCTCATAAATCCAGAATGTTTCTAATCTTGAAACACCCCTTGTTTTAGCCCCACCTCTCCAGGGGGGCATATAGCGGTCAATAATTGTAAACTGAGTGCCAGAAGGATTTTTGTCATGGCACTGTTTAAAGTGACGGGGAACAGTATGGTCCCTGTCACCTGCCTTGATGAAGGCAATATGTTCGCCTACACGTATCGAAAAGGTGCGAATCGTGCGGCCGACATATTGTTTGCCACATGTACATGTGATGAGATAAACGATATAATTGGTTTCGCAAGTACAAAAATGTTTAATCTCATACTCCTTTCTAGTCACAGTAGATGTGAAGTGTGTGATTCTGCGTTCCCTCAGTGAGTTATGATGGCAAACCTTGCATTTTCTGCATGGAAAGAAACCAACTAAGTCCTGAAAAAAAGAGCTTTTTACTGGGGGATTGATGACATTAGGTGCAATGCGATTCTGCAACGAGGGTGCACCTCTAAATACCAATTTGGCCCGTTCAGGAAGTAAAGGTCTAAGAACACTATCGTTCCTGAGTATATCCCAATGTCTATCGACAATATTCTTAACCTGTCTATGTTGAATAGAGTAAGATGTAATTAGGGCAAATTTAAAACTTTCATCCGGTACACGTTTAGGTTTCATTGAGATGAGTGAAGATCTATCTAATGAGAGAATTCTCTGCATTTCTTGATCTAGCTCAGCCCTAGGATAGCCTTTATCTACAAACCTTTGTCGCAACATAGTGGCTTGAAGCAGATAGGATTCTGGGTCCGTACAGTTCCTACGAAGTCTCAGGAACTGACTGCGTGGAACTGACCGAAGCCATGAACTATGATGACAACTATCAGTAGGAATGAAACCATTCCTATCAGTTGGCTTGAAGAAAGTTTGAAAGTTAAATTTGCGATCAACCAACCCAATCTCAAGGTCCAAGAAATTGATTTTACTTGGACTATATTCAAAGGACAGTGAAATGCCTCTGTCATTTTGATTAAGGGTTTTGAAAAATAACTCTAATGATTCGGGGGTGCCGTTCCATAGGAGGAGGATGTCGTCTATGTACCTAGCCCACAGGACTAATGATGGAGTGTCCTGCGCATAGACGACATCCTCCTCCCACTTGGCCATGAACAGGTTGGCAAGACTGGGTGCAAACTTAGCCCCCATAGCTACCCCTCGTTGTTGGAGGTAGTAGCTTTGGTTGAACCAAAAATAATTATGTTTGGTTGCAAACTCTAAAAGTTCTAAAATGTACTCGCATTGAAAAGAGGCGAGGGTAGGTTCTTGATTTAGGAAATGTTGGACAGCAGCAATACCCAAATGATGGGGAATGCATGTATATAGGGAAGCGACATCAGCTGTGGCTAGTAGATAATCACCATGTACAACAGTGTTTTCCAATAACCGTATAGTGTCTCCTGTATCCTTAAGATAGGAAGGAGTTTTCTGCACTAAAGGTTGTAAATAATGATCAATATACCGGCCTATACGGGACGTGACCGAATCGATCCCGCTCACAATAGGCCGGCCAGGGGGGGCAGTGGGATGTTTGTGGATCTTGGGCAGATAATATATGGTGGGTATGCGTGGGACTTTCGGTACTAAGAAATCTCTTTCTTTGTTATTCAAAATTTTCAACTCATAACCCTTATTGACAAGACTTAGCAACTGGGTTTTATATGTGTGTGTAGGGTTAGTAGGAATTTCTTTATAAGTACCGGGTTCGTTCAAGATACGAATCATTTCGGTCTCATAATCGGACTTGTCCAAAATCACAATGCCTCCGCCTTTGTCGGCGGGGCGTATGACTAAATCCTTCCGATCACAGAGGGACTTGAGGCCCGCACTGGAAACGGATGGTAGATGTGGTGATTTAACTGACAATTTGGATAAGTCTCTTAACACACAATCCTTAAAAATTTTAACTGCAGGTGCTACCGCCACAGTCGGATTAAAAAGGGATGGATTGGATAATCCAGAATGCACCGTGCCGGACGTTGCAGCCCGGTCTTCGTAATTGCATGTATTGGAAATCAGATATCTTTGGATATTGATTTTCCGTATATATTTTTGTATATCTATAAAAGTGCCAAACCTGCTCAGCTGTTTAGGGGGAGCAAATTTGAGACCCTTATCAAGTACTGACTGTTCGGCATTAGTGAGTGTCTTACTGCTAAGATTAAATACACCAAGGCCTCTTACACTCTTCTTCTCTTTCTTCTTCTGGATTCTGTAACCCCCTCTGCACCCTCTCGTAGATTTGGACCTTTTTTCTTTGAGGACTGGTCCTCGCGAAAACCCTGATTGCCATATGTATTAGGTTGAACATAATGTCTAGGCATATGTTGGTAGTCGTTTCTCCCATATGAATCAGAGTTGTAACCACCTTGATTACGCAATGGGGAAAATCTGTTCTGGGTAGAAATGGAGGGTGTGTAATGTTGAGGGGGATATTGGTGATATGGTTCATGGTGTTCTCTATATGGGCCAGGAGAGACGTAACCGTCGTACCGCTGGTAAGGACGGGGTAAATGTTGTGAAGAGTTACCACGGGATTGGCCTCGCCCGCCTCTCCTGCCTCTCCCATTAGCTCTGCCTCCATAGTGGGTATCAGGAATCTGGAGGCTAGACTGTGCATGGCCAGATAGTAAAGGGGAGGGATCAATGGTGGTATTGTTACCCCTTGGTGTCATATGACTGGAGCCAAATTGGGCCGCTAACCCACCAGGAATCATAGATGGAACAGGAAGCGATGGTAAATCAGACACAACTACAGGTGTGGTATCCATTGGTGGAGTGGATGTAGCATTTTTTTGCCATCCAAAAACACAACCATTTTTGTAGTCACCTACGTCTCTTGAGTATTTTTTATGTTTTTTAATCCTCTGATCTCTATCTTCCTTTTCAAGATGACTCTGTAAATTGGTTGAAAGAGAGTTATACTCAAGGGAGGTTTTGTGTGTCTGAAGCTTATCTTTGAGCTCTTTGATCTCTACATCAAGAGCTGTTAATCTGCACCTTTTTTTTGAAACAAGAAATCCCAAAAAATTGGTCCCAGCTTCGTTGAAGTATTTATACCAGGAATTGAGATCTAATTCTCCCTGTTGTGGATTAACATTCCAACGAAGACTGCGTGGAACCATGCTCTCGGCAATATATTGCTCTAAGAAGGCTATGTCCCATAGGATGTGTAACTCTGATGTCATGACATTTTTAAGTCTTAAAAAGAGTCCACCTAATTCAGAGTCATTACCAGTGATGGAAAAGACACCTTCTATATTAACGGTCCGGGATGCCCTATAATCAAAGACATCCATGGCCGGAATAAGACCAGATATAACTGGTTTAGCTGCTGCAATAATAAAATTTTCGAAATACAGAAATGGGGGTGGTGTGTAAAACTGCGCTGCTAAAAATGAATAAATTTGGCTGCTAAACACGGCTACTGAAAAACAGGAAGCAAAAAACAAAATAGGAACGTGGTAGTGTAGCGCTCAGAATGCCAAAATGTAACTATAAGGCTATACATACAAATGGTGTGAAAAATACAAAGAGTGATCTGTGCGTCAACATAAAAATAATATCATAACTCATAAAATAAAGTTCATGAAATAAAGTTCATAAATTCCAGTGACACAAATGATGCTTGATGTTCAGAAGTGAAAAAGAAAAAATCCCACCACCGGTGAAGATGCAGGCTTACCAGATGAAATGGACTCTAAGAAAATTATATTTCTAGAGTCGGTCAGGCTTGGTATATGCTCAGATCTTGATATAAGGTGTCCCTCAGGGAAGGGATCAGCAGATATCTGTGATGTAGATTCCAATGGCCCCGAGATTGATTAGAGGTCTCTCGTTCACGGAAAAAATGTTGGTCATCCGTCTCAAAGATGGCATATATAAATGGAAAGGAGAAGAGGGGACGCCATAGTGTAACACCGTAAGGTCAATATAAAAATTTATTAAAATTGCACTTACATATACAGATGAAAGTATGGCGCATGTCAATAGAATGGTGGCAACGATGGAGTCATCCCTGACGCGTTTCGTGTCATTACACGTTATCAAAGGGTGTCCCTCTCATGATGCCAACACAAATATTTATAGTAAAAGGTCCCAAAAGAAAATTGGACTCACCGTCTGCAAGCAATCACAAAGCACATGCATTTCCGGGTCTAAAGAAAATGGCGTCCAGGCGTGCGCTCCACGCCTCGTATTGAATCACGGAAGTGTTCTAATTCAGACACTTCCGGAATACGATCGAATATTAACAGCGTGCGCTGCACGCCTCGTTTTCGACGTGTGATCGAAACGTACGCCTCACTTACGAAATGACATCGAATCCCGTTGTCCGTCTCAAAATGCGACGCACAAAATGAGACGCTCACTTGTGTGAAGTCGCTCCACGCCTCGTATTGAATCACGGGAGTGTTCTAATTCAGACACTTCCGGAATACGATCGAATATTAACAGCGTGCGCTGCACGCCTCGTTTTCGACGTGTGATCGAAAAGTACGCCTCACTTTCGAAATGACATCGAATCCCGATATCCGTCTCAAAATGCGACGCACAAAATGAGACGCTCACTTGTGTGAAGTCGGACGTCGAAAAAAGGCGTCACGGATATTCGTGGGGACGGCGAAAAAGTGGGCGGACATAGCAGAAGGAAGTGCAATCCAGCCCTCATTATGGGGGCCGTTTGCGTTCCAAAATGAATAAAAAAGAATACCAAACTGTAAATCAACACCTGCAAAATGAGTCCGCATGTGGCGATCAAAATAGAACGAACATGAAATAAATCAGTTCAAAATAGAAAAATGGTATTCAATATTATGGGACATTAAAACAAAAGTAGATATTAATAATTTAAATATATGGCTAGTACAGAATTGTGTTGCCAAAAAAATAAATATATTAATAATTGGACTCATACAGAAATGCATTGCCCAGAACACGGCAATGCATAATGTAAGTCACACAATACTGCAATGTATGCAAAAAAGGGATCAGTGCTCAATGTAAATAAAAGCAAATGATCCAAAATAAAATACAGATTAAAAATTAAAAATTAAATGTAATAATAATGTGTGGGTCTTCCAGACAGTGAGTCGAATTCCCAAACAGAAGCATACATAATAATATGCGTTAATGTTAAAATAAATCACCATGACGTTAAAACACATACATAATGAAAAATTGCTAGAGTTGAAAATTGTGAAACATCCCAAAACAGATCCACCACTGTTTAAATATACTAAACAACCACTAGGACTTATCTATAAATGAGTTGATGTCCCAATCAACATTCAAGCCAAAGGGATGATAAGATTGGAGCTCATAAATCCAGAATGTTTCTAATCTTGAAACACCCCTTGTTTTAGCCCCACCTCTCCAGGGGGGCATATAGCGGTCAATAATTGTAAACTGAGTGCCAGAAGGATTTTTGTCATGGCACTGTTTAAAGTGACGGGGAACAGTATGGTCCCTGTCACCTGCCTTGATGAAGGCAATATGTTCGCCTACACGTATCGAAAAGGTGCGAATCGTGCGGCCGACATATTGTTTGCCACATGTACATGTGATGAGATAAACGATATAATTGGTTTCGCAAGTACAAAAATGTTTAATCTCATACTCCTTTCTAGTCACAGTAGATGTGAAGTGTGTGATTCTGCGTTCCCTCAGTGAGTTATGATGGCAAACCTTGCATTTTCTGCATGGAAAGAAACCAACTAAGTCCTGAAAAAAATAGCTTTTTACTGGGGGATTGATGACATTAGGTGCAATGCGATTCTGCAACGAGGGTGCACCTCTAAATACCAATTTGGCCCGTTCAGGAAGTAAAGGTCTAAGAACACTATCGTTCCTGAGTATATCCCAATGTCTATCGACAATATTCTTAACCTGTCTATGTTGAATAGAGTAAGATGTAATTAGGGCAAATTTAAAACTTTCATCCGGTACACGTTTAGGTTTCATTGAGATGAGTGAAGATCTATCTAATGAGAGAATTCTCTGCATTTCTTGATCTAGCTCAGCCCTAGGATAGCCTTTATCTACAAACCTTTGTCGCAACATAGTGGCTTGAAGCAGATAGGATTCTGGGTCCGTACAGTTCCTACGAAGTCTCAGGAACTGACTGCGTGGAACTGACCGAAGCCATGAACTATGATGACAACTATCAGTAGGAATGAAACCATTCCTATCAGTTGGCTTGAAGAAAGTTTGAAAGTTAAATTTGCGATCAACCAACCCAATCTCAAGGTCCAAGAAATTGATTTTACTTGGACTATATTCAAAGGACACGTCCCGTATAGGCCGGTATATTGATCATTATTTACAACCTTTAGTGCAGAAAACTCCTTCCTATCTTAAGGATACAGGAGACACTATACGGTTATTGGAAAACACTGTTGTACATGGTGATTATCTACTAGCCACAGCTGATGTCGCTTCCCTATATACATGCATTCCCCATCATTTGGGTATTGCTGCTGTCCAACATTTCCTAAATCAAGAACCTACCCTCGCCTCTTTTCAATGCGAGTACATTTTAGAACTTTTAGAGTTTGCAACCAAACATAATTATTTTTGGTTCAACCAAAGCTACTACCTCCAACAACGAGGGGTAGCTATGGGGGCTAAGTTTGCACCCAGTCTTGCCAACCTGTTCATGGCCAAGTGGGAGGAGGATGTCGTCTATGCGCAGGACACTCCATCATTAGTCCTGTGGGCTAGGTACATAGACGACATCCTCCTCCTATGGAACGGCACCCCCGAATCATTAGAGTTATTTTTCAAAACCCTTAATCAAAATGACAGAGGCATTTCACTGTCCTTTGAATATAGTCCAAGTAAAATCAATTTCTTGGACCTTGAGATTGGGTTGGTTGATCGCAAATTTAACTTTCAAACTTTCTTCAAGCCAACTGATAGGAATGGTTTCATTCCTACTGATAGTTGTCATCATAGTTCATGGCTTCGGTCAGTTCCACGCAGTCAGTTCCTGAGACTTCGTAGGAACTGTACGGACCCAGAATCCTATCTGCTTCAAGCCACTATGTTGCGACAAAGGTTTGTAGATAAAGGCTATCCTAGGGCTGAGCTAGATCAAGAAATGCAGAGAATTCTCTCATTAGATAGATCTTCACTCATCTCAATGAAACCTAAACGTGTACCGGATGAAAGTTTTAAATTTGCCCTAATTACATCTTACTCTATTCAACATAGACAGGTTAAGAATATTGTCGATAGACATTGGGATATACTCAGGAACGATAGTGTTCTTAGACCTTTACTTCCTGAACGGGCCAAATTGGTATTTAGAGGTGCACCCTCGTTGCAGAATCGCATTGCACCTAATGTCATCAATCCCCCAGTAAAAAGCTATTTTTTTCAGGACTTAGTTGGTTTCTTTCCATGCAGAAAATGCAAGGTTTGCCATCATAACTCACTGAGGGAACACAGAATCACACACTTCACATCTACTGTGACTAGAAAGGAGTATGAGATTAAACATTTTTGTACTTGCGAAACCAATTATATCGTTTATCTCATCACATGTACATGTGGCAAACAATATGTCGGCCGCACGATTCGCACCTTTTCGATACGTGTAGGCGAACATATTGCCTTCATCAAGGCAGGTGACAGGGACCATACTGTTCCCCGTCACTTTAAACAGTGCCATGACAAAAATCCTTCTGGCACTCAGTTTACAATTATTGACCGCTATATGCCCCCCTGGAGAGGTGGGGCTAAAACAAGGGGTGTTTCAAGATTAGAAACATTCTGGATTTATGAGCTCCAATCTTATCATCCCTTTGGCTTGAATGTTGATTGGGACATCAACTCATTTATAGATAAGTCCTAGTGGTTGTTTAGTATATTTAAACAGTGGTGGATCTGTTTTGGGATGTTTCACAATTTTCAACTCTAGCAATTTTTCATTATGTATGTGTTTTAACGTCATGGTGATTTATTTTAACATTAACGCATATTATTATGTATGCTTCTGTTTGGGAATTCGACTCACTGTCTGGAAGACCCACACATTATTATTACATTTAATTTTTAATTTTTAATCTGTATTTTATTTTGGATCATTTGCTTTTATTTACATTGAGCACTGATCCCTTTTTTGCATACATTGCAGTATTGTGTGACTTACATTATGCATTGCCGTGTTCTGGGCAATGCATTTCTGTATGAGTCCAATTATTAATATATTTATTTTTTTGGCAACACAATTCTGTACTAGCCATATATTTAAATTATTAATATCTACTTTTGTTTTAATGTCCCATAATATTGAATACCATTTTTCTATTTTGAACTGATTTATTTCATGTTCGTTCTATTTTGATCGCCACATGCGGACTCATTTTGCAGGTGTTGATTTACAGTTTGGTATTCTTTTTTATTCATTTTGGAACGCAAACGGCCCCCATAATGAGGGCTGGATTGCACTTCCTTCTGCTATGTCCGCCCACTTTTTCGCCGTCCCCACGAATATCCGTGACGCCTTTTTTTCGACGTCCGACTTCACACAAGTGAGCGTCTCATTTTGTGCGTCGCATTTTGAGACGGATATCGGGATTCGATGTCATTTCGAAAGTGAGGCGTACTTTTCGATCACACGTCGAAAACGAGGCGTGCAGCGCACGCTGTTAATATTCGATCGTATTCCGGAAGTGTCTGAATTAGAACACTCCCGTGATTCAATACGAGGCGTGGAGCGACTTCACACAAGTGAGCGTCTCATTTTGTGCGTCGCATTTTGAGACGGACAACGGGATTCGATGTCATTTCGTAAGTGAGGCGTACGTTTCGATCACACGTCGAAAACGAGGCGTGCAGCGCACGCTGTTAATATTCGATCGTATTCCGGAAGTGTCTGAATTAGAACACTTCCGTGATTCAATACGAGGCGTGGAGCGCACGCCTGGACGCCATTTTCTTTAGACCCGGAAATGCATGTGCTTTGTGATTGCTTGCAGACGGTGAGTCCAATTTTCTTTTGGGACCTTTTACTATAAATATTTGTGTTGGCATCATGAGAGGGACACCCTTTGATAACGTGTAATGACACGAAACGCGTCAGGGATGACTCCATCGTTGCCACCATTCTATTGACATGCGCCATACTTTCATCTGTATATGTAAGTGCAATTTTAATAAATTTTTATATTGACCTTACGGTGTTACACTATGGCGTCCCCTCTTCTCCTTTCCATTTATATATGCCATCTTTGAGACGGATGACCAACATTTTTTTCCGTGAACGAGAGACCTCTAATCAATCTCGGGGCCATTGGAATCTACATCACAGATATCTGCTGATCCCTTCCCTGAGGGACACCTTATATCAAGATCTGAGCATATACCAAGCCTGACCGACTCTAGAAATATAATTTTCTTAGAGTCCATTTCATCTGGTAAGCCTGCATCTTCACCGGTGGTGGGATTTTTTCTTTTTCACTTCTGAACATCAAGCATCATTTGTGTCACTGGAATTTATGAACTTTATTTCATGAACTTTATTTTATGAGTTATGATATTATTTTTATGTTGACGCACAGATCACTCTTTGTATTTTTCACACCATTTGTATGTATAGCCTTATAGTTACATTTTGGCATTCTGAGCGCTACACTACCACGTTCCTATTTTGTTTTTTGCTTCCTGTTTTTCAGTAGCCGTGTTTAGCAGCCAAATTTATTCATTTTTAGCAGCGCAGTTTTACACACCACCCCCAGGTTCCTATTGGTTGCTATGGAGGTTGCTAACCTCTGACAACTGTGGTAGGAGAACTCTGATTGGCTCTGATGCAAAAGAAGGGAGGAGAAAATAATCGCGCAATATTCCTTTTGCCGAATATTCGCATTGCGAATATTCGGCAGCATAAAAGGATCGCATCAGCTACTCGGCCCAGTGTCTCTAATCATACCAGCAATGCTTTTAGACGTCGATGGAGATCACTAGGATGTGATCTGTTTTAAAAATAAATTTGAAAAAATACGAATATTCGCAATAGCGAATATTCACAGCGATATTCGAGTTATTCGCGAATACTCGAATATGCAATATTCGTAACGAATATTCGCAATGCGAATATTCTTGAGCAACACTAATCGTGTGTACGCGGCCTTAGAGTCTTGCAATGCCTCATGGGACTTGTAATTCTGCAACAGCTGGAAGTCCGCTAATTGCATATCACTGGCCTAGAGGGTCTTTTCTGTCATAAACCCTTCTCCCTGCCTGTAATGCCCTGTACACACGATCGGTTCATCTGATGAAAACGGACGGATGGATTTTTTCATCAGATATCCGATGAAGCTGACTTTTATCAGTCTTGCCTACACACCATCAGTTAAAAAAACGATTGTGTCAGAACGCGGTGACATAAAACACAACGACGTGCTGAGAAAAATTAAGTTCAATGCTTCCGAGCATGCGTCGACTTGATTCTGAGCATGCGTTGATTTTTAACCGATGGATTTCCCCACAGACGATCGTTATTTTCTATCGGTTCTTTAACCATCAGATAATTTTAAAACAAGTTCCTCGTTTTTTCACCGATGGATCAAAAAACCGATGGGGCCCACACACGATCGGTTTAGTCTGATGAAAACAATCCATCAGCCCGTTTTCACCAGACGAACCGATCATGTGTACGCGGCATAAGTGTTTGTGTAAACTGAACCGTGCATGTGCAGACCAGTGTACTTTTACGTAATGACAACATCTTTGACTAATGGGAGCACTGACACCACAGCACTGGAGGGGATCACTAGACAGAAAAGTCTGCCATGCTAATATTCTGTATATAATAGCACATTATTGCTTAAAGTGGATGTCCGCTCAACAAAAAAAAAAACAATTAAAAGCCAGCAGCTGCAAATACTGCAGCTGCTGACTTTTAATATTAGGACACTTACCTGTCCTGGAGTCCAGCGCCGTCCGCAGCAGAGGACGATCGATCGCTCGTCACTCTGTTGCTCCCCCGCCATCCACGGTGAGGGAACCAGGAAGTGAAGCGTTCCGGCTTCACTACCTACCTGGTTCCCTATAGCGCATGTGCGAGTCGCGCTGCGCCCGCCGATTGGCTCCGGTGTGTGCTGGGAGCCGAGTGTTCCCAGCACACAACGGGGGGCGACGGCAGGTGTCCGCATTCTGCCCGAGAATTCTGGCCCGGAAGTGGGTGCAAATACCTGTCTTTAGACAGGTATCTGCACCCCCCTCCCCCCTGAAAGGTGTCAAATGTGACACCGGAGGGGGGAGGCTTCCGATCAGCGGGAGTTCCACTTTAGGGTGGAGCTCCGCTTTAAAGCTTCCAATTACATTTTTTTTTATTTCACTTCAGAGAGACATTATTTCTTTGTGTCTAAATATTGGATGATGGGTAGATTTTTTTCTTCATTATTTTTTAAATGCTGGTGTCTCATTAATCTTTGCATGGGTACTGTATATTGATCAGAATTACAATTTTCACTATTTACAAAGCTATGGTTTTTGCTAGGTTTACTAAGATGCCTCCACTTCCATTGTTTTTTTTTTTTTGTTGTTTTATAAAGCGGTTTATGTACATGCTGTTAGTTATCTTGTTTCATTGTGCCCCTCTTGTACAATAATATGTGGCGGATTCTTCAGGTTTCATTCCAGTGAGTTTTAAATACACTTCTCTTTTATTTGTGTCTCTGGTCAGAGTCAGTCGTCCCTCAACAGAGCTGGCATAATTTATTACTGCATTATAACATATTCTCCCCAACCACACCAGCGGTTTCCTTTCAGATTGTCTGATCCAGTGCACACAATACATGTTAGTGCTGTCAGTGAGGGAGGCTCCGGTCACTGTACAGGTCATTTCCAGAGTCCCTGATGGCTTCACAGTCCCAGGACCAAACTCCATCATTGAGATTTGTGATGTGACATCTGAAAAATATATATTATATTTGATTACATGTCTAGTATCTCAGATCACTAGAAACTTTAAATGCATAATCAAAAAAAAAAAAAACACACACATTGTACTGAAGCCACAATAAGGAGTAACCACAGGAGATGTGTCATGTCTGTTGTGTTTTGGATTTGGCTGCACTGCTGCCGCTCTGTTTTTCTATATTACGCTCTGTATTTAAACAGAAATTTACCATGAATATGTTTTGCATAAGCTGAAATGATTGGGTGAGGGGAACCGATGATATGGTCAATTTGTTTTAAAACAAAACTGTTACATTCTAATGCAGAAAGTTCTTCTTTTACAGTAAATAAATTGTTTACAGAAAAATAGTTTGCACTGACTGAAAAACCTTATCTATGTCATTGATTGATTTTGACAAAATCAATGCCCTGAGGCGATTCAGTTCGCAAGTTTCTCACTCACTCACTCACTCACTCACTCACTCACTCACAAAACTGATCGATTTAATCAAAAGAAAAGTAAATAATTTGGTATATACTGTAAATATGTATTTTTGTGTTATGAACACTAAATGCAGCTGTAATTAGGTGTGCCAAAAACACTCACAGAATATCCAATAAGTAAAACAGTTCAAATAGTGTTTAGTAAATAAAACATACTACATTTTTAAATCTGCAGGTAAACTGGACAATAATTGCACTCAGTTTTCATTTACTGCTATTGTAATATATGTTTTATTCCATTCACTTATCACTGTTAAAACAATTCAGATCAATATATTGTATGAATTAATGCAGCAATATTTAGAAAACAAAAAAACAAACAAATGCTAATTATCCAACACTAGTGTAAAAAAAAAAAAAAGAATTTTAATCAATCACCAATTAATACACAGGGTTTAAAAGTTAAGTGTTCATTGGTAAGCAGGCCTAGGCTGGTCATAGGACAGCTGGGCCACATGTCCTTAAAAGAGAGATCCAGAGGGTGAGTCTGCTGGAGCTCATTGAGTGCTTCACCAAGCCGCTGGCCATCTAGCAGCCCCTGGTGGTGATGGTGGTGATTGGCATCGCTTTGGTTGTTTTTTGGATATTATTTATACAATAAAGACATCGTTTTAAGGAGTGCGGCAGTCCAGGATTTTCTTCTATCTGGTGGTGTGTTCTGGGACAGCGCTAGGGCCAGCCATGGCCCTCACCCAGAGGAGGAGGCAGTGAACATAGGAATGTGCATGGGGAAAGAAGAACTAGGGACAGGGGAGAGATCGGCTGGACAGGGGGCCACTCTAGACTGGCAGGAGACCAATAAGCTGGTAGAGAACTGGGCCAACAGGCCGTCTGTAAAAGGTGGTGCCCGGGAAGCATGTTGAGGATCACCCCAAATGTCCGAGCAATATGCCCGTTACTCGTGGCTAGAAGTGGCTGCTTCTTTTAAAATGTACCGATGTTGGCATTTTCTGACTATCACTTCACTACATGTCCCTCCAGATAAGCAGCTAAAACTTTTACTAATCAGCTATTGACACTTTTGACACCCAGTGACTTTTTTTGTGTTTATTTAAATCTAATTAGTGAATCCGTATGCTACTAACATGGAGACTGTGCTGTCACCGACAGCTCCTGATTTCGTTCCAATCATCAAGAGCTTAAAGACCTACCCCCAGATTGCATGATCATTGTAATAGCCTGTGATTGGCTATCACAGTAATCAATTAGTAACACCCACCCCTGCACTCTGTTTTTCCTCTGAATAGAAACCGATACACTGTGAATTTTACTAAAACTGGAATAGGCAGAATCAGGAGCAGTTATGCAAAGTAACCAATCAGCTTCTATCTTTGACATGTTCTGTTAAGCTTTGAAAATGAAAGCTAGAAGCTGATTGGTTGCCATGCCCACATACTCTAGATTCACTCTTTACCACTTTGTAAATACCCCAATGGCATATTTGTCTCCTAGCCAAGGATCTAAGTTAGTGTCAGGGTCAAGTTCAATGTCAAATATTTTAACAACAAAAAACAACGAAAAAAAAAAGTAGGCACGGTTGTTCTTGGTCCTACAACAGATACAAACAACAAATAATATACACATGTAGCACCCTCTAGTGTGCTAGAAATGTAAATAGGTTTTTCAGTAGTGTGGTATAAATTGTTCGACTTGGCTGGCAGACAAGCCTGTGTTGAATCTGGGTCAGAGTGCGTGAGCCGGGGAGGCTGGATGACTCATCAGGCAGCATCTCTAGTACTGGAACGAGCAAAAATGTACTTTCTAGGCACCAATTATAAAATTGAACAAATCATTTTATTCATGACTGGTTCTCCAAGAGACATTGGACGCCTAGCATCCAATCTCATCCACTAGTAGGGGCAACTCTGTCGGCATTCACGAAGGCTTGTGATGCGTAATCAGTTTCGACGACAGAATATAGACTAACTCCTGTTAGAGGCAACCCAGATTTTATTCTGGGATGGGAAGGATCCTACCTGACAGATGAGTGGCCACATACAGATATGAGAAACAGAGAGTGCAGTGGGTCTCCTCACCCACCCTCTCCGATATGTGCATCTGAGATATGTTGGCTCGCCAACAGGTGGTTTTTGGCTCGCCCCTTCTCCCATCCTCTCCATGACAGGCAGATCCTAGTGGCAAATACAGGAACCGATTATGCTGACAAGGGGCCTTGGTTAAACATCCATTATAGAAGTATTTGGAGGCTTTTGAATTCACCAACGTTGATATGTTCCTTTTTTGCCAATTTGAGATACATCTCCCTTAGGATGGATATAGGAGATGATAGTGTTCATAAAGTATATTGAGAATGTTATTTGACTTGTACCATTCGTATATCGTATGTGATTGTATCTCAAATGTAATCAGAGTTTTACCTTCCCTCTCTTGTTTTATTATTGTATTTGTCAATAGTACTGTTCTAATTGTGACATTGTTCCTTCTCTTTTCCTTTTTTCTTTCAATAAAATCTTTATGGAATAAAAAAAAGTGAAATGAGATTCCCCTCTATACTAAAATTGACCTGTCCATGAGTTCGAACCATCTATTTGGGTGCCAATATATATATATATATATATATATATATAAATAATTAAATAATATATATAAAATATGATCAGAATTTTTTTATATATATTCATTTAAAAAATATATATATATATATATATATATATATAAACTTATAACATATTGATTCAATAATTATATATGTACTGTAAATCAAAACCACCCAATAATAGAAACATGGTACACTCTTGTAAAAGTTAAGTTAAAATATTTTAATCATTTGAGGGGTTAGTGATAGGAGAGTATGGAGCGCTTAGTGGATGGCCTCCAGTGTAGCACTACCCCCGGAGGAGCTGATGGTTTTTGTATGGGTGGCATGTTACCTCCATTTCCTTGCCGTCTAGGGAATTGGATGAGAGTTGAGAAAAAGTTCAATGTTCACACTTTAGACTTCTTTTTCTTTGCTTTATTTGCTGAACTTGGTAAAAGAATAAAATAAGTAGTTGAAGAGGTGGGAGGGTAACAGGTAATGGGTTCAGGCGCACAACTTCTGTCTGGAAGCACTCTTGCTCCCAGTAACTCAGCTTTCGTTGCCACTCTAGCCAGAGTGGGTATTGCGCACCCGGATAATCCTCTCTCACTGGCCTAGCAGCCGGGATGGCGCACGGAAAATGATAAAGTCTCTGCCACAGACCTTCTCACGAATGGAGATATGTTCGGTCCAAAATCCTCTTAACACAGGATTCAGCACCTGGATCTCTCCTGATTAACTTCTTGTGAACTTAGAACTGACAGGCGACCATCATTCAGCCTTTCAGTAATGGTGCATCCTTCGATGAAGTTCAAGACCTCTCCTGAGATACAAGCCTCGTGCTCGGTGCTCTCCAAGATAGGTTCTTCATCGAGTGGCTTCCTCCCTTCAGGACGGACAGCACAGGGCCACTCTGCAAACGTAGACCCAGTCTGACTACCAGGCCTACTTAGTAGATCACAATCCCGGACCAACAAGGTCCCGGAGCCAGGAACACAGAAACACGCATCCCCGGCCAGGAGGACCACTCACAGGGGGTGGTGGGACGACAGACCCAGAATCAATGACGGCCCGGGACCAATGGCGTCTTTCCATTACATACTCCTCCCCAGCATGCACAGCAGGACGTTCAACTCCCACTGATTGACTGCTGTAGGAGAACACCCAAAACACCTTGACCTGACTTCTGTCACCCTTGGCCTGGGGTGGTAACAGTACCCCAGAAAACAATAGTGGTCACTCACAGTACAGCCATGGCTGGAACAGAGGCCCAAATTTGGTGAAATCATACTGTCTGAGTTAAAGGGTTTGTAAAGGATTTATTTTTTTATCTTGATAGCTTCCTTTACCTTAATGCAGTGCTGTTTTTATGTCCTCATGTCTCCACACTTCCTGGTTCTCTGTTTCCTGATGACCACAGTACTGGGAGCTTTCTCTCTGTGGTCACTACCTTCAAGGAGGTGTGATTACTGTGTGTCTAAAACCCCTCAGCACCAATCAGTTTCATTTTACAAACCATCACTCCCCTGTATTGGCTCTGTGGCTCTGTATATCAGAGAGACAGGAAACAGCATGCAAAAACGAAACTACTGTAGAATTGTAGGTACATTATATGATTGATTTTTATCTATTTTTCATTATTTTTAAAAGGAATCAGTTAACTATTATGTCTCTATACCCTGTAAACAGTCATTTCAGCAAAAAAATTTTTTTCCTTTACAACTCCTTTAATTAACTCTCAGATTACCCTCTAAATTTAAGGCAGTGCCAGCTAAAAAGTAGTAGGCCACTACACCAGCAAAAATCACCTTCTCCTGCTATGAAGAAAAGTTAAATGGGTGCCTTGGGCCCTAAGTTGTAAGCAGTGTACCCGAAGAACACAATTCTAATGCTCACAGTAAGTAATTAAAAAAAAAAAATAATATAAATGTAATTTATTTTATAAAGTAATTGAAAGTTTTTTTTTTCACAGGAGAACCGTCAGGTGGAGATCATAATGTTGCTCAATATTATAATCAGGGCAATGAGACTATGCTACTTTTTGATGATGATGATGATGATGGTAAGTCGTTTTTATGTTCATTTTTGTAACCGCTTGTCGCACACCCACAGATCATTTACTGTGGGCGGGCAGCATGGGCAGTCTGAATTACATACTTGCACATCATCTATCCTGCTCTTGTTTAATAACACATTGGGGTTGATTTACTATAAACAATGTGCTGCGCCCGTTCATGGCTTAACTGGTGAGCCGGATAAATCATTAATTGAGCATGTGAAGCGGGCGCAATGCAATAATAAATGTGTAAATGGAACGGAATACCCTTTAGAAGTCTATAGGAGAAATCAAAAGTGTTAATTTAAAAGTTTAATATGCAACTTTTTGTCATAAAAAGTGTTTGGGGACCTGAGTCATGTATCAATGCAATTTTTTCTTTAAAACTGCAGTTTTTAGGGAGCAGTGATTTTAATAATGCTTAAAGTGAAAGCTTTAAGGGGGGGGGGGGTTGTATACTATGCCTGTAAATTAGCACATGTTTCTCCTGCTTAGAACTGTCCCTGCACAAAATGACATGAAGGAAAAAAAGTAATTTAAAATCACTCTCAGCTATAATGAATTGTCGGCTCCCGGCAATACAGAGAACAGTCATTGCTAAAACAAAAAAAAAAAACGTGGGGGTCCCTCCCCCAAATTTATTTACCAGGCCCTTCAGGTTTGGTATGGATATTAAGGGGAACCCTGCGTTCAAATTTTAAAAAATGTCGTGGGGTTCCCCCGCAAATATCCATACCAAAGCTCTTCAGGTCTGGTATGGATTTTAAGGGAACTCCACCCAAATGTAAAAATAAAAAATGGAGTGGAGTTTTCCACCAAAAATCCACACTAGACCCCATATCCGAGCACGCAACCTGGCAGGCCGAAGGAAAAGAGGGGGGAAAGAGAGAGCGCCCCTCTCCTGAACTGTACCAGGACACATGCCCTCAACATGGGGATGGTGCTTTGGGCCCCCCCCAAAGCACCTTTTTTCCCATGTTGATGGGGACAAGGGCCTCATCCCCACAACTACATTGTACCTCTACCATTTCACAAAAAGTGACAAAAAGTGTCAAAAATTTAAAAAAAAGACAATAGCCGTTTTTTGACAATTCCTATATTAATGTCTTCTTTCCGCACTTCTTCTCCCATCTTCTTCTTTTCTGCATTCTGGTTTCTTCCAACCCATGTCATCGATAGGACGTCTTCAGGGATTGGTCCAGAAAACGTGTTTGATAAATGGATGTACAAATATCTTATGAAATAAAATTCTGCAACAGCCACCTCTTTATTCTCCAGGACCTCTGTTTTCAGGGAAATATATAATGTTTTGGGGTTCTAAGTAATTTGTTAGCAAAACATTTTAATTTCCATATGTGTCTGACTTCTTTTTTTAAATTGCCCTGGACAAATAGGCTGAATGACACGAATATATTTAGCTCTTTTGTGATTTTGTTGACTCCTTCTTTGTGACACCTTTTTGTAGCCTGGGGGATCAAAATAGTCAACCCTAATGCCTTGATTCCCCTAAATGCCTTGCCTGTGCCCACCATATGGCAGTTGTTCTGAGAAAGTGCCACTGTAAATGTTTCAGGAACTTGTCATAACAACAAAAAGGCTGTTAAAGTGGAATTAAATATAAAACAAAAAACCTATAGGGTCTCTTCCATCATAAACCCTTCTCCCTGCCTCATAAACAAAAAATACTAATTTGTTCAATTTTATAACAGAAACAAAGAAAAATTCATTTTTTTTTTACAGAATTTTCTGTCTTTTTCCTCTTATAGCGCAAAAAATTAAATACCACCAAAAGAAAGCTCTATTTGTGTGAAAAAAGGACATAAATTGCATTTGGGTACAATGTTGTATGACTGAGTAATTGTCATTCAAATTGTGAGGGCACCGAAAGCTGAAAATTGGTCTGGTTATTAAGGAGGTTTAAGTGCCCAGTGGTCAAGTGGTAAAAGCTCCCAATTACATTTTTTTTTATTTCACTTCAGAGAGACATTATTTCTTCATGTCTACATATTGGATGATGGGTAGATTTTTTTCTTCATTATTTTTTAATCTGAAAGGAAACCGCTCTCATTAATCTTTGCATGGGTACTGTATATTGATCAGAATTTAAATTTTCACTATTTACAACGCTATGGTTTTTCGCTAGGTTTACTAAGATGCCTCCACTTCCATTGTTTTTTTTATAAATAATTTCATGTACATGCTGTTAGTTATCTTGTTACACTTGTGCTTCCCTTACACAATAATATGTTCCAGATTCTTCAGGTTTCATTCCAGTGAGTTTTAAATACACTTCCCTTTTATTTGTGTCTCTGGATATAGTCAGTCGTCCCTGAAGAGAGCTGGCATAATGTACTGCTGCATTATAACATATTCTCCCCAACCACACCAGCGGTTTCCTTTCAGATTGTTGGATCCAGTGCACACAATGCATGTTAGTGCTGTCAGTGAGGGAGGCTCCGGTCACTGTAGAGGTCATTTTCACTGTCTCAGGACCAGACACCATCATTGAGATTTGTGATGTGACATCTGAAAAATATATTATATATTACATGTCTAGTATATCAGATCACTTTAAATGCATAATAAAAAATAAATAAAACACACACACACATTGTACTGAAGACACAATAAGGAGTAACCACAGAAGATGTGTCATGTCTGAAGTTGTGTTTTGGATTCGGTTGCACTGCTTCCGATCAGTTAACTTTTTCCATATTACTCTCTGTATTTAAACAGAAATTTACCATGAATATGTTTTGCATAAGGTGAAATGATTGGGTGAGGGGAACCGATGATATGGTCAATTTGTTTTAAAACAAAACTGTTAAATTCTAATGCAGAAAGTTCTTATTTTACAGTAAAGAAAATGTTTACAGAAAAATAGTTTGCACCGACTGAAAAAGCTTATCTAAAAGGACAAGTGATATCACACAAGTAGAATATTTTATGGTGGCCATACATTTATTGATCTGTTTGAACAATTCTTCACAAAATAGGATAATATCAGTGGCGGCTGGTGAAGTTTTAGGATGGGGGGCGCAAGACCCCGCCCTTCCACATTTGGCCCCTCCCACTTCTCATAAGCCACACCTCTTATTGAATCCACCACTCCGTCCCCTGTATTCCACTTGCTTCCACTCATAGTGTCAGGAGTATACAGCTCAGCATCACAGCACAGAGTATACAGCCCCAGCATCACAAATCATGGTATATAGCGCAGCCTTACAGATCGGTGCAAACAAAGTAAAAAATTACACTGTTAGTAATGAAGGACTCAAAATGGGCAGGAGATTACCAGAGACTGCGGACATACTGCACAAGATTACCAGAGACATACTGCATGAGATTATCAGAAACTGCGGACATACTGCACAAGATTACCAGAGACTGCGGACATACTGCACAAGATTACCAGAGACTGCGGACATACTGCATTACTTGTCCTGCGACTTGGGACTTGAACGTTGCATGACACATTGTACCCCATTTTTTCCAATGAGAACCGTTCATATCTGTGTGGCTTCAAGTCACAGCGACTTCAAAATAGTCCCTGCATTACTTTGGTCCCACTTTGATGCAACTTGAGGTCCATAGACCTCCAGAATACACAGGCATTGCTTTAAGTCGCATCAAAACTGCGGTAGAATTGTGCAACTTTCAGACTGCGTTAGCCTGAAAGTCGCACGATTCTGCCACAATTTTTTGCTGTGATTTTTCAGCACGGCTTAAAGCAATGTATTCTGGAGGTCTATGGACCTCAAGTCACATCAAAGTGACAAAAGTAATGCAGGAACTACTTCAAAGTTGCATAAGCGGGTGGGGTGGTGTGCCGGCCGCCGATGTTGGGTATACAAGTACTTTAAATTGCAGGTATAGCCCTGCAAAGTTTCTACCTGTGACGGACAAGCACAGGAATATGTCACCAGTGCAGCCACTGAACCCTCAATCCATAACCACCACACCAGCTACAATAATGCAGTGCAGACACGTAAAACTGTGTGTTACACAATAGTGTACACAGGTAGAATAATTATGGATTTATTAGCATTTATTAGCATAAGGGTGCCAACACACAGCTCCATGCCATCTGCATTAAGCAATCCACATTCAAATTTATTGAGTTTATTTTCTCAATTAGAGCAATGCAAACACAATGCATTGTAACTTTAGAATAAAACTGTCATGTACATAACCTTAAACCACTTTTCTATAAGCTATAACCTAGCAATGTAATTAGTAGGGTTGTTCCGATACCGATACCAGTATCGGTATCGGGACCGATACCGAGTATTTGCGGAAGTACTTGTACTCCCGCAAATACCCCCGATACCTAAATAGAATACTTGTCCCACCGCCGCCCATTCCGCAATGAAAGCTGCCGCAATGAAAGCCGCCGCAATGAAAGCCACCGCACACGCCACATGGTTAAAGCGTGCGGGAACATCACAGCTTTCATTTGAATAGACACTCCCCCTTGCTCGGGATTGGATGGGTGATCGTGATCTGTCCAATCCCGAGCAAGGGGGAGTGTCTATACGTGTGGGAACACTACAGCTATTCAAATGAAAGCTGTGATGTTCCCCGGGCGGCTGCTAGGTATGGGGGACATGGCTGGAGGGACATGGCTGGAGGGACATGGCTGGAGGGACATGGCTGGAGGGACATGGCTGCATATGTGGGGGACATGGCTGGAGGGACATGGCTGCATATGTGGGGGACATGGCTGGGGGGACATGGCTGCATTTGTGGGCGACATGGCTGCATATGTGGGGGACATTTAAAAAAAGTATCGGTATTCGGTATCGGCGACTACTTGAAAAAAAGTATCGGTACTTGTACTCGGTCCTAAAAAAGTGGTATCGGGACAACCCTAGTGTCATGGACCATGAAATACTGAAGTGTTTCTACGTGAAATCCTAATTCATGTATTGCAGAAGATGAGACATTGTGGAGTACATATTGCAAGAGATACTGGAAGTGGCTTAATTTGTCCTGACTAGGTCACTAGGACAATGACCCTTCAATGCTTGGCTCCGACTAGTGAAATAACTGGAGTCGAGCTTGTGAGAGACATTTTATTGTCCAGTGTGTAGAGGTGTTAATTGTTGTTCTGATTGCTTCATTGTAGTAATTACCCCCTGGGGGCTTCTGTCTCAACACACATATTCAGGCTATTCAAGCTTTGGGACCAATCTCTGCTGAGACATTTTGAAGTCCTCATTTGCATGGAAGGTGGACCTGATGGGGAACTGAAAAAAGGACCAATAAGAAAGCGGTTGTTGGGGTCGGGATGTTCCAAATCCTGTATAAAAGTGTGCTGTGTTTTCAATAAAGGGTGTCTTGTTACATTCAGCATTAAGCCATGGCTCATGTGTGGATTATTCAGCGATTCCAGGGATATTCCTACTCGTGGAATATTGGGTGATTTCTTTTATGGAAGAAGAAGGGAATGCTTGACGGAGATATGTTCGACTACCGTCACACCTAGTAATTAGGATTAAGGAAAAGTCACCTATTAAAGCAGTTACTGGGCGGCATTTAGTGATGGGCAGGGCACTGGGCTGGAACTAATATTTATTGCTAATTGCAGGGTATCGGGTCACTGTAACAGATTGGGTCTGTCTGCGGGAATTTATCAAGGCTGGATGCATTTATCTGTGCGACCTGCTGCCATCCGTCAATCCACGTGTGCTAGGGCCTCCAGCAATGACTGGGTTAACAAGTTTAACACCATTGAAATAACAGAGTAGTGACTGGTTCTCAGTGAGGGAGAGGCATGCCTGGAATTCCACTGTCTGGGCTCTGGTCATGCTGCTGCAGTTTGTATTACAAATTACATATTTAAGAGGGGAAGACAGCTCAGCTTACCAGTTCCACGGGCGGGACACACTGAGCTTGAGAGTGCCGACGTCACTTCCTGTTTTTCCAGTGACGTCGGAACGAGCACAGAGACGGGTGGGTGCACACAGAAAGTGTATGCACCCGTCTGGCCATAACAATACTACTGTCCATCGCACCGGAAGCAAGTGGCGCGATGGGCAGCGCCACAATGGCATATTTTGGCTGCCAATGTTGCCCCACGTCTGCAATCCTGTGATTGCACAGACGTGGCGCTACTCCTACTGCACTGTGCCCGCCACCCGTCACGCAGACACAGTGCACATAGTGACCTTTTTTTTGGATTTTATTTCTTAAATGCACAGGTTTAAATCATTTTTTATTTTTTACAGACTGGGGATGGGGTCGGGGCCACCACTGGATAATATGATCAGATCTAGAAATGTTAAAAAAGACAAATACAATGCCATCGATTGATTTTGACAAAACTGATCAATTTAATCAAAAGAAAAGTAAAGTACATAATTTGGTATACAAATATGTACTTTTGTGCTATGAACACTTAATGCAGCTGTAATTCGGTGTGCCAAAAACACTTACAAAATATCCATGTACTGTTCTGGGACAGTACCAGGGCCAGCCATGGCCCTCATCCAGAGGAGGAGGCAGTTGACATAGGAATGTGCATGGGGAAAGAAGAACTAGGGACAGGGAAGAGATCGGCTGGACTGGGGGCCACTCTAGACTGGCAGGAGACAACAAGCTGGTAGAGAACTGGGCCAATGGGCCGTCTGTGAAGGTGGTGTCGGGGAAGCATGTTGAGGATCACCCTAAATGTCCGAGCAATATGCCCGCTACTCGGGTCACAAAGTGGCTGCTTCTTTTAAATGTACCGATGTTGGCATTTTCTGACTATCACTTCACTACATGTCCCTCCAGATAAGCAGCTACAATTTCACTAATCAGCTATTGACACTTTTGACACCCAGTGACCTTTTTTTGTGTTTATTTAAAATATATATACTTTCCTGTTTTGTCACTTGATAATCTGTAGTGTCATATATGGGTCAGGATGTTTTAAAAAAAAAAAAAACCTGGCCTACGGGAGAGTCATCTGTGTTTTTAATAATGTGTTGGATAAGCAATGATGCCATATAGCCATTTACACACTGGGGATCACCTAGTGTGAGTATGAGGCGGCGTACACACGTACGAGAACCTCGACGGGCGGAACACATCGAGGTTCTCGCCCGGCCGTCGAAATCGGCGACCCGCCATTCATCCAGGCGGGCCGTCGAGCAAATAGAGAGCCTGCTCTCTATTCGCTCGACGGGATTCCCGACGGGCGGGGCGAGCCAGGAGCGTACACACGGCCGAGGTTCTCGCTGGAATGCAGCTCCCAGCGAGGTTCTCGCTGGTTTCTAGCGAGAACCTCGGTCGTGTGTATGCCGCCTGAGTAGTATGAGTCCATTTGGACACACCTCTGGGATGATTTTTGTTTACTTTCAATACTATATATATTTTCCTGTTTTGTCACTTGTTAATCTAAAGTGCCATACATGGATCATGATGTTTTTTAACATTTGTTTTTGGTCTCTTTTTCATATATATATATATATATATATATGTATTAGATTCTCGCCTGGCCTACTAGAGAGTCATCTGTGTTTTTAATTATGTGTTAGATGAGCAATGATGCCATATAGCCATTTACACACTAGGGATTACCTAGTATGAGTAGGTCACCTCCCCCAATTACAAGTCGGCGTTTTCCATCTCTATTGGCCATGTAATATGACTAGGGAGATTGTATGGAACGCTTATGGAGGGCGCCGCGTGATGACAACATGTTGCCGACTTGCTCGTACAGCGTGCTGTTCGTCTCCTATGATTGGCTATCCGCGGTCCAGCTTGGAGCGCAGCCTCGTTGTGTGTACGACGTGATTGCGTCATTGCGGGTGTTCGTGATGAGGCGCGCGTTCCCCGCGACCTGCGCTCTGATCCATAGCTGTGCCCGCGGAGGCCCTCTCCACCAATGCTTGTCTTGGAGTCTGGGGACGCTGCGTCGGTAGCGTGCTCACGCCGCCGCGAGTGGGCGGGGCTACGCGTGTATGCCATGCGATCACCCTATAGACCAATGACTCTGCCTACATGGACAATGGGGGATAGACACTGGACTTTTTTTTTTTTTCGTTCCTTGCTGACAGCAGTGGGTGTTGTCAGCAGGAGTCCGCTGTGATTGGTCCAAACCTCCTGGCTGCCATTCACAGCTGTTTTGACTTAATGTCATCATTGCTCATAGAAGTAGTATAACTATATGGCATGGGGCACAGTAAATATATGATCACTGCAATCAGTGACACTGTGACAGGGGGCTGGGGGGTGTGATTGGAAGGGGTTAAATGTGCCTATGTGTACTGGTGTCAGTGTAGTGTTGGTGCGACTTACTGTGATGTCTTCTCTCCTCTCATCGGATTGAAAATACCGCCGAGAGGAGAGCTGACATCACTTCCTCTGCCAGTGTTTACATTATTGGCGTATTGGCTGGGAGCGATCACGAGGGGGTGGACAAAAATGAACAGCCGCCCCCTCATCCTGGATCGATCACACAGGTAAGACGCCCACCGCATGTAGTGGGGGGTCCCGATCGGACCCCCGACCACCAAGAAGGCACTTTTTCTCTACTTTGTCCCCTTATTTGACTTTGGAAAGGCCAACCGACTTTGAAGCCCTATGCGCTAGAGGCCCTCATGAGCCCCAAATGATCTCTACCATCTACAAAATATTGCATGAGGCAGTGGCGAATGCTCACCTCTACATGAGAAAATGGTCCCAAATCTTACAACACGACATCTCCTTGTTAGATTGGGAGAGCGTGTCTCCACACGCTCTCGCACACTTCCTGGATTTCTTGATGTGTAGCCCATAAGGAATCTGCATACAAAGTCCTGATGCACTGTTATAGGACCCCAGACATATTACATGCCAGCAACCGAACGGTCTTAAAACAATGCTGGAGTGCTGTGGGCTCTCATTTCCACATCTGGGAGTGTTCCCTTGTTCATCGTTTTTGGTTTCAAGTCCAGAAACTGTTAGAGGATTTGGTGGGGATCCCTGTCACTCTGACGCCCATGTACTATTTTGTGGGTCTCTCATTCAGTAGTTCACTAAGACAATGTATACCTGCGTTTCTTTATACTGTTAATGATTCATCTGTACTATTTTTGTATGATTTGCAAAACTTATAAATAAACAATAAAAAATAAATAACCAATAAAAAAAAAATACTCCTGCACTCTGTTTTTCCTCTGAATAGAAACCGATACACTGTGGATTTTTCTAAAACTGGAACAGGCAGAATCAGGGGCAGTTATGCAAAGTAACCAATCAGCTTCTATCTTTCACATGTTCTGTTAAGCTTTGAAAATGAAAGCTAGAAGCTGATTGGTTGCCATGCACACATACTCTAGATTCACTCTTTACCACTTTGTAAATACCCTAATGGCATAGTTGTCTCCTAGCCAGAGGAGAAACTAAATGAAAAAGTATAAGTATATATATATAAAAAAAAAATAATAATAATAATAATAGAGGTTAAATAGATAGATACTGTAGATAAGGGCTTGATCTAAGTGAGTGTCAGGGTCAACTTCGAGGTCAAATGTTTTAGGGAGAACAAAAAAATAATAATAATTATAGGCACGGGTGCTCTTGGTCCTACAACAGATACAAACAACAAATAATATACACATGTAGCACCCATGAGATATCATGTCATATATGTTTTTCTAAAAGCATGAGAAATTCAGGTGTGAGATAGGGCTGACACTTCAAATATGTTACTGAGCTGTAATTGAAAGCAGTGTTCCTAGCATCTAAAAAGCAATACAAAAAAAATAAATAAAAAAAATAGGCTCACACATGGAACACCAGAGGGAGTAAGGCCGCGTACACACGACCGAGAAACTCGTCGGGCTAAACTCATCGTTCCGCCCGTCGAGGTTCCCGTTCAGCTGTCGAAAAGTTCATCGAGCAAAATTTCCCCATAGAACAACGAGGAAATAGAGAGCATGCTCTCTTTTTGGCTCGACGAGCTTCCCGACGGGATGCTCGGCAAAAAGTGTACACATGACCGGTTTTCTCGGCAGAATACGTCTCCCATCGAGGTTCTCGCTGGATCGTGTGTACGGTGCCTTAGACCAAGTTGTTAAACCAGCCATGCATTTGCTCATACCTGATAATAGACACAAAAAAAAAAAGGGAAAAACACTATCAAAAATGCAAGTACTGAATATTTACAACAGGTGTGGCTGATCACAGCACAAACAAGCCTGGTAAAAAGACAGGTCTCCTTAGGGCGCTTTCACACGAGCGGACGAATGGTCCGCTTTTCATAAGTCCGTTTACGGACTCACAATGCTTCCCTATGGGATCATGGACGTTAGCGGATTAAGTATCCGCTAACGTCCGCAAACATCCGCCTCCGTCAAGATCCGTTTTTTCGGATAGAAGAAAATCCTATTTTTCTTCCGTCTGGCGGATCGGATCGGATGAATACGGACACACGGTCCGTATTCATCCGATTCCCCATAGGGGAGAGCGGAGAAAAGACAGGGCGGTCCCCGCACACTGTGCAAGGACCGCCCTGTCAGCCGACAGCTCAGCGGGGATTTACGGATGATCCCTGCTGAGCAGATGGACACACACATCAATACGGATCCGCTCCGTGTGAAAGAGCCCTTAGAACAGCATCAATGCATAAGGAAGGAAGTAGTATTGCATCTACAGTATAAAAACAAAAATAACAGCCAGAAGAAGCTAACAGAAAAAATTAGCAGTATAGATAGTAATCCCAGCAAACAATATCTCTTAGGCCTCGTACACACGAGGGGATATGTCCGCTGAAAACGGTTCGATGGACCGTTTCAGCAGACATCTCCGCTCGTGTGTATGGGCTAGCGGACAGATTTGTCCACCCGACAGATTTCAAAGCATGCTTTGAAATCTATCCGGTGGGGATCTGTCCGCCCGACATGTCTGCTGGTTAGTACACTTACCAGCAGACATGTCGTCCCCCACCGCCGCCGCGCCGCTGCCGAATGGATTCGGCGCATGCGCGGAAGTGTTTTACTTCCTGGTGCGGTGACGTTGCGGTGACGCGGCGGCGTCAACGTCACCGCCGCGTCACCGCCACGTCACCGCGCCTTCCGGCGGCGGGGAATTTGATCCGATGGTGTGTACACGCCATCGGATCAAACTCCCGATCGGACATATCCGATGGAAATGGTCCGCGGACCGTTTTCATCGGATATATCCGATCGTGTGTACGCCGCCTGAGAGGAGATGCAACATACCAGTGGTAAATGTACAAAATGGATGGAGGGGTCCACAGATGGAGGTGAAGCCATAAGATGAGGCTGTAACTAGCATTGTAATTGATTGAGGACACTGTCCCCGGACCAAGTCTGTCCCTGGTTTTGTCCCCAGATTGGATTTAATAGGGGGCAGGGGCAATTTCAAAGACAATCAGTGGAAAATTAAGATAAAAAAAAATAGAATTATACACCCCCGCGCTCCGCCGTGTCTACTAGCATAGGGGGGTGTATTTTTCCATTATCTGTGCCATTTTCTGATGATCATGTGCTGGTCGGAGCGGAGGGAATATTTCTTCAGTTTTGGGCGCATGCCTATTCAGCTTCGCTAGCATGTTCTTCTGCCTTGGCTCAAATCCGGACCAGCCACCTGCCTATCTCCTTGTCTTCGCTGGCGGAATGATCTTCCTCCGCTCCCCATCCAGTAGAAGACTAATGCCACCTACACACGATCATTTTTCAGCATTAAAAAAACGTAGTTTTAAAAAAAAGTAATTTAAAATGATCGTGCGTGGGCGTCACATCATTTTTCGGGTTCTGAAAAACGACAATTTATTTTTTCGAACATGCTGCATTTTTTAACAACGTTTTAAACAATGTTGTTTTTTCGGGTTGTAAAAAATGATCATGTGTGGGCTAAAATGACGTTAAAAGCCCACACATGCTCAGAAGCAAGTTATGAGACAGGAACGCTTGTTCTGGTAAAACTACCATTTGTAATGGAGTAAGCACATTTATCACGCTGTAACAGACAGAAAAGCGCGAATCGTCTTTTACTAACACGGAATCAGCTAAAGCAGCCCCAAGAGTGGCGTCATCCGCATGGAACTTCCCCTTGATAGTGCCGTCCTACATGTTGTACGTCACCGCGCTTTGTTAGAGCATTTTTTTAAAACAATGGTGTGTGGGCAACAGTGTAATGTAGCCTTCGCGCTACTAGAAGTAAATAATGAAATCAACCGAACAAAAATGTGAATGCAGCAAAACCTAATAGTGTGACGGTGTCGTAACGCGTAGGGAGTGGACGGACGTACACCTGGAGTGACGTAAGCAGGCGCTGAAGATGCCGTTGTTTGTTTACATTGCTGCACACTTTTTTTGATCATTTTCCCATTAGGGATTCACCCCAGAGGTGCACGTCAGCACCATAGAGGAGAGACAGATCTCAGAGGCTGGAGAAGCACCTTGGAATTGAGGCAGGTGGGAAGGCTCTGTGGCTGCAAGGAGGTGGATCTTATTAAAGAAACCTTGAGTTCTGGGAGCCTTTTGAGGAATATCACCATCTGCCCTATAGGTTCACATCTCTACCTGCTTAGAGGACACTCAGCTTCATCTCTCTCTCCGTTTGGCAGCTGATTATTTCAGCTGGTTCATTGGTCACCCACCACGTATTTGTTTTTTCACCTTCGTTTATACTCACACGAAAAAATTTCGTTTTTTACTTCACAAAAAAATTTGATTTTTTTTCCATCACATAAAGTGATGGTGTGTACGTGGCATAAGACTTGAAAGGCTGTAAAGCAGGCGGCAGAGAGTTGCTGATTTTTTCCATTACTAGTAAAGAAAAAATATGTCCCTGGTATGTCGCCTCCTTTTTCTGTTTTGACCGCCCCATCCTTGCGGTGTTGCACACAGCAACCAGTAACACAGTTCACAGAAGAGAAGAGGAAAAAAAAATGTGATTCCCCTTTCACAGATACACAACCTGTATGCAACACAGTCCATCAAGTTTCTGTGCAATGCTGTTTGCCTGGCTGCCACACACAGCTAGCAGCAGTTCCTGATGCGACTCACCACTGTAGCAAGGACCCGGATTCCACCGTTTAGATGCCCGCTGAATCCACCACTGTAAACATTGGGGGTTTAACTCTTCTGGCAGATGCATTTTGGTGTAGTGAGTCCACAGCAAACAGGCAATTAGCGTTAAGGGCCTGGTAGCCCACGTTTATTAAAAGGAGATAAACAAAACAAAAAGTCTATTCACAGGAATCCCACGCAGGGGTTTAAACGACATCCAAACATAAATGAAAATACCAGCCCACCTGGCTACTCTTCAACAGCACTGCTGTTATAGGTAATGGTTCCTCAAACCATCCGCTCCTCCAGACCCACAGTCCTGGATGCACAAGGCCCCAAAGTCTTTCAACGCACACAGCATCCGTCCCAACACAGGGACACAGCGTCTGTCCCAACACAGGGACACAGCGTCCGTCCCAACACAGGAACACAGCGTCCGTCCCAACACAGGGACACAGCGACAGTCACAGCCACTGTTCCACCTTCCTCTCCCCTTCCTTTAATGAGCTGTCTGCACCTGGGAAGGCAGCTTGCAGGCTATCTTAAAAACCTGGACACAGGTTGGAGATCCAGTCCCACCCAGATCCCAGCTCTGCAATCTGGTTATATGCAGACCAAGGCCCAGATTCAGGTACATCTGCGCATTATTAGACCGGCGTAGCGCACCACCTTTACGTTAGACTTGCGCAATTTTGCCGCGTAATCACCCTATTCTCGTAGCTTTTGCGCAGGAAATTGCGCATACGTAACGTTTTTTCATAGGTGTAAGGAGGAGTAATACAAATTGGGAAGGACGTGGGCGTGTTACATTGAAATAAGCCGTGACTCCATGCAAATGAAGGGCCGGCCGGCTCGCGCATGCACGCTTGAACGAGACCATGTCAGCTCCGATGTGCGCATGCTCACAACTCGGGAGCGGCGCAATCAGTGAAATTGGAAATGGACTAGGGCAACGTTGTGAACTACGCAAACAGCATAAATAGACACACACAAACGCACTTCCTTTGCAAAAGTACATCCCTTTGTCCCTTCCCATTTAACCTAGTGCTTTTGTTCTTGTTGTTCGTTGCGGTGTGTTTTGTAGTTGTCAGATTAGTGTTCTGTGTGATCAGGTGTTTGTTAGTAGATTTTTGAAAGTGGTTTTTGATAAGTGTTTGAGAGACTGTTTGTTTGATTGATATATTTATTTTTGTTTCTTTTCCTGCTGTATTTTTGTTTTGTTTTTTGGGGACTGTTTCTTGGTGAGTAGTTTTCTCTCTGTGTGTGTTTTTTTGTGATTGGTTGTGCTTGTTTGTGTGCATGAATTTTGTTGACTGGGACTGTTTTTTTTTGGAAGGATGAGTGAGAGAAAACGAAAGCTGAATTTTACAGTTGTGGAAAAACAGATTCTTGCCCGGGCCATTAGCGAGTATGGGCGTTACCTCCATGGCCCAGAGAGTGCCAACACCACCCCGGCCAGGAGGAGGGAGATTTTGGATAGGATCACTGACCAGGTGAATTCAGCGGGGCAGGGGGAGACACGGACCAGGTCTGGGATTGACAAAAAAATCAATGACTTCCGGCGTCTGGTCAAAAAGAAGTTGGCCAGAATGCATGCCCATGCCAGGGGCACAGGAGGGGGCCCACCATGCCGTATTAGCCTGACAGCGGAGGAGCGTGCGGTGGCCCTGACCTTTCATCGGCATGAAGTTGAGGGCCTGCCCGGCTTTGACTCAAGTCCGCAGCCCGTGGTGCCAGGTAAGTTGTTTTATTTTTTAATATCAGGTGTGTAGCATGTGTGGGGGAGGGGGTGAAAGGGAATATGTGGCAAGTGTGTGGATCCTCCAACCTGTGAATGTTTTGTGTCATCCACAGATGTGCAGGAGGGTGCAGGGCCATCTGGCCTGACCGCACCAACCCCAGGACAGCAGCCTAATGAGGCCCCCCCAACAAGGCCGGAGTCCGCGGAGGAGGTTCAACAGGAGCAGGACAATCATGAGGAGCAGGACAATCATGAGGAGGAGGAGAATCATGAGGAGGAGGAGTCCATGTCAGGCACTGGACGTTTGGGTTTTGAGGACTCCTCCCCTCTGGCGGCCAGCAGGCAGGCCTCCCTAAGGGGGAGCCCCCCCCTCCTCCCCCAACTTGGCTTCCCTCACAAGGGCCTCCCCTTCTCCCCGGCCACAAGCATCAGCTGGAGGCAGGATGTCATCCCAGACCACCAGGGGGTTGGCCGATCTCCTGCCCGCCACCCTGAGAAGGGACCAGTTTCTCCAGACCCGCCATCTGGGACAGGTCAGCCAGACCTTGGTGCGGATGGAGGAGAGCCTGTCCTCCATCAAGGATACGCTGGGGAACCTGGACTCCCACTCCCGGGCTTTCACAACCTAGCCAAAACGAACTGCAGACGACATCAGCAGGCGTTGGGCAGGATGTGAGGGCCCTTACCCTGGCTATCCAGGCCAACACGGCAACACTTGGTGCTGCCCTGGACAGAATTGCCGTGGCCTTGGAGGGCAGGCCACCAGGTGGGCAGAGATCAGGGGCTGATCCTCCTTCCCCGGTTTTACCCCTTCCCCATGAGTCTCCCCTGAGAAGCCGGGGCCGTGGCCGGGGGCGCCCCAGGCGTGGCTCACGCAGAGGGCAGTAATTTGTTTTTCCACCATTTTTTTTTTTTCACATTTTTTTTATTTTTTTTGCTGGAAATTTTTTGCTTTTGCTGGTCATTTTTTTTGTTTTTGTGTTGTGAATGCTGTGTGAATGTGGGGGTGACATTTCTTGCCGGAAAAGGGGTGTCACCCTCTATTTTGGTGGAGAAGGGTTCCCCAGGACCAGGGAGAAGTGATCCTCAGGTCCGTGTGATTGGTGTATGAATGTTCAGTGACATAATTGGAGCCTTGGCGTGGCGTTGCTGCTCACAAGTCCTGCATGGTGGACTGGTGCCAATCCAATTTGATGTGGATGTGGGGTGTGTGTGCTAGGGACCACAGTGGTGTGCATGCATGCATTCTCATTGTGCCATGATTAATGTGTATGTTTAACGTGCAAAGATGCCCAATGTGAGCTGTCTCCTGGCTGCTCTTCCCTCAGAAGACGGGGTAACCTCGGTTAGGGGGGGATTGTCTGGTTCAGGGGTCAGGTCATCACGTAGGTCAATCTGCAGACCCTTTCTTTCTGCAAAGTTGTGCAGCATGCAACATGCACCGATGATCTGGCACACGAAGTTTGGGGAATACAAGAGGGTACCCCCAGACTTATCCAGGCATCGGAAACGTGACTTTAGGATGCCAAAGGTGCGCTCCACCACTGCACGGGTTTGGGCATGTGCTTGATCGTATCTTTCCTCTCCTGGGGTTTCGGGGTTCCGGATAGGAGTCATGAGATGGGGTCCCAGTGGATATGCAGAGTCACCTGTAAGGGAAAAGACAGGAGGATGTTAGTCATGCATGTGCCCCTTGTGATGTGCATCATGGGAGGGGATAGTCATGCCTGCCACCCATGTCACTCACCAACCAGCCAGGTGTCCCCATACACGTTCTGATCGAATTCCATTCGGATGTGGCATTGATTGTATATGTAGCTGTCATGTCTGGACCCTGGGTGTTTGGCACGGACGTGCCATATGAGGCCTTGGGCATCGACTATCACCTGTACATTGATGGAATGCCAATGCTTCTGATTGCGGTACATGTGCTCTGTCTCCTGGGGGGGCTGGAGTGCCACATGTGTGCAATCAATGGCCCCCACAGTGCGTGGGAATCTGGCAATTCTGTAGAAATCTGTCATTGCCTTCAGCCGCAGGTCCTCAGTGGTGGGTTTGATGATTTGGTTGGCCATGCGTCTGAGGATTGCAGGGACAACCTGGTGCACACATCTGCTCATGGAGGATTGTGACATCCCAGCCACCACTCCACTTGTACACTGAAAAGAGCCACTGGCAAGGAAATGGAGTGTTGCCAGTACCTTGACCAGTGGCTGCACTGCATGTGAGCGGTGTGTTGGGCTGGTGATGTCCTCCTGCAGGGTTGTGGTTAATTCCAGGATGGCATGAGGGGTGAATCTGAAGATGCGAAACACCTCAGAATCACTCATGCCAAACAGGTCTATGCGGGTACGGTATATCCTCTCCCGTGCCATCCTCCGTGCCATCCTCCGTGCCCTCCTCCTTCTTTGTTCATCTAAAGTCAGTAGTATAGCTATGCACGACGATGCCCCTGGCATGTTGGCATACAGATTGTTGTGCAACACGTGTGACTGCTGAGCTGCTCACTAACAGTGTTGCTTTATCTAACAAGTAGACTTTTTTTCTTTTTTTAGACCAGCTTTTATAAGCTCTAATTTTAGACAGGTCATTTTGCTGTTGCGCACACTGCGTCGCCTGCGCTGCCCCAACGTTGTTTTGTGGATCCCCGTAAGTCCCTCATTAGCATATTTGACTAGAAAATCAATGGTGTGTCTATCGCACTTTTGCGCGGAAGGATGCCCAAGTCTAACGAAATTACGCGGAACAAAAAAAAGTCGATTTTTTGCGTATCTCGTTCTGGGGATGCCGCGCAACGAAACGCACGCACACATTTAGACTTACGCACGCGCACCTCCTGTTGCTCAGGCGTAATCGCTCTGTGAATCTGGGCCCGTGTGTCCATTTCATCATCATTTTTATAGTTACAGTAGCGCCTACTGTTACACCAGTCATTCATTTTTTATTTTATTTTTATAATTAATACAGTTATTTCATCTAGTCAATTTCGGATATATTTTTCTTTCCATATATTATTCAAAGAGACTATACAAAAAAAGACAGGGCAAGTCAAGACAAAACAAAACCAGACGAGACAAGACAAGACAAGACAACATCACAGAAAAAAAAGGAAAATTTAAATAAAAAGAAAAAATGGGGCGGGGTTAAAGATTGGCATCAAAAACTCCCACCACTTGCAGCTATTTTTTTTTGTTCTTACTAGTGCTTTCTAAATTCTTGTTGTTTCTCTATATACCCTCCAGGGGACCCAGGTCCGCAGGTGTATCCAATTCAAGTGCTAATTGATTGGAGCATAACACCATCCTGCGATTTCCTCTGTGACTGCATGTACTATTATCTTTACGTTGCAATTTATGCTCATAGATCGCCTGATGGTGCTACTTCAATGTTGGGCCTTTGTATGTGGCCAGGCTGTGTAAAAGTCACCTTATCTGCACTGTTTGCACATTCATTCAGTACACATTTGGATGCACCTTATCTTAGCATTTATAGCGATTTTTTATCTTTCAGTCAGTCTATTTGCATATTTGCACATTTATTTATCAATTATACAATTCTGGTTATTTATAAATTTTACAACTTACACCATTCTATGCTATTGGAGCGCAACACCATCTCTTGATTTTTTCCATGTCTCACTGTGGGTAGTGGTTGGCCCATACGGTAGTTGCCGCACCTTTATCCTCTGCACACATAGGGCCAGATTCAGGAACACTTGCGCTGGAGTATTTCGATATGCGCCGCGTAACTGTGATGATGCGCCGTCGTTTCTATGTGCCCGTACCCACCAAACTAGATGCGCCCAATAACGGGTCATTTGCGACCGGCGGAACGTTCCGACGCCAGAGTATCGTCAGCGCTTAATTTCGCTGGGCGCATCAGTCGCGCCTATTGATTTCCCCTGCAAATATGCAAATGAGGGATTTTTCCCAATTCACGAACGGATTAGCACCATACGCTGGCTACATGCGCCGCGCGTATCTCGTCCGTCCGGCGCAAAGTTATTTCTACAAAAGGCTGCTTTATCTTTACTCCAGACGGTCACAGGTCAGCAGGAGAGCAGCTCCAGCAGCAGCGTTACCGATGAAACTAGCAAGCTGAACAACCACACGTGCAAGGACAACACCTCTGTGTGCCAACATGCCAGGGGCACTCGTGGTCCTAGCACTAGTACTGGGTCCCCCGGAACGAAGGAGGCGGGCACGTGAGAGGATATACCGCACACGTATGAGCCTCTTTGGCATGGGGGATGAGGAGGTGTATCGCCTATTCAGATTCAGCCCTGATGCAATCCTTGAACTAACCACAACCCTGCAGGGTGACATCACCAGCAAGACACACCGCTCATAAGCAGTGCAGCCACTGGTGAAGGTCCTGGCAACACTCCATTTCCTTGCAAGTGGATCATTCCAGCGTACAAGTGGAGTGGTGGCTGGGATGTCACAGTCCACCATAAGCAGATGTGTGCACCAGGTTGTCCCCGCAATCCTCAGACGCATGTCCAACCAGTTCATCAGACCAACCACTGAGGAGCTGCGACTGAAGGCAATGACAGATTTCTACAGCATTGCCAGATTCCCACGCACCATCGGGGCCATTGATTGCACACATGTGGCCCTACAGCCCCCCAGTGCCACAGAGCACATATACCGCAATCGGAAGCATTGGCATTCCATCAACGTACAGGTGATAGCCGATGCCCAGCGCCTCATATGGCACGTCCGTGCCAAACACCCCGGGTCCAGCCATGACAGCTTCATATACAATCAGAGTCCCATCCCACCAGAATTTAACCAGAACCTGTATGGGGACAGCTGGCTGGTTGGTGAGTGACATGGGAGTCAGGCATGACTATCCCCTCCCGTGATGCACAACAGAAGTCGCACATGCATGACTAACATTCTCCTGTCTTTTCCCTTACAGGTGACTCTGCATATGCATTGGGACCCCATCTCATGACTCCTTTCCGCAACCCCCAAACCAGAGGACAGAGAAAATACAATGAAGCACACATCAAAACCCGTGCAGTGGTGGAGCAAACATTTGGGCTCCTGAAGTCCCGTTTCCGATGCCTGGATAAGTCTGGGAGGACCCTATTGTATTCCCCTACCTTTGTGTGTCAGATCATCGGTGCATGTTGCATACTACATAACTTTGCTATGAGAAAAGGCCTGCATATTGACATACGTGATGACCTGACCCCCGACCCACACAGTCCCCACCTGCCAGAGGACACCCAGTCTGCTGATGGAAGAGCAGTCAGGAGGGTCCTCGCCGTAGGCATCTTTGGACACTAACCCAAAACATTAATTACACAGACAGTGCACGCGTGTACACCACTGATGTCCCTAGATCACACACATATCACACACACCACACACGTCATTCATACAGCCGTGGGGTTAACTTCACCACCACGGCCGAGGGTGACACCCCTTACTGTCAGGAGTGCCACCCCCTCACATTCACACACCATTCACACTGTCCCCTGCACTCCTGACCGTGTGCAGTAAAAAAAGAAATACAAAATCTCATAACCTGAGAAAATAAATAAACAAAAACTCATGACCTGAGTATAAAAATAATAATACAAAATAAACAAAAACTCATGACCTGAGTATGTCAAAAAAAATCAGATAAACCCAAAAAAATAAAAGCCTCATCGGGGATGCCGGGGGCTTCTTCTTGCCGCACCTCTCTGGCTCCTCAGCTGCCTGGATGGAGTGGGTGGGGGTGGGGGGGCATCTGGAGGTGGCTGATCCCCAGGTGGGCCACTCCTGGCAGGTGTGGCCTGCATGCCCTCCAAGGCCCTGGCTATCCGGCCGAGGTAAGAGTTTGTCTGGGCCTGCATCCGGAGCTGACGGGTGACCTGGTAATGCTGGGCCCGCCGACTCAGCCTCCCCTGGTCCCGGATGGCAGCACTGTTACCCTGGATGGCAGCAGTGTTGGCCTGGACGGCTGCAGTGAGTTGTGTAATATCCCCCTGCACCTCCCCCAAACTGGTGACCACTGCAGCGCAGTTGCAGCTGACATCCTGCACTGCGTAGCTGATGTTGGCAACGGAGCCCAGGCTGTCAGCCACTTTCTCCAAATGGCCTACTATGGCCCCCATTTGTTCCGTCTGCCTGGCGTGATCCCTCGCCAACTGGTCCTGGACATCATCCGACACCCCCCTGGTCTTCTGGGTGGCCTTCCTGGGGCCAGAAGATGGTTGTCCCCGGGGGGAGGGAGTCGCCCTTGAGGGGCTTCCAAGGATGGGGGAGGGGATAACAGACGGCCCAGGAGAAGGGGAGGAGACCGACAAAACTAATGAAAAGTCCTGCTCTGCCACAGCAGGATCCTCCACAACCACCTCGGCAGGTGTGGTGTGGCCACTCTCCTCCACAACCTCTTTACCACCCAGTGGCTCGGGCACACGATGGCGTGGGGGGGATGGGGTTGAATGGACGCTGACCGATGATGGCCCAGCTCCGTCATCTGTGGATGACACAAAGCAGACACATGTTGGTGGTCCCACACACTTGGCACATGTACCCTCCCCCCCCCACATGCAACACACCAAATAGGGGATAAAAAACACTTACCTGTCCTGGAGCCTTCCTCCATGGAGTCATAGCCAGGGACCCCCTCCACCTGCTCCCTCTCCAGGCAGCGTGCGACCACCTCCTCCTCTGCGGTCAGGGTGACAGGACATGGGGGACCACCACCTGTGCCCCTCTCATGCCTCCTGATGGTGGCCACCTTGCCCCTCACCTTGCGCCGCAGGTCATTAATTTTCTTCTGAATGTCAGAAGCACTCCGGGTGGAGTACCCCAAGACATTCACCCTGGCAGCAATGGACTCCAGGATGCCCTGCTTCCTCTCCCGGCTGGTCTTCCGGCTTTTTTTGCCATGGAGCAAAGCATTCTCAGTCTCCATTGCAGAAATGATGACCGACACCTCCTGGGCGTTGAAATTGAGGTTCCTCCTCTCTCTGGGGGTAGCGGGAGCAGCCATCACCGAGCAAAAGTATCTTCCCTGGGGTGGAGGGAAACGGAAATACTTTTGCGCCGGAATGGCGTTTCCGCCAGCGCTTTTAAGCGCCCAGCGGAACGCATTGCGCTGACGTTTCCCATGAAGTGGTGCCGACGGAAGTTGTGAGCATGCGCACAAGGGGGGCGAGTGGAGCCGCACTCACTGCGCATGCTCCGTGGATGATGCGCTGAACGTAAGCCTCTGCGCTGGGCTCCGCCCATCATTTACATATGATCACACCCACTTCCACTTGCGTCGGGTTACGCCAGCGCATTATCGTTACTCTGGCGCAAGTTTACGCTCAACTGCTATGTGAATAACAGTACTTGCGCTGAAAGGGTCTTCAGAGTAACGTAAATGAGAAGCGTTACTCCAGAGCAAAGATGCTCCGATCTACCTGAATCTGGCCCTATGGGCCAGATTCAGCAACACTTGCGCTGGAGTATTTCGATATGCGCCGCGTAACTGTGAAGATGCGCCGTCGTTTCTATGTGCCCGTACCCACCAAACTAGATGCGCCCAAAAACGGGCCATTTGCGACCGGCGGAACGTTCCGACGCCAGAGTATCGTCAGCGCTTAATTTCGCTTGGCGCATCAGTCGCGCCTATTGATTTCCCCTGCAAATATGCAAATGAGGGATTTTTCCCAATTCACGAACGGATTAGCACCATACGCTGGCTACATGCGCCGCGCGTATCTCGTCCGTCCGGCGCAAAGTTATTTCTACAAAAGGCTGCTTTATCTTTACTCCAGATGGCCACAGGTCAGCAGGAGAGCAGCTACAGCAGCGTTACCGACGATAAGAGCTAGCTAAGCACCCCCACTTGCAGGACAACACCTCTGTCCATGCTTGTCTGTCAAATTTTACAGCCATGGAGGAAGACATCATAGGTCTCCATAGCCGAGATGACGGCTGACAGCTCCTGGCCATTAAAGTTCAGCTTTCTCCTGTGTGTTTGCGGGGAACGGGAGCAGCCATCTCAGAACAAAAGTAACATCACTGCGGGGAGGGGGAGCAGGATATACTTTAGTGCCGAAATGGCGCTTCTACGGGCGCATTTAAACGCCCAACGGAAGGCATTGCGCTGACGTTTCCCGTGAAGTGGTGCAGACGGAAGTTGTGAGCATGCGCACAAAGGGGGCGAGTGGAGCCTCACTCACTGTGCATGCTCCGTGGTTGATGCGCTGAACGTAAGCCTCTGCGCTGGGCTCCGCCCATCATTTACATTTGATCACACCCACTTCCCCTTGCGTCGGGTTACGCCAGCGCATTATCGTTATTCTGGCGCAAGTTTACGCGCAACTGCTATGTGAATAACAGTACTTGCGCTGAAAGGGTCGTCAGAGTAACGTAAATGAGAAGCGTTACTCTGGAGCAAAGATGCTCTGATCTACCTGAATCTGGCCCCAAGAGGATACGGCACTTGCACCTCTAAATTAAGCCGGTCTAACTTAAAGGAGTTGCACTACGCCGGTCCAAAAATGCGCCGATGTACGTGAATCTGGCCCAAGATTTTTTACTTTTTGTTAGAGGAAAATCAAATAAACTAAATTTTAGTCAAACATTTAGGCCAAAATTTATTTAGCCACATGTCTTTAGTAAAAAAAAAAATCGGAATAAAAAAAAAATAGCTACCTAGCGAGAACAGCGACACTAATACAGCGATCAGAAAAATGATCGCTTAGTGACGCTGGCAATAGGGAGTGAAAGGGTTAACTAGGGCGGTGATAAAGGGATTAAACCTTTATTAGGCGGGGTACGGGGGCTACCCTGGACCTAATACTAACTGCCTGTCACACTGACACTAAATACAGTAATCATACATGTATGATCACTGTATTCAGTGACACTGTGACAGGGGGGAAGGGGGGGGTGATCGCAAGGGGTTAAGTGTGCCTGCGTGTCTGTGTGTCAGCGTAGTGTTGTGCAGACTTACTATGTGATGTGATCTCTCCTCCGCGGCGGTTGAAAAAAACGCAGAGAGCAGAGATCACATAACTTCCTCCTTCTGTGTTTACACAGGAGGAGGAAATGACACTGCAGGGGAGCATGTGGATTGGCTGGGAGCGATCCGGAGGGGGCGGACAAAAACCAACCACCGCCCCCTCAGCACAGATCACTTCTTCAGCAAACCGGACCGCCGCATGTACCGGGGGGGGGGGTCCCGATCGGACCCCCGACCCACGTCAAGGCAGCCACATACAGGTACATTAATGTGCCTGTCCGTGCCATTCTGCCGACGTAAATGTACATGCGGCGGTCCTTAAGGGGTTAAACAAAATAGTTTGTTTTATGTGATTTATGATGTATATAAACTAAATTTTGGTCTCTCTTATTCCAGAAAGTTACAATAGCTCCCAAAGAAAAAAATTTTGCGAAACATGTAGAGCAAAACATTGTTACACTACAGTTTATAATAACACATGCTCCATGTGTTGACCTTGTTGACCAAAAAAATTTCCGAGCACTTTTTAGCCACTGCTGTAGCCCATCTACAGCTTTTTTATATTAATTTTATAGGCTTTTTCTTTTTCCTGTTTCCTATTATGCATTGAATTGTGAATCAAATTATTTATTCAATTTTATAATTGGTGCCTAGAAAGTCAATTTTTCCTCTTTCCAATTGACATTTAGGATGTGGCACATTCGTCCTGTGGTGGCACTTTTTTCTACATATAAGCAGAGCTTTTTTTCTCAGAAAATAGGTGCAGGAACTCAACCACGACCCCGTTCAGATTTCAAAAACAGTAGAAGGGTCTTAAGCCCTGGTTCACACTGGGCTGCGGGAGTGAAATCGCGCGATTTCAGCAGAACTCGCGCGATTTCACTCCCTCTGGCAGTCCTGATTTTGGCGCGATTTAGGAGACATCTGTGCAGGGTTCTGCACAGATGTCAATGTAAATCGCGTCCTGAAATCGTAAAAAGTAGTACAGGAACTACTTTTTGAAATCGGTGCAGCGCCGCAGATGCAGCGTCGCACCGATTAGGACGGTGTCATTGCCGGAAATTGCCGCCGATTTGAGATGTGATTTCACATGTGAAATCGCATCTCAAATCGAACTAAATCGTACCCAGTGTGAACCTGGGCTTAAGGGGCATTAAATACCAGGATTGCATTACATGCAGAGTTCAGATGGCTACACACAGAGTGCAGAGCTGTCACTTGTAAACACAGACACCAGACTTTTGTGTTTACAAGTGATTGTGGTGAGCAGGCACCAATAGGTCCGAGCCAGAGGTGGTGGAACTGAGTTCCCCCAAGTTCCCCCTGAAAAAAAGGCCTGGATATAAGCATCTCTAGTACATCAACCTACTTGCTGGAACCTTTAAAAAGTTTCCAGAAAAAAGGGATGGAAGTTAGGAGGAGCTGCCAGTAAGGCACGTAGCAATGGCAAAGCCATTAAGTGGAGTGCCGGCCATGACAGGGTTAACTAAGTCCTGGTCTGGTCGGTGGGAGTGGTTTTGTGTGTTAGCTGAGGGAGGGGAGGGGAGGTTTTAAATTCCCCTCCTCCTCCTTCCCGGGCTAACACACGTGGAGGAAAGTTTAGTAGGACGTGCTGCTGGGGTCTTGTGCTCTGCCTGAAAGGGGGGTAAGCCACCTGCATTTTTATTTTTTTATTTCCATCCGCTCGGTCCCCTTTCTTTGCCCTGCCATGTCAGGCACTGATCAGTTGTTTTCTCAGCTCCGGGAGGAGGCTGAGCGTCGCGGGGAGGGGTGGCTGCAGGCCGCTCTGGGGCCTCTCCTCCAGCGGGGGGACGTGTCGGGCGATACCCCGGTCCGGGGGGGGGGTGTTAGCGGGTCCCGCACCCGCATTTCGCAGCCCCCGAGCCGTTACTCCCCGGGTCCTTCTACCATATCCCGCAGGCGGGAGGGGAGCCCCATCTGGTCCCCCTCGGCCCCCATTACCAAGCGCAGGGCGGCGGGGGCGGGGGGGGACACAAGTCGGCAGCTAGCCAGCAGCGGGGTGCAGGGGGGGGGGGGGGGTGGCCAGGGGGCTCCAATGCGGTGGCCAGGCCCGCCCAGCGTGCTGAGCAGATTGATGCGGCCTCCAACCCCGGTTGTGCACCGGAGGTCCGGGAGCCTCGGCGGGGGAGGCCTGTCCATGCGGTAGCTAGCCTTTCGCCATCCGCGGCTAGCCACCACCAATCCAGCCCGGGGGACAATGGGCGTGGGGGAGTGGAAGACGACAGAGAGTGTGCGGCACCCAGGAAAGCGTCAGGTAAATCGGTGCACGGGTCCAGAGTGCGCAGGGTGAGCGAGGCCAGCTCTGGGCCCTCGGCTGCCAGGCCCGAGTCGCCTGGTGGGCCATCATCTGGAGAAGATGTCCGGCCTGGTGTTCTTTCGGAGGGTGAGCTGTCCGAATCGGAGGAGGAGGTCGTTCCTAGGACGGAGGTCGCAGCGCGGGAGACGAGGCGTGCGGCTGGTGGGATTGCTTCCAGACAGCCCGGTAAGTCGTTTTCGTTTTTTTCTGATGTTTTATGCAATGCTGGTGTGTTGGCTGGGGGCCGGGGGGGGGGTAGGTTGGTAGTGCCCGCGGCGGCGGGGGGTAGTGGGGTTAAGTCTGGGGCCCAGGGGGTGCAGTCAGGTGAAGGCGCTGGGTTGCAGCGTTTTTTGGTGGGTTTAGAGGCATTAGTGAGCCAGCTAAAGGGGGGGGAGAGCCCTGCCATTGGCCCGGCGGCTGCCTGGGTGCCGGCGTTAGGAGCCGGGGCGACAGTACCCGTTGAGGCGTCTTCCGTGACTGGGAAAGTGGTGCCAGTGGATGGAGGGACGAGTTTGGCGGTGGATGGGGCAGTGCATGCTGCACAGCCAAGTGCAAAGGGGGATGCTGGGGGTGACTCTGCAAAAAAAAGGGATTTGGTCCGGTTGGCGGACGCTGCAAGGGGAGAAGTTTACACTTGTTATGATGCACCCCTGGGTTCGCATTTGAAGCAGGAGGTGAGGGAGAAGATTTGGAAGAGCGAATATGTTGAGATATTTGCGCTGTTGCCTCTGGAGAAGTTTAACCTGGACAGGGTTAAGCCGGAGGAGTCTAAGAAGGAGGATGAGGAGAAGAGGCGTTATAGGCTTTTTCCCAGGACGTTTGCGAATTGGTCGCAGGCTTATTCGATCTTGGCTAGCGTGATTGGCGAGAAAAACCCTGAACACTGTTCGGCGCTTTTCAGTTACCAAGAGGCCATCAGCGAGGCTTATCGGTGTTACGGTGGCACGGGGTGGCTCCGATACGATGAGCAATTCCGGCAACGCCGGGCAATTAGGCCAGATATTAGGTGGGATACCAAGGACATCGGCCTTTGGATGCGGCTTATGTCGGCTCCGCGGACGTCCGCTCCGTTTTTTCAGGGGGGGGGGGGGGCGGCGGAACCTCTTCCCCAGGACAGTCGGCCGGAAAGTAAAAAGGGGTTTGCTGGCAGTTCAACGAGGGTAACTGCAGGTTTGGAGGGTCCTGCCGGTTCAAGCACGAGTGCTCTGTCTGTGGGGGTAATCACCCCTCTTCCCGTTGTTTTAAGCAAGGCAAGGGGCGTCCCGGAGACTCTGCGAGTAAGAGGGAGGACTCCGGTGATGGTGGAAAGGATGCGACCATTTCTCGGTAGGTATCCGGACAGGGCGGCTGCGCTGTCGTTAGAAAGGGGTTTTTCTGAGGGTTTCGTGATTCCTTGCAACTTGGCGGTGGTCCCTCCGGTGGCAAGAAATTTGCGTTCTGCGTTACAACGTCCGGAAGTGGTTTCGGATAAACTACGGAAGGAAGTGGCGCTGGGCCGTATGGGGGGCCCCTTTGTCTCCCCTCCTTTGGAAGTGTTGGTGGTTTCCCCGTTGGGGATGGTGCCAAAGAAAGAGCCGAACAAGTTCCGGCTCATTCACCACCTGTCGTTTCCAAAGGGTGGGTCGGTCAACGATGCCATCAGCGTGGGAGATTGTACGGTGTGCTACACTTCTTTTGATGCCGCGGTGGGATGGGTTCGCCGGTACGACCGGGGGGCGTTGATGGCCAAGTCGGACATTGAGGCCGCCTTTCGGCTACTCCCGGTTCACCCGGATAGCTTTCGGCTGTTGGGCTGCCACTGGGGTGGGGAGTTCTACGTGGACAAGTGTCTGCCGATGGGCTGCTCCATTTCGTGCGCCTTGTTCGAACAGTTCAGCTCGTTCCTAGAATGGGTGGTTAGGGATGTGTCCGGAGTGAGCTCCGTGATACATTATCTGAATGACTTCTTTTGCATCGGCCTGGCGGGGTCGCGCATTTGCGCAATATTGTTAGCCACGCTGGAACACATTTCAGAGCGCTTCGGCGTGCGGCTGGCGCCCGAGAAAACGGAAGGGCCTAAGTCGGTCATTCAATTTTTGGGAATTGTAATTGATTCAGAGGCAATGGAGTGCAGGTTGCCGCTGGACAAACTGAACGGCCTCAAGGCGGAGATTAGCGAGATGTTAGGTCTGCGGAAGGTGCAGCTCCGAGCACTGCAGTCGCTCCTGGGTAAGCTCAATTTCGCGTGCCGCATTCTGCCGATGGGGAGAGTCTTTTGCAGACGCCTCTCGGCTAGTACAGCGGGGGTCAGGTCCCCGAGGCACTATGTCCGTCTGGTGCAGGAGCACAGGGATGACCTGTTGATGTGGCACTCCTTTTTGGAGTCCTTTAATGGAAGGGCCTTGTGGATGTCCGGTCCGGTCAGCAACTTCGACATGGAGTTGTTTAAAGATGCGGCCGGGGGTTCGGGTTTTGGCGCATATTTTCAGGGTCAGTGGAGTGCTGGGCCTTGGCCCCAGTCCTGGCTGGAAGCGGGGTTCACTAAAAACCTGGTGCTACTGGAATTGTTTCCGGTGGTGCTGGCAGTGGAGCTATGGGGTTCGTCCTTCCGGGATCGGAAAGTGCGGTTCCATGGAGACAATCTGGGGGTAGTTCAGGTGATTAACAGGGTCACGGCACCCCACCGGTTATTCGGCTATTGCGGCACATGGTGCTGCGATGTTTGCAGATGAATTTATTTGTGTATGCGGTGCATTTGCCAGGTGTGGAAAATGTAGTGGCTGACGCCTTGTCTCGCTTTCAGTGGGACAGGTTCCGGGAGTTGGTGCCGGAAGCGGAAGAGCATGGGGTACCCTGTCCAGAGTGGCTATGGGAGATTCCGTTGGAATCATTTCCGATTGGATCAAAAAGTCGGTAAGTGTGGGCACATGGGCGGCCTACGAGAAGGTCTGGTTAGAGTGGCAGGCTCTGGTTCGCGAGGCAGCGGTGGACACGGTGGGGCCTGAAGTAAGGGGTCTGGTGCTGTATTTTGTGGCTAGGAACATGGAGGCGGAGGTGTCCCACTCCGTGTTGGATAAGAAATTGGCAGGTTTGGCCTTTTTGTTGAAGTTGCAGGGGTGTACAGACTTTACGAAGGAGTTTTGTGTGCGGCAGGCACTCAAAGGTTACAGAAAGCAGGGGCGGCGGGCGGACGCCCGTCGCCCGGTGTCATTCGAAATACTGAGGGGTATTATGGGGGAATTGGCTACGTTGTGCACGTCACGGTACGAGGTGCTATTGTTTAGGGCGGCTTTTGCGCTGGCGTTCTTTGGAGCGTTTCGGGTGGGGGAGTTGGTCAGCCCCTCGAAGGCAACACAGGGTGGCATGTTAGCCACAGATGTGCGGTGGGCACAAGAGGGGGTCAGTTTGTGGTTACGGAAGTCAAAAACTGATCAAAAGGGGACGGGCAAGTTTGTGCAGGTGTTCCCTATTGGGGGGTCGGATCTGTGTCCCGTTTAAGTGGTGCGGGAATTTTTGGACGTCCGTCCGACGTTGGGTGGTGCATTTCTGGTGCATGAGGATGGTACACCGTTGTCACGGTACCAGTTCGTGACGGTGTTCAGGAGGTGTTTGGGGGCATTGGGCCTCGTGGCAAGGGAGTTTTCAGCACACTCTTTTCGCATCGGGGCCGCGACAGAGGCTGTACGTAGTGGCATGGATGATGAGATGGTAAAAATGATTGGCAGATGGGAGTCGAGGAGGTTTCGGCTGTATGTGAGACCACAGTTGTTGGTGACCCTGGGGATCAATGGGAGGGCAGGCCACACAGGGGAACCTGGAGGGTTTTTAAGGGGGGGGGATCACCCCCTAGGCTCAGGGGTGGGCCAGGGTTTTTTGGTAAGGGACCATGTGATTACGGGGGACGGGAGCGTCTCTCGAAGGTCTGTTGGTGACGTAATTTTTGTTTCATGTCTTTCAGGTACGGGACAGGGACTGGTTTGGATAATGGGCCACTCCTTCGTTCATTGGGGGGCTAGGAGAGCGGACATGCGACCGGACGGTCGTCAGCTTGGGGTACCAAGACATGAAGCGTGTATTCGATGGTTGGGTTTTCCGGGGATGTTGTGGGGCAGGGTGGTTCCGGAGGTGCACAAGTTTGCACAATTGGACCGTTCGCCTGATGTTTTATTGCTACACGTGGGGGGCAACGATCTTGGGGTTCGTACAATGTTGGATGTCGCAAGGGACATTAAGTTTGATTTTTTAAGGATCCGCATGGCCTACCCGGACACGGTAGTTGTGTGGTCAGATATTGTTCCCAGGTCATCCTGGAGGATGGCCAGGTCGGTAGAAGGAGTGAACAGGGCCAGGAGGAAGGTTAACCGGGACGTGGCACGTTTTGTTATCAGAAATGGTGGGTTGGTGGTCAGGCATCCGGAGTTGGAGGTGGATACGTGGAGGTACCAGCGGGGAGATGGAGTGCATTTGACGGATGTGGGGATTGACATGTGGGTATTAGGCCTGCAGGATGGTGTGCAACAAACGCTGAGGGTGTGGAGGTGCGCCCAAAGGTAAGGAGTTACCTTTGGGTGCTGGTGGCGGGTGTTTGGACTTTGCAGGAGAAGAAATTACCCTAAAGTGGATGCCATTACCCAGAGGTGGTATGGGTTCTGAAGGGGCTGTTAGTCCAGTTTACCAAGGTGTAGCTGGGAGGTTGTTAATGGGGGCACTGCGGTCAGTGGTCGTCTCTGAGGCAGCTTGTCGGCTTGAGGCCTATGACCAGAGGTTAGGTACCGCAGTGCTCAAAAAGGTTTTCAAGGGTTAAAAAGTTGTGTTAATGTTCCTGCAAAGTCCAGCACTAGTAGGGTTAAAAGAAAAATGTGATTGTATTTCAGGTTTACATATATATTTGTGTTAATAAATGTTATTTAATATTTAAGAAGTTATTTAAAATAAATGGAGGCTGCTACGGCCAGTTTTTTACTCCAACATTAAGTGGTGGTCTCGGTTATTTATTAAAATAGAGGTTGGGTAAAATGTGGGTTCCTAGCAGTTAAGGGTCATGTTTAGTTATACCATAGTCATGGAGTATTGAGGAGGGCCCCATCCAATCCTCAGAAAACATGCTTTGGGGGGGGGGGGGGGGGGTAGGCTCCATATCCTGAGTCAGAAAAGCAGGGGTGTGTGGAGTTTGGGTGGAAGCTGTAGATGGAGTGCTGAAGAGGATATCGGAGGCCCTTGAGGGTAGCCTCTAGTCTGGTGGGTGACCTCGGGCCTGGGGCTTGGATGCTGGAGCATTCCTCTTCAAACACACAAGGAGGAGTCCTGTCCAGAGGCACAGAAGCATGTGTGAGGGCAGTAGGAGTGTTAGGTTACTTATTTTCTTGTAATCAATCGAACTCCAGGTGTTTGAAAGTAAATATCATTTAATTCAAAATGCACTAATAAATTTCACGATGCTTACAAAGTGAGAGTGATCGCAAGTGTGAGAGAGAAGGGGAACTTTTTATTATTATACTTACAATGAAAAAACAATAAAACTTCTCAATGGCTAAGGAAAGTCTGCAGGTACCTGGCACAGACTGGCACTTTATTCCCTGTTAAAGTTTCCTGTATAAATTGTTATCCATATATGAACAAGCCTAATATCTATATTCTACTTATGGGGTTAGTTGGAACAAAGGATAACAAGTTAATATCACTGTACTTGGCAGCCATTTTAACCACTTGCATACTGGGCACTTACACCCCCCTCCTGCCCAGGTAAAATTTCAGCTTCCGGCACTGCATCGCTTTAACTGACAATTGCGCGGTCGTGCGACGTGGCTCCCAAACAAAATTTACGTCCTTTTTTCCCCACAAGTAGAGCTTTCTTTTGGTGGTATTTGATCGCCTGTGTGATTTTTATTTTTTGCGCTATAAACAAAAAAGTGCGACAATTTTGAAGAAAAATACAATATTTTTTACTTGTTGCTATAATAAATATCCCAATTAAAAAAAAAACACATTTTTTTTCTCAGCTTAGGGCGATACGTATTCTTCTACATATTTTTGGTATTTTCTTTTTTTATTATTTTTTTTTTACTAGAAATGGCGGCGATCTGCGATTTTTATTGGTACTGCGACGTTATGGCGGACACATCGGACACTTTTGACACATTTTGGCGCCATTCACATTTATTCTGCGATCAGTGCTATAAATATGCACTAATTACAGTATAAATGTGACTGGCATTGAAGGGGTTAACACTAGGGGGTGAGGAAGGGGTTAAATGTGTATGCTAGGTGTGTTCTAACTGTGGGGGGAGGGGGGGTGACTGGGGGGGTGACCGATCTGTGTCCCTATGTAGGAAGGAACACAGATCGGGCTCCTCCCCTCCAGAGACAGGACATTGTCTCTGTGTGAGCCAGCAATGAGAGATGATCTATGAGAGATCATCTCTCATTCGCCCACAGATCGCATCGCAAACGGCCGCTCTGATTGGCCGTTTGCCGCGATCTGTGATTGGCCGTGTCCAAGGGACACGGACAACACAGGGCTTCCCCGCAGCGCGATGTACAGCGCGCGCTGGGAACGCCAGAATGACATGCCGTCAAATGACAGCATGTTGGCTATTCAGGCCCGCGCTGTTGCCGTCATCCGACGGTAGCGCGGGCCTCAAGTGGTTAAAAATCAATGTCAGCTCTGTTTTAATAGACACACAAACAGAAACTTTTCTAACAAGGAGCCAGTTAGCATGTCCGGGAGATCTCCAGAGAGAAGACAGCCAGGTGGCTGGTGATTGTGGTAGTCTGGAGGACTGTGGGAAGTAGCCAGAAGGGCTAGTGAAAGGGGCGGCTGCAGCCAGGCAGGCTGGTAGTGCCTGAAGATGTGGTGCTGAGATCAGTAGCTACAGGAATGTAGCTGGACACTGGACTTTTGTTCTGCACATCAATGGGGCCCATGGTCCATGCCTGTAAAAGGGCCTTTGCTTTGAGTGTCTTGCCAGATCCTCCAAACAGTGTTCCAGTTGGGTCTTAGTTGTTCTGCTGGAGGAAGTGATGTGCTGTAGTAGTACTGCAGTTGAAGTGTCCCTGAAGAGACTTTGTTCCAATCAAGTGGGCATCGCATAATACCCCCCATCCCCTTCCAAATTTATTAAACTATTGTAGCGCCTGTGTAGGGGGTCGGTGCTCCGACTCCTTCCCTATCTGTCTGTCTCCTCCAGTGATTGTGAGCAAACTAGTGTTCTGGAGATCTAAGGCCTGATCACTAGCTAGAGGAAGGCAGGAGTAAAGAGCACACATCTTAAGGAAAAACTCTGCACATACACTACACATAAGTGGCTGAGTCGGTGACTGCCTTAATGTTTGGTTCTTCACATGACAGCCAGCACCTGGTTCTGGACATTGGTGAGCGCACCTTCAGGTGAGGTGTTACCCATACTTCTCAACTTTTTGAGATGGGAATGAGGGACATCTATTAGCAAAAAGGTATAGGACATGCCCCCTTAAAGGAGAAATATACACAAAAATGATTAGTTAAACCCACAAGTGTTTTTTGTTGTTTTTTTTTAACCAATACTATTCCTTTATATTGGCTTTTGACATTTACAAATGCAGCAATTTAGAAACTGCATGAATGGTTTAGCACTGGGGAACACTTTTTGAAAGATAAAAAGTGAATTGTATTTACAACTATATAGATCAAAACAAAATGAGGGACAAATGAGGAGAACAGAGGGACTTTGTTCTAAATCAGGGACAGTCCCACAAAATCAGAAACAGTTGGGAGCTACGGTGTTACCCCATATGCATGGTGCGTACTCAGACCCCGAAAAAAAACTGCCTGTCCCCACACCAAGTATACCTGTATACAAAGATTTTAGATACAATTTACTGAGATAAGCTGATAGGAAGCAATAACTGAACACATATGCAGGATCTCAGACAGGACAACACATGACTGACAGCTAACTCTGCTTTTAGGCTGGTGGAAGTGAAAGTCACCCTTTAACTTTAAAGTCACTCCCCTTACTCTATGGTCTGCATCCATGCAAGAGTGAGCTTGACAGAAATAGTGCCTGAAGCTCTGTTTACAAGGTGAACCATGTGCTCCTCATATGTATGTGTAGCGCTACCCCATTCAGGATCTGCTGAGTATAGATGGGATCGGTGTGATGTGTTACCTGACAGGTGTCTAGGGGTTGATACTTGTGAGTTTGAGGAGAAGAGAGCGCATGTCCAGTCTTTAGTTGGGTTTTCTTCAATGCTTTATTCCCAGGCCCAACATGGCCTTCATCAACATAGTATAGGATAGAAGCAGGTTAATGAGCAGAGAGAGAGAGATTGAGTATCAGGCCTTGGATATTGAAATGTGAGAGAACAATCTCCCTCTCCGTAGTAATGAACTCAGTTCGTCGCCACTCCAATTGGAGTGGGTAAAGTGTCCCCGGACAGGTCTCTGCCAAAGGCCTGGCAGCCGGAACGTCACTTGCAAATGCTGGGAGGACCAGGTCTCTGCCACAGGCCTAGTATTAGAATGAGCGTGGAATGAAAATGAGCAAGTCTTCCCAATAGATTTAGTTAAAGTCACTGGATCCCCGTTGGTTTGTTCAAGCCCTATTGGATCACCTGCCTCCGGGTTCTCCTCAAGCCGATCCCCCACCGCACACCCTCCAGCTTAGGATCCATTTAGGATAGGTTTGGGACCCAGCAGCTTCTGGAATCCCTCTCTAGGTTATAGTGAAGCTTCGCATGGTGTGCAACCTCGGCCAGGTAGGCCACGGCTGCGAGGTCCATGGATGCGCACACCCTGAAGGTGGATGCCACACCTGGAACTCGGACCCCGCAGGAAACAAGAACGGCCCTCAGGCCAAGGTGACTGCCCCAGATATAGCCTCCCTCAGCATGCCCTGGCGGGGGAACCAACCACCCTGTTTGGCTACTGAGGAAAACGAGTCTGCCAGAACCCCTCTAGCGCCAACTGCTGCCCAGGGGTGGACACACACCCCTGGAGTACAGAACGGCCCACAGGACAGCTCTGGAAAAGGCAGCAACCCAATTTGACAAATTGCGAATGGGAGCCATGTAACTCTCCCATTCCCCACTAAATTTAGCATAACGCCCCCACAAAAAGCAAGGGGGCACTACATGTGGTATACAGAGTAGTCCTGCCGACACACTTTATAGCCAAAATGTCACTGTCTGCTTTCTGGTCTACAGTGCTATAAAGGGTTCTAAAAGTCATCAAACACCTTTGTTTGTAAATTTTATACAAAGCATGCCAACTGGTAAGTTTTGGGGGGGGGGGGGGAATCTATTCTACCTACTGATCTGTCCCCCTGCCACCTCTAAATTGAGAACTAAGCAATCAAAGACTTCTGATCACTTTGTCCTGTCCTCCCCTCTACTCTGAACAAAGAGCAGTGAATATCAGTTATTGGCTCTCTGCTCTGCCCCTCTAGCGCATATTGCAGCACTGAGCTGTTGAGGGGTGAGAGAGGCCGGCCCAGGCTCTCGCCAGTTCGCTGAGCGGCTGAGCCAGAATGCAGCTCAGTGTACATTTATGGCACTGCTCTGTGCCATTATGATGTGACTCCTATGTACATGGTGGGAGGGACATCATGACAGCCTGTTCAAGCCACTGAAGAGTGTGAAACTGGAGGGAAGACCAGTAGAAGATGGAAGTCCCTGTCACCAGTGGGAGTGCTGACAGGGCAGCGTAATCTGTTAACCACTTGCTTACTGGGCACATAAACCCCCTTCGTGCCCAGGTGAAATTTCGGTCGTGCGACGTGGCTCCCAAACAAAATTGGCGTCCTTTTTTCCCCCACAAATAGAGCTTTCTTTTGGTGGTATTTGATCGCCCGTGCGGTTTTTATTTTTTGCGTTATAATGAAAAAAAGAGCGACAATTTAAAAATATATATATATTTTTTACTTGTTGCTATAATAAATATCCCAATTTTGTTTTTTATTTTTTTTTCTCAGTTAAGGTCGATACGTATTCTTCTACGTATTTTTGTAAAAAAAAAAAAAAAAATCACAATAAGTGACTGCTTTGCGCAAAAGTTATAGCACCTACAAAATAGGGGACAGAATTATGATTTTTTTTTTATATTTTTTTTTTTACTAGTAATGGCGGCGATCTGCGATTTTTATTGGGACTGCGATATTGCGGCGGACACATCGGACACTTTTGACACATTTTTGGCGCCATTCACATTTATACAGCGACCAGTGCTATAAATATGCACTAATTACTGTATAAATGTGACTGGCATTGAAGGGGTTAACACTAGGGGGTGAGGAAGGGGTTAAATGTATTGCCTGGGTGTGTTCTAACTGTGTGGGGGGAGGGGGGTGACTGGGGGAGGTGACCGATGCTGTCTCCCTATGTACAAGAGAAACAGCATCTGTCTCCTTTCCCTGACAGGACGTGCAGCTCTGTGTTTACACTCAGAGCTCCACGTCCCTGCTCTCTCACCGACGATCGCGTGTACCTGACGGACATTGCGGCCGCCGGGTACACGCATCGGATCCTCGGTGATGCGTCGGGACTGTTTTTCCCCGCCGCGCGCCACCCGCGCGGGGAATTACAAGTAAATCACGTCCAAAGACATGACCCCGGCGCCTCAGGTGCAACATCTGGCTGATAATTATAAAATTACTCCTTTAGATTCACTTACTACGTGAACTCAGGCAACCACACAGGGATTTCAGAATAACAAAAGTTTGTTAAAATCCTTGTAATGTACATAGATCACCCAGAAGGGAATGTTTTTTCTCAACAAAAGTGGGGTTACTTTTTAAGTGTAGGTCAATTTATGTCAATTTTAGGTGCCCCCTTTACATTTCAGCTTTCAGCACTGCGTCGCTTTAAATTAAAATTGCACGGTCGTGCAATGTGCCTCACAAACAAAATTGACGTCCTTTTTTTCCCACAAATAGAGCTTTCTTTTGGTGGTATTTGATCACCTCTGCGGTTTTTATTTTTTGCGCTATAAACTAAAATAGAGCGTCAATTTTGAAAAAAAAACACAATATTTTTTACTTGTTGCTATAATAAAAATCCCATTTTTTTAAAAAAAAATATATTTTTTTTTCTCAGTTTAGGCCAATATGTATTCTACATATTTTTGGTAAAAAAAACAATCGCAATAAGCGTATAGTAATTGGTTTGCGCAAAGGTTATAGCGGCTACGAAATAAGGGATAGAATTCTGACAATTTTTTTTTTTTTACTAGTAATACGGCGATCTGTGAATTTTGTCAGGACTGCGATATTGCGACGGACACATCGGACACTTTTGACACATTTTTGGGACCATTCATATTTATACAGCGATCAGTGCTATAAAAACGCACTAATTACTGTATAAATGTGACTGGCAGGGAAGGGGTCAACACTAGGGGGTGAGGAAGGGGTTAAATGTGTATCCTTGGTGTGTTCTAACTGTGTGGGGGGAGGGGACTGACTGGGGAGGTGACCAATGCTGTGTCCCTATGTACAAAGGACACAGCATCTGTCTCCTCTCCCTGACAGGATGTGGAGCTCTGTGTTTACACACAGAGCTCCACATCCCTGCTCTAAAACTGCCGATCGGAGGGTACCTGGCGGACATCGTGACCGCCAGGCACACGTATCGGCATCTCGGGGACGCGCCACCCCCCAGTGGCCGGAGAACACGATGCCGGCAATTGACGGCGGCTTGGATATTCAGATCCACTATGCCGCCGTCATTTGACTATATGCAGGGAACCAAGCGGTTAAAGACCTTTAAAATTCTTGAAGACAGCCTTTTCCACCTCAACCCTCCCTCCCCCAATTTTCACTGTCCTCGTCGACTACTAGTTATTTCAATTACATGCAAGAATGTCTGCAAAAATTTCAGAAAAACAAAATAGGATAGTTCTACTAATGCCTAGTAATAGCATTAATTCACCTTTATTATTTAAAGCAGAACTATAGGAAATCTGTTTTTCCACTTTGGATAGCGTAAGGGATGGTTATAACCCCAGTCAGATTTTTTTGCCATCTGTGTTTCATTGGGGAGATTTACCTTAACTTCATATTCCATAGCCAAACAGGAAGTAAGAGGAAATTCCTAACTGGTTCTTTTCGCAGCTATACGAGGGTGAGGTATTGAAAACTTACAGCTGTGTAGGGAATACCAATTAGCCCCGCGGGGCTTCTATCAGTATCTCCAGCTCTGGCATGCTCTACAGAGACAACAACAAACATGATCGCTGGTGGTAACATCACCGTCACCTTTGATGACGGCGGTTCTGCAAGCAGAGGCTCACAGAGGACTGATAACAAAAATATATGAGGTACTGATTATAACAATTCAAAACCATGTCTCCTTTAGAAGCCGCAGGAAATGGGTGGAAGATATTGGGGAGATAGACGAGGACCAGTGGAAAAAGGGCGCTTGAATCTGTCCCGGTGGTGTCCGTCTCTGCGTCTCACAAACTGTCGCAACTCTTTATCCTACACAGGGCCTATAGAACAGCGCCACAACTACACAGATGGGGAAAAAGGGATACCCCTGTGTGCCCAAAGTGCAAAGTTCAGCAAGGGGACTTCATACATTTAATTTGGAGATGCCCAGAGCTTCACAGTTAATGGGAGGAAGTATCCCAGTATATTACAGTAGCACAGGTACCAGTTTGTCAGGCTGTGTACTCACCGAAGCCAAGATGCCGAGGGTGGCCCACCGTTGCGACCCGGTGCCGACCGTCCCCTGGAGTTGGGACAGGGGAGGCGACCCCCGGGAGGCACCAGCGCCAGTGAGGTCCGGGTTGGTAGCCGGGATTCTGGTGAAGACTGGAACTGAAGCTCCTCCTGGTGGCGGTGAGCAGAGCAGGCAGCCGAGGAGCCACAAGACAGGTGCAGGGCAGGTAACGGAAGCTGTACTGACGAACTGTGGAGCAGGTAACTGGAGGGGTACCGGGCAGGTGCAAGCGGATCAGACAGAGGACAGGTCCAGAGAGCAAGCCGAGGTTCAGGGGTTGGAGAGGTGAACAAGTCCAAAGCCAAGCCAGAGGTCAGGGATTATAGAAGACAGCGTATCCAGGAACAAGAGCCAAGGTCAACTTCATGGTGAGAGGGGAGTCGTATGGAAATCTCTATTGCGCATGTGCGAGGATCGGAAGACAGGCCTGGATCCCTGACAGTGCCCCCCCCAAGGGGCGGACTCCGGACGCCCAAACTGGCCATCAGCTCCGGATGTTCCTGGTGAAAGGCACGGATTAGGCGTGGGGCATGTAGATTCTTAGAAGGTTCCCAGGAATTGTCCTCCGGTGGGTACCCCTTCCATTTGACCAGGTACTCGAGTTGCCTACCCCTCTTCCTACAACTCACGATGGCCTCCACTTCGAATTCCAGTTCACCCTCAATCTCCACTGGTGGAGGTGGGGGTTCCTCTCTTCCGCCAAAAGGATCTGACACAACAGGTTTAAGGAGGGAGGAGTGAAAAACAGGGTGGATCCTGTAAGAGTCCGGTAGGGCAAGTTCAAAGGCCACGGCATTGATTTTCCGTCTGATCTTGAAAGGACCAATGAACCTTGGGCCAAGTTTCCGAGAGGGCACTGGTAATTTTAGGTTAGTGGCGGAAAGCCAGACTTCCTCCCCGATTTTAAAAGCTGGGCACTCTTTTCTTCCTCTATCGTAATTTTTTTTATAATCCTCTTGGGCCTGTTGCATCATCCCCTGAAGCTTCAGAAAATTTGACTGGATAGCTGTTAGATGTTCCTGAACAGCTGGGGCAGGTATTTCTGGTAGATCATCCGGGAGGAAGGATGGATGAAACCCAAAGTTGGACCAGAAGGGGGTCTGATTGGTGGTGGAATGTACCGAGTTGTTGTAGGAGAACTCCGCGGATGGTAGCAGGGACGACCAATCGTCTTAAAGGAAGGAACAAAAGCATCGCAGGTATTGCTCCAAAGTTTGGTTCGTTCTCTCTGTTTGGCCGTTGCTCTGGGGGTGATAGGCCGAGGAGAGGCAGCTCTTAATTTCCAAGGCCTTACAAAGTTCTTTCCAGAATCTGGATGTAAATTGGCTGCCCCTGTCAGAGACGATACTCCTGGGAACCCCATGGAGCCTAACAACTTCCTTGAAAAAAGTCCTGGCCGTTTCTGCCGCAGAGGGAGTTCCTACCATGGGCAAAAAATGGGACATTTTAGAGAGTCGGTCCACCACGACCAGGATTGAAGTAAAGCCTCCAGATGGAGGCAAGTCCACAATGAAGTCCATGGAAATTTCTGCCCATGGACGTTCCGGAATAGGTAGGGGTTTGAGCAATCCCCAGGACTTAGTATTGGGACCCTTGTTTCGTTGGCAACGAATGCATGAAGCAACATAAATTTTACAGTCCTGTCTCCACCTGGGTCACCAGAATGACAGAGAGATCAGTTCACCCGTTTTCCGTGCCCCAAAATGTCCTGCTAACTTGTGGTCATGGAAGGTACTTAAGATCAATCGTCTGGCTTCCGTTGGTACAAAAATTTTCCCCCTTGACCATAGTAAGTCGTCATGTTTGTCCAGTGCCTCAATTTCCGGATCGGAAAACACTGTCTGGAAGTGTCAGTACTGGATCCCTCTAGGACCCAGCGCACTCACCTGACACAGCCTTGGCTGGGAAACACTGATTGGCCAGCTCTCCTTTAAAACACCTGTGTTTTTACCCAATCAGTGCTTGTGATAGAGTTACTCTGCTTGCCTTGTGTGATCCAGCCTGACCTGTTTATCTGTAAACTTTGTGTATGACCCGGCTTGTTTGACCCTGCTTGTTGCTTCCGATTTGGTACCTTTCGAACTCTGATTTATCCGTGTATGACCCGGCTTGCCTAGACCATGCTTTGCCTGACTCCTGTAAGCAACATCCATTGCAGCGGTGCACTACTAGCACCAGCAACACCACCAACATCCACACCTGCGGTGAACTACAAGTTCCAGCTTTCCTGCTCATCACAACACCTACATCAGCAGTGAACTACAAGTGCCAGCTGTCCCGCTCTTCTCAACCCTGCATCCGTGGTGAACTACAAGTCCCAGCGCTGACCTGCTTCTTAAGGCCTGCTCATGGTATGTGCTCTTGTTATTGAACTATAGGCATATTAGCACACCTGAACTGTTGTCTGCTGCTAGCCTGATATGAAACCTGACATTATCACGAGCCATACATAAAAAGGGAAAATCCATCATGGATTCTGAGCAGGCTCAGATGTTTGCACAAGAACTTTGCCGTTTATCCCATCAAGTTCAGCAAATGGCCACAGAGCTCACCAAGGTGCAATCCCTACTACAACTGTTACAAAAACTTTATCTGAACCAAAAATTCCTTTGCCTGACCGTTTTTCTGGCGACGTAAGGAATTCTGCAACTTTAAAAACATCTGCAAATTATATTTCAAATTAAGGCCATCCTCTTCTGGCTCTGAAAACTCAGAGAGTTCAGATCATTATCTCTCTGCTACAGGGTGACCCCAGGCTTGGGCCTTTAACCTTGAACCAAACCATCCAGCCCTGCTAACTGTAGATGCCTTTTTTGAAGCCCTTGGATTGCTGTACGATGATCCAGATCGTATGGCTACTGCAGAATCAACCCTGCGTAACTTAAAGCAAGGAACCACCACAGCTGAAATGTACTGCTCAGAGTTTCGCAGGTGGGCCCCAGAATCTGGCTGGAATGATGCAGCTCTCCGCAGCCAGTTCAGAATAGGTCTTTCAGATGCAATTAAGGATGCTCTGGTCAACTTCCCCTATCCAGCCTCACTGGAGGAAGCTATGTGTCTAGCCATTAGAATTGATCGCCGTCAGCGAGAGAGGGGGCGAGAAAAAAATATGGCTGTGGCAAACTGTATACCTCCCTTACCACCTGACCATCCCACCTCCAGTGCCAGTTCAGTGGAAGAACCTATGCAGTTAGGCTCCACCCGGCTATCTGCCCAGGAACACACACGCCGGCGTAATATGGGACTTTGCCTGTATTGTGCCTCAGGGGTCACATGCTCCGTTCGTGCCCTACACGTCCGGGAAACTCCAGGACCTAGGTGATTATGGGGAGGTCACCTTAGGTCTGCTTTCATCTCCCCAGGGGGACAGTCGTATACTTCTACCCAGTGTTATTCACTTTGGGACAGGGACTCATGAACTGCTGGCCTTGGTAGATTTGGAGCTGCTGAGAATTTTATTGATAAGACTCTGATTAACTCCTTGTCCCTGGAAACTCATACGCTAGATTGCCCAGTCCGCCTAATTTCTGTGGATAACCGGCCTCTCTCACAAGACCTTGTGCTTCAGTCCACCAATCCCTTCCAGTTACAATTGGGGGCCCTGCACTGGGAGAAGATTTCATGTCTTGTCATTGACTCTCCATCCACTCCTTTGATCCTAGGCCTTCCTTGGCTTCAGAAGCACAATCCTGTAATTGACTGGCGAACAGGAAATATTCTGGCTTGGTCCAATCAGTGTAAAGAAAGTTGCATCCAGCACCCTGTTCGACTTGCTACTTGTCAAGTGGGAATGGAACAGATTCCGCTTTGTTATAAGGACTTTCAGGATGTGTTTTCTAAAGGGAGTGCTGACACCTTACCACCTCATCGCAGTTATGACTGTCCCATTGACCTTTTGCCTGACACTACACCTCCGCGAGGGAGAGTCTTTCCATTGTCCGAACCAGAGAACCTTGCTTTGCAAGAATACATCCAGGAAAACCTAGCTAAAAGTTTCATCCGTCCCTCTACTTCTCCCGCAGGCGCAGGTTGCTTTCTTTGTCCAAAGAAGGACGGGGGTCTAAGACTTTGTGTTGATACAGAGGTCTAATATAAAAAATAAACGTTCCCAATCGGTACCCTTATCTCCCTCTCATCACAGAGTTGTTCTCCCAAATCCAGGGAGCAAAGATTTTCTCCAAACTGACCTAAGGGGAGCCTATAATCTAGTGCGCATCCGTGAAGGAGATGAGTGGAAGACAGCCTTTAACACCAAGGATGGCCACTACGAATGTCTTGTCATGCCTTTCGGTCTCAGGAATGCACCAGCTGTCTTTCAAAACTTTATGAATGACATTTTCCGTGATCTGTTGGGTCGCTTTATGCTTGTATACTTGGATGATATTTTGATATATTCTCCCAATCTTGAAACGCATCAAAGGCACGTCCGCTCAGTGTTGGCCCGATTAAAGGCTCATTCCCTTTTTGTTAAGCCTGAAAAATGTTTATTTCATGTCAAACAAGTACCTTTTCTGGGCTACCTAATCTCTGACACAGGCCTAACCATGGATCCAGCCAAGATTCAAGCCATTGTAGACTGGGCATCACCTTCATACCTGAAAGCAGTTCAGCGCTTCCTGGGCTTTGCAAATTTCTATCGGAAATTCATTAAGAATTTTGCCACCATTGCACATCCCATCACCTCTCTCACTAGGAAGTCTCAGGATAAGTTTAAATGGACTACTGAAGCCCAGACAGCCTTCACTCAGTTGAAGAAAGCCTTTACCTCTGCACCAATTCTACGCCATCCTGAGCTGCCTTTTATTGTGGAGGTAGATGCATCCGAAGTAGGGGTGGGGGTGCTTCTGTCACAAAAGGACCCTGTAACTGCTGCCATCCACCCCTGTGCCTTCCTGTCCCGTAAATATTCCCCAGCAGAGCGCAACTATGATATAGGCAACAGAGAACTGTTAGCCATAAAGCTAGCTTTGGAGGAATGGAGACATTGGCTGGAGGGAGCTTGCTATCCATTCATAGTTCTGACTGACCACAAAAACCTTGAATACATCCGTTCTGCTAAAAGACTGAACTCACGTCAGGCCAGGTGGTCATTGTTCTTCTCCAGATTTGATTTCACAATTTCTTATTTACCAGGGCCAAAAAATGTTAAGGGCGATGCCTTGTCTCACAGTTTTTTATCGGAATCCCCACCTCCGCTTCCTCCACAATCCATTATCTCTGAGGACAGGATTTTGGCTTTCACCCAGACTGACATCTCTGAGGCCTTGTTACCTGCACAGGCTGAAGCCCCCCCTTCCACTCCCTCTGGTATGCTTTTTGTGCCCTTGGCTCTTCGTTTGCAGGTTTTGCAGCAGGTACATGCGTCAAAGCCTGCAGCGCATCCGGGGTTTAGACAAACTTATGAGATTATCTCTCGCAACCTCTGGTGGCCATTGATTAGGCAGGATGTGTTAGCCTTTGTCCAGGCTTGTGAGGTTTGTGCCAGAAGCAAGGGCAGTACCTCTAAGCCCTCCGGTCTTCTACATCCTCTACTAATACCTACTTGTCCCTGGACCCATTTATCTATGGACTTTATCACTGACTTGCCTCCCTCCCAGGGATGTTCCACGATCTGGGTGGTGGTAGACAGGTTCAGTAAGATGGCCCACTTTGTTCCACTTCCGAAACTGCCGTCTGCTAGAGATCTTTATTCATTAAACATGTTTTCAGGCTCCATGGGGCACCAATTAACATTGTCTCAGACCGCGGCTCTCAGTTTATAGCCCAGTTTTGGAAGGCCCTTTGTTCTCAGCTAGGGATTAAGTTATCATATTCTTCAGCCTATCATCCCGAGACAAATGGCCAAACAGAAAGAACTAATCAGACTCTTGAGAAGATGGTACGTTGTCTGATGGCCAATGATGAGGTGGAGTGGGTCAACATCCTTCCATGGGCAGAGTTTGCCTTTAATAATTGTGCCAGCTCTTCTACAGGGACCTCTCCCTTCTTCTGTGTTTACGGGTTGCATCCTTGTGTGTGCTCCTTTGATCTTCCACCCTCTGATGTTCCAGATGCCAACACCACGATTGAAAATTTCTCCAAAATCTGGTCTGACGTCAATCGTGCTATTTCTCGTTTGGTGCAGGCTTTTAAGAAAACGGCTGATAAGAGGCGTTTAAAGGCCCCTGGATATAAAGTTGGTGACAAAGTGTGGCTATCATCCAAGAATCTGTCCCTGCATGTTCCATCCAAAAAACTTGGCCCAAAATTCATCGGGCCCTATGAGATTTCGGAGATTGTTAATCCTGTGTCCTATAGATTAAAACTCCCCCCGTCCATGCGCATTCCTAATGTCTTCCATGTTTCTTTATTGAAACCTGTTCACTCTAGTCTCCAAGTAAATGAACCAGAACCTGTAGATGTGTCAGATAGCCAGGAATATGAAGTGGCATATATTCTTGACTCCAGACGAGTACGCAATTCCTTACAATATCTAGTTCATTGGAAAGGTTTTGGCCAGAGGATCGATCCTGGATCCCAGCTCGCGATCTCCATGCTGATCGCCTTAAGAAGAAGTTCCATCTTCGATATCCAAGTAAGCCTGGGGGTGCAGGAGCAACCCCTCGAGAAGGGGGGGGTACTGTCAGTACTGGATCCTCTAGGACCCAGCGCACTCACCTGACACAGCCTTGGCTGGGAAACACTGATTGGCAGCTCTCCTTAAAAACACCTGTGTTTTCACCCAATCAGTGCTCGTGATAGAGTTACTCTGCTTGCCTTGTGTGATCCAGCCTGACCTGTTTATCTGTAAACTTTGTGTATGACCCGGCTTGTTTGACCCTGCTTGTTGCTTCCGATTTGGTACCTTTCGAACTCTGATTTATCCGTGTATGACCCGGCTTGCCTAGACCACGCTTTGCCTGACTCCTGTAAGCAACATCCATTGCAGCGGTGCACTACTAGCACCAGCAACACCACCAACATCCACACCTGCGGTGAACTACAAGTTCCAGCTTTCCTGCTCATCACAACACCTACATCAGCAGTGAACTACAAGTGCCAGCTGTCCCGCTCTCCTCAACCCTGCATCCGTGGTGAACTACAAGTCCCAGCGCTGACCTGCTTCTCAAGGCCTGCTCATGGTATGTGCTCTTGTTATTGAACTATAGGCATATTAGCACACCTGAACTGTTGTCTGCTGCTAGCCTGATATGAAACCTGACAGGAAGCCACTTTGAGAGAATTTAACAAGTCCACTTGGGAAAGTAAAAGAAAATTCCGAGGTGACAGGATGGTACTGGGTTCTGCAGTGCAAGGGGTTTCGAGGAACATCCTGGAAAGGGCATCCGCTTTTCCATTCTTTGAGCCGGGTCGATAAGAAATATGGAAATTGAACCTTGAAAAGAAAAGCGCTCACCGAGCTTGCCTGGGTCTTAAACGTTTTGCTGAACGTAAGTATTCGAGGTTCTTGTGATCTGTGAAGATCATGATGGGATGAGCCGCCCCCTCCAGTAGGTATCTCCATTCTTCTAGGGCCACCTTAATGGCAAGCAGCTCTCTGTCCCCTACATCGTAGTTTCTCTCGGGGGCAGTTAGCTTTCTGAGAGGCGTAGGCCACAGGATGTAGCAGAGCCTTCACCCCTTGTCTTTGTGATAGAATGGCCCGGGTAGCCGTCTCAGAGGCGTCTACCTCCAGGGTAAAGGGTAGAGTAGGATCCGGATGTCGTAGGACCGGAGCAGAGGAAAAGGCGGATTTAAGTTTTTCAAAGGCTTCCTGAGCCGCTGGTGACCAGTGGAAGCGACTGCCTTGTCGGGTGAGCTTAGCAATGGGTGCCACAATGGAGGAAAATCCAACGATAAATCGTCTATAGAAGTTGGCAAAACCAAGTTGCACCGCCTTCTTGTCGACCGGAGCTGGCCACACTTGGATGGCCTCTACTTTTTGCGGGTCCATGGCGACCCCACTGGTGGAGATAATGAATCCTAGAAATTGTACTGAAGCCTTCTCAAATTCACATTTTTCTGCTTTCAGGTAAAGTTTATGCTTTCTTAGTATGGCAAGAACCACTTTGACATGGCATCGGTGTAATTCAAGGGAGGCTGAAAAGATAAGAATATCATCCAAGTAAACCACCAAAAAATCATCTAGATATTCACGAAAGATGTCATTGACAAGATGTTGGAAGGTGGCTGGGGCGTTGCAGATAGTGTTGAGCGGAATACGCCATATTCGATTTCGCGATATTGCGCGAATATATAGAAGAATATTCGCGAATATTCGCTAATATCGAATATTCGTGATATTTTATCCAAAAACATTTTTGCGAAATTTCGCTAATGCAAAATTTCACTAATGCGAAAATGATTGCGAAATTCTCATAAACGGAGATCATTTCCTGTATTACTAAACTAATATGCACTAAACACTAACTCTACACTAACTCTACTTAAAAGAAAGGAGAATAAGGGGGCAAAAGAAGGGCGGAGAAGATAATCGCGCAATATTCCTATTGCGCGATTATCTTCTCCGCCCTTCTTTTGAATCAGAGCCAATCAGAATAACTCGAATATTCGGCAAAAGGAATATCGCGCAATATTCCTTTTTCCGAATATTCAAGTTATTCTGATTGGCTCTAAAGCAAAAGAAGGGCGGAGAAGATAATCGCGCAATATTCCGTTTGCCGAATATTCGAGTTATTCTGATTGGCTCTGATGCAAAAGAAGGGCGCATCAGAGCCAATCAGAATAACTCGAATATTCGGCAAAAGGAATATCGCGCAATATTCCTTTTGCCGAATATTCAAGTTATTCTGATTGGCTCTGATGCAAAAGAAGGGCGGAGAAGATAATCGCGCAATATTCCGTTTGTCGAATATTCAAGTTATTCTGATTGGCTCTGATGCAAAAGAAGGGCCGAGTAGCTGATGCTATTCTTTTATGTTGCCGAAAATTCGCAATGCGAATTTTCGGCAACATAAAAGAATCGCATCAGCTACTCGGCCCAGGGTCTCTCTCTAATCATACCAGCAATGCTTTTAGACGTCGATGGAGATCACTAGGATGTGATCTGTTTTAAAAATAAATTTGAAAAAATACGAATATTCGCCATAGCGAATATTCGCCGCAATATTCGAGTTATTCGCGAATACTCGAATATGCAATATTCGTAGCGAATATTCGCAATGCGAATATTCGTGAGCAACACTAGTTGCAGAGCCCAAAGGGCATCACCAAGTACTCGAAATGTCCAAATCGAGACCTAAAGGCCGTTTTCCATTCGTCTCCGGACCTGATCCGAATGAGGTTATAGGCGCCCCTCAAATCTAGCTTGGAAAAAACTTGAGCTGACTGGAAGCGCTGAAAAAGTTCTGGAATCAGAGGCAGTGGGTACCTCTTTTTTGACGGTAATTTTATTGAGTTCACGATAATCAATGCAAGGCCTTAACGAGCCGTCTTTCTTCTCCACGAAGAAGATACCTGCCCCGGCTGGAGAGGAAGACCGGCGGATGAAGTTTTTTTTTAAGATTTTCATCAATGTAGGCCTTGAGGGCCTTTAATTCGGTCTCGGATAATGGGAATATACGTCCGAAAGGGACCTCGGATCCAGGTAGTAGGTCGATAGGGCAATCGTATGGCCGATGAGGTGGGAGAGAGTCGGCTTGCTGTTTATCAAATACATCCTTGAATTCACGATAGACGGAGGGGACGTGCAGAAGGTTTTCTGGTGGGGTTGTTATAGCGGAACAGACGGTGACTGGAGGTGGAAAGCAACTCTGTGTGCAGTATGAAGATGTGAAACTGACTTCTTTCTTTATCCAATCAATGCAGGGTTGATGCGCCTGTAACCAAGGGAGGCCCAAGATGATGGGGAATAGAGGAGACGGAATAAGATCTAGACATAGGAACTCTCGGTGGCCTGAGTCCGTGGTGGCACAGATGGGTTGAGTCTCATGAGTAATAAGTCCGGATCGGGGCAGCGAGCCGTCAGCCAGGTGGATCTGTAACTGATGATCTTTAATGCGAAGTGGCACATGAAGTTTCTGAGCCAAGGTGGAATCTAGGAAGCAGCTGCATGCCCCCGAATCAATAATGGCTGGGAGCCTGGTTGCCCCTGCTGGTAGCTGTAGAGAAACAAAAAGCACAACATGAGTCTGAGGGAAGCTAGCAACATGGAAATTGTAAGCAGGTGGCGGCTTCGACTTACTAGGTCTTATGGGGCAACCACGGAGGAAGTGGCCAGCCGCTCCGCAGTACAGGCATAGATTGGCTTGTCGCCTTCGTTGTCTTTCCTCAGAGGTGAGAGGCACCTGGACTAGTCCAAGCTGCATCGGCTCAGGGTCAGGAAACGTGGAGACTGGAGAAGCCGCTGGAGGCGGAAGAGCTGGAGAGGCCCTTGGAGGTGTCCAGGTGGGACGTGCGTTTTGAAAGCACTCGGAGCGCCGTTCTCGTAGGCGCCGGTCTAACTGAGTAGCGGCTTGGATCAGATCTTCTAGCGTGGCCGGGGTTTCAGTCCTTGCCAGCTCGTCCTTGAGGCCTTCAGCGAGCCCCAGGCGGAACTGGTACTTCAGGGCGGCTTCATTCCAGCCCGTGTCGGCCGACCATTTACGGAACTCAGCCGTGTAGTCCTCCACGGGTCTTCTTCCTTGAGCCAGGTTATGGAGGACGGCTTCAGCCATGGCTGTGCACTGTGGATCGTCGTATAATTTAGCCATGTGCTCAAAGAGGGAATCGATTGAGTCCAGGATGGGGCTCCTTTGCTCCATCAAACTGTGCGCCCAGGTTTGTGGCTCTTCGGCCAAAAGGGAGATCACAAACCCCACTTTTACGGGTTCAGAACAAAAAGTCCTAGGTTGAAGAGCCAAATACAAGAAGCAGGCGTTCTTGAAGGCCCGATATTTTCTTCGGTCGCCCGAAAATCGCTCCGGGATGGGGACCCGGGGTTCGGGTTGAGTCATAACCACAGTTGGAGCAGAAGAAGCTTGAGAAGTAGCGACCCCAGGGGATGGAGCCACGGATGGGGGTACGGCCCCAGGCGGGTTGCCCAGTTGTTGGAGACGGCCATCAATTTTCATGTATCCTTCCTGAAGCTTTTGAACAGCCTCAGTGAGGGCGGAGACCTGCTGGCACAGGGTCTCGAAGGGAGAGCGCACCCTGTCGGCTTCGGACATCTGGCTGGTTTGTACTGTCAGGATGTGTACTCACTGAAGCCGAGATGCCGAGGGTGGCCCACCGTTGCGACCTGGCGCCGACCGTCCCCTGGAGTTGGGACAGGGGAGGCGAGCCCCGGGAGGCACCAGCGCCAGTGAGGTCCGGGTTGGTAGCCGGGATTCTGGTGAAGACTGGAACTGAAGCTCCTCCTGGTGGCGGTGAGCAGAGCAGGCAGCCGAGGAGCCACAAGACAGGTGCAGGGCAGGTAATGGAAACTGTACTGACGAACTGTGGAGCAGGTAACTGGAGGGGTACCGGGCAGGTGCAAGCGGATCAGACAGAGGACAGGTCCGGAGAGCAAGCCGAGGTTCAGGGGTTGAAGAGGTGAACAAGTCCAAAGCCAAGCCAGAGGTCAGGGATTATAGAAGACAGCGTATCCAGGAACAAGAGCCAAGGTCAACTTCAGGGTGAGAGGGGAGTCGTATGGAAATCCGGGTCAAAGGTTCAGGTAATCGGCAGAGAGTCCAAGCATAAGCTGAAGACAAACCAGCAACCTGCCATAAGACAGGGGCTGGTTTAAATAGCCTGGTCAGGCCTCTGATTGGTTCCCAGAAGGTGCGCGCCCGTGCGCACGCCCGTGTGCACGTTGCGTGGCCAGACCGCGCATGCGCACGTGTGCGCGCCTTTCCTGCATGGGTACACGCCGGAGCGCCGCTCTATTGCGCATGTGCGAGGATCGGAAGACAGGCCTGGATCCCTGACACAGTTCCATTGGATCCCGAGGTACACTTGTTAAGGAACATAGACCCTGGAGAGTATACAAAAGCAAAGTATTATATGGTAACAAGATTGCTGTATTTGGCAAGAAAACTCATTGCACGTTATTGGATGGCCTCGGGGGTCCCCACAGGGAAGCAATGGATTGCATATGTCAACTCCCTGCTGGATAGAGAACATCTGGTCTACAAACGAAGGAAAGCAGAGGGTAAATTTGAGGAGATTTGGCATTCCTGGTTGGGAGATGCGAGTGTCGCACCACCAAAACTGGTGATGGATAGATTCTCTATGGAGAGTGCAGGGGGCGGGGGGAGTTGTTGGGATATAAAAAATAAAGACATATACATTGGAATATGTAAAAATGTTGTATAATGTATTCTAATTGGATTGCAATGGATGCTGAATAAGCATATCTATGTATGAAATAAGAAAAGGAAAATAAAAATAAAGTGGATTAAAAAAAAAAAAAATAGGAAATTCCTGTCAAAAAAGGGAATCCATTGGGGACCCCCAGGTCACCAGAGCTAGTGTCTCCATTGAAAGATTTTCCCTCTACTACTTTTCTGGGGACAGTCCAAAATGTGGAACTTTCTTTAACTTTCACTTTCAATGATAATGGTACACAGGCAAATAAAGAGGGTAATTCTCCCAAACGGCGGCACAGATGGCAAAAATAACATAATAGATGTTCTAAACCATCTGCATTCTATCCAGAATTAAATACATTTGCCTTTAGTTATAATTTAAGCTCTTCTTCTATAACCATGTACTTTTCAAATGTAAATCAGTTTATGTACATGCTGTTAGAGTACATTATACGCTGTGCGTATCTTGCACAATAATATGTGGCGGATTCTTCAGGTTTCATTCCAGTGAGTTTTAAAAACACTTCTCTTTTATTTGTGTCTCTAGTCAGAGTCACCCGTCCTTGAAGAGAGCTGGCATAAGCTGTGCTTGCATCATAAAATATTACCCCCAACCACACCAACGGTTTCCCTTCAGATTGTCGGACCCAGTTCACACCATACATGTTAGTGTTGTCAGTGAGGGAGGCTCCGGTCACTGTACAGGTCATTTCCAGAGTCCCTGATGGCTTCACAATCCCAGGACCAGACTCCACCATTGAGACTTGTGATGTGACATCTGAAAAATATATATTATATTGTGTTATATAATTCATCCTATAGCTTAGTTCAAATAAGTAAACTAAATAAAAAGTAACACACATTGTACTAAAGACACAATGAAAAGTAACCACAGGAGAGATGTCATGTCTGAAGTTGATCAGTGCTGATTCTGCTCAGATAATGTTTCCTGTGGACGTCTCTGTATTTAAATAAAAACTCAGCATGAATACATTTTGCATACATGGGAATAATTGGGCGAGTTGAACCAATGCGATAGCTGGTTTGTTTTTAGTCAAATGTTTCTTTTCACTGAAGTATATTCAGTATTTAAGTGATTCTGAAGGTATTTTCTTTAACCACTTGACCACTGGGCACTTAAACCCCCTTCCTAACCAGACCAATTTTCAGCTTTTGGTGCTCTCACAATTTGAATGACAATTACTCAGTCATACAACATTGTACCCATTTGAAATTTGTGTCCTTTTTTCACACAAATAGAGCTTTCTTTTGGTGGTATTTGATCACCTCTGGGTTTTTTATTTTTTGCACTATAAAAGAAAAACGACTGAAAATTCTGTAAAAAAAAAAAAAAAAATCTTGTTTCTGTCATATTAGCGGGTTATTTCTCACACACAGCATATGCATACCACAAATTACACCCCAAAACACATTCTGCTATTCCTCCCGAGTATGGCGATACCCCATGTGTGGGACTTTTACACAGCGTGGCCACATACAGAGGCCCAATATGCAGGGAACACCATCAGGCGTTCTGGAACACCCAGGCCAATTCTGACATTTCTCTCCTACATGGAAAAATCATCATTTATTTGCTAGAAAATTACATAGAACCCCAAAACAATATATATGCTTTTTTTTAGCAAAGACCCTAGAGAATACAATGGCGGCCGTTACAACTTTTTATCTCGCACGGTATTTTCGTAGAAATTTTTTGAACGCGTGTTTTTAAAAAAAAAAACAGTTTTGTGCTAAAAAAAAAAAAAAACAGTAAAGTTAGCCCAATTTTTTTTCATAATGTGAAAGATGACGTTACGCCGAGTAAATAGATACCCAACATGTCACACTTCAAAATTGCGCACACTAATGGAATGGCGCCAAACTTTGCTACCTAAAAATCCCCATAGGCGATAGTATTTGGGTATTGCAGAGTATTTGGGTATTGCAGAGTATTTGGGTATTTCAGGGTATCGCACAGGGTATTGCGGTATTGGGGGTACTGAGGTATTGGGGTATTGGGGTACTGGAGTATTGGGTACTGGAGTACTGCAGAGTATTGGTTGTATTGGGTACTGGAGTACTGCAGAGTATTGGGGTACTGGGGTACTGCAGAGTATTGGGGTACTGGGGTACTGCAGAGTATTGGGGTACTGGGGTACTGCAGAGTATTGGGGTACTGGGGTACTGCAGAGTATTGGGGTTTTGGGGTACTGGGGTACTGCAGAGTATTGGGGTATTGCAGAGTATTGGGGTACTGGGGTATTGCAGAGTATTGGGGTACTGGGGTATTGCAGAGTATTGGGGTACTGGGGTATTGCAGCGTATTGGGGTACTGGGGTATTGCAGCGTATTGGGGTACTGGGGCATTGCAGAGTACTGGGGTACTGGGGTACTGGGGTATTGTGGGGTACTGGGGTATTGTGGGGTACTGGGGTATTGTGGGGTACTGGGGTAATGCAGGGTACTGGGGGATTGCAGGGTACTGGGGGATTGCAGAGCTGGGATGAATTGAGGGATGGCTGGATCTGTGACTGCATTTGTCACAGATCCAGCCACAGCTCAGCTGCTGACACCCCGCTCCCCCCCCTCTCCTCGCACACTGTACCGAACGGTACAGAGAGCAGAGGGAGGAACCGGCGTCATCAAATGACGCCGGTTTGTTTACAAGTGATCGCGCCGTCATTTGACGGCGCGATCACGTGGTAAACGGCCGATATCAGCGGCAATTTACCATGATCCGTGATGCTTTCGCGAGCGCGTCCCAGGGGACGCGCAATCGCGAAAGTGAAGGACGACGTCCCAGGGACGTCGTGTCAAAACTACTCGACCGCGCTGTAGCAGTATTTTCGCTATAGCGCGGTCGGCAAGTGGTTAATAAAAAAAACATTTTATACTTACCTGCTCTGTGCAATGGTTTTACACAGAGCAGCCCGATCCTCCTCTTCTGGGGTTCCCCACCAGCGCTCCTGGCACCTTACCCTGCTGAGTGCCCCCATAGGAAGCTCCTAATGTCTCACTCCGGAGTGGCGTTTGTGTCCATTAACACACAGAGCGCAGCTCAGCTCAGCCCCGCCCCCGCTCTCTCCTCACTGACTGTGATTGAGCCAATGGCTCACTCTGCTGCCTCTCTGTCCAATGAGGTTAGAGAGAGCAGAGAGGGCTGCTGCTCTCGTGTACATTGTAGATGTTTTTTTACCTTAAAGTGGGGCTCCACCCATTTAAAAGTCAGCAGCTACCGACTACTGACTTTTAATAATCAGACACTACCTGTCCCACGGTCCAGCGATGCAGGCTCACAAAGCGATGAGGACGCTGGCCGGGAAGGGGGGGAGAGGAGCGGAGCCCCGGTCGGCGCATCGCTGGAACACTGGAGCAGGTAAGTGATTGTTTATTAAAAAACATCAGCTACAGTTTTTGTAGCTGCTGACTTTTAATAAACACAAATATTGGCTGGAACACCCCTTTAAGACCCAGACCTTTAGGCAGCTAAAGGACCCGGCCAGGTATTGTGATTCGGCACTGCATCGCTTTAACTGCCAATTGCGCGGTCGTGCGACGTGGCTCCCAAACAAAATTGGCGTCCTTTTCTTACCACAAATATAGCTTTCTTTTGGTGGTATTTGATCACCTCTGCGGTTTTTTATTTTTTGTGCTGTATACAATTTTTTTTTGAAAAAAAATCTATATTTTTTTACTTTTTGCTATAATAAATATCCCCCAAAAATATATACATTTTTTTTTCCTCAGTTTAGGCCGATACGTATTCTTCTACATATTTTTGGTAAAAAAAAATCGCAATAAGCGTTTATCGGTTGGTTTGCGCAAAATGTATAGCTTTTACAAAATAGGGGATAGTTTTATTGCATTTTTATCATTTTTTTTTTTTTTTTTACTACTAATGGCGGCGATCAGCAATTTTTTTCGTGACTGCGACATTATGGCAGATACTTTGGACAATTTTGACACATTTTTGGGACCATTGTCCCATCTTCTTTCTGGTTCTGGAAGCTCTGGCACTGTGACTGGCCGGAGCCACGTGACGTCACTCCTGTGCGAATGTGCGCAGGAGCTGCCGGTCACAGCACAGGGCTCTGAAGAAACAGCATGGGTGACCGTTTATTTTTTTATCAAACTTGTTTCTTCTGTAAGAAGTCAACTATCGTTTGTTTAACTCTGTTTTATTCTTTATCTACCAAGTAAACACTTCTTGGTTGAACTGCATTTTGTGTGGAGCCTTATCTATTACCCTTTGGACTGGTGTTCAGTACAAGGTAAAAATATTTAACAGTATCTTTATTACTGTATGATATCATTGTGGTTCCCAACTCAAAGTGGGTTCCATAATCGTTGTGTTGTCCAGTTGTGCCAAGGGAGGGTTCGAGCCAAACTTCTGGGGTTGATTGGCAGAGCGTAGACCCAAAATCTAAACCAGCAGCTCCTTCGGGGGTAGTCCTATAGAAGGCTTCTGACAGCAGTGCAGTTTGAAAGGAATCCCACCTAAGGATCAGCAGTGAGCAAGGAGAACAGTGTGAGTACATCAGCACACCCATGGATTCACAAGGGAAAAAACAATGCCACATGTAGCAAGCCTTTCTGGAGGACGGTGTTGTGCTTAACCCATCCCTTGCCCTAGGAGATCTTTGGAGTAGCTGGGTGGGCTGGTGGAGAAGCAGCCAGGTGGGCTGGTTGTCCTGCAGACAGTAGAGCTGTGATCAGTGTCTACATTGGAATGGGGTTTATACAGCCCAGCCATTCAAGCACAGCACTGGAGGGTTTGGTTTGACAGGTAATTTTGACATAATGTATTAATAAGCTGTGCATACTAGTATAAACCTCCTGGGGGGGGGGGGCTATGTATTAAAAAATATATAGCAAGGTCAAGGTCAATGGTGGAAACTTTTTTAGGTACCGCTTTCACATACAGAAGTGTCTGATCTGTCTGCCGCAATATCGCAGTCCCGATAAAAAATTGCAGATTGCCGCCATTACTAGTAAAAACAATAATAATAATATTAATAAAAATGCCATAAATCTATCCCCTATTTTGTAGACGCTATAACTTTTGTGCAAAACAATCAATATACGCTTATTGCAAAAAAAATTCCAAGCATATGTAGAAGAATACATATCAGCCTAAACTGAGGATTCAAAATTGCAAACTGTAGTACTGAAACTACTTTTTGAAATCAGTGCAGCCCCGCAGATGCGGTGTCGCACCGATTAGGTCGGTGCCATTGCCGACACATGTGCTGATTTGACATGCGATTTGACGTGTCAAATCTTACCAATGTGAACCAGGGCTAAAATGCAGTTGAATTAGTAGAACACATACTACTTAATTTAATACTACACCCTGTTCCAAATTATTATACAAATTCTATTTCTGTGTCACAAAGATTAAATATTTTGTTTTTCAGTTTAACTCATGGATGGAATTGTGTCTTTTGATCACTGAAAACAACCTCGGACACCTGTCATAATTATATTGCCAGGTGAGCCCAATTAAAGGAAAAACTACTAAAGGAGGGTAAAAGAAAAGAGTCAATTGAGAGAGACCGTCACTCTCCCAAAATGAGGGATTTTAAAGTGAGAGATGTCAATACTGTTTAAAGGTAAGCACACTAGACACAAATTGTTCAAAAAGTATATAATAATGTAATAATAAACGTTAAAAACAATTATTCAAGTATTAGCATGGACCACAATAGTTACAAAAGCAGGATAAGTAACAGTATGCAGGTGACCAACAAGTTTCGCACAGAGGTGCTTCGTCAGGGCCTTGCAACTTTTCTTTTGAATTGTGTGGTCTGTGTAGGACACAAAAATATGTCATTAACCACTTAAGGACCCCCGCACGCACATATACGGCCACAGAATGGCTCGTACAGGCACAAGGGCGTAAATTTACGTCCCCGCCTTCGTGCGGGGGTCCCCCTGGCTCCGGGAGCGATCCGGGACGAGCGTGCGGATGTCGGCGTTTACCCGCCCCCCCGCGATCGCTCCCAGCCAATGCCTGCGCTCCCCCTTTGTGTCACTTCCTCCTCCTGTGTAAACACAGGAAGGGGGAAGTGATGTAATCTCCCATCGCAGCGGTATTTCCAACCGCTGCGATGGGAGAAACACCTCACAGTAAGTGTGCACCAACATTACACTGACACACACACACACATAGGCATACTTAACCCCTTGCGATCTGCCCCCCCACCCCCCCTGTCACAGTGTCACTGAATGCAGTTTTCTAATCACTGCATTTAGTGTCAGTGTGACAGGCAGTGTAAAATCAGTTAGTGTTAGGTTCAGGATAGCCCCCCACCCCCCCTAATAAAGTTTTAACCCCCTGATCACCGCCCTAGTTTACCCTTTCACTCCCTATTGCCAGCGTCACTAAGCGATCATTTTTCTGATCGCTGTATTAGTGTCACTGTTCCCGCTAGGTAGCTATTTTTTTTTATTGCGTTTTTTTTTTTTTACTAAAGACATGTGGCTAAATAAATGTCGGCCTAAATGTTTGACTAAAATTTAGTTTATTTGATTTTTTTTAAACAAAAAGTAAAAAATAGTGTTTTTTTTTTCAAAAATGTCGCTCTATTTTTGTATATAGCGCAAAAAATAAAAATCTCAGAGGTGATCAAATACCACCAAAAGAAAGCTCTATTTGTGGGAAAAAAAGGACGCAAATTTTGTTTGGGAGCCACGTCGCACGACCGCGCAATTGTCTGTTAAAGCGACGCAGTGCCGAATCGCAAAAACACCTTGGGTCATTTACCAGCGTATTGGTCCGGGTCTTAAGTGGTTAATACACATTATAAAATATAATACAACAAGTACATAATTATATCAAATAAAGTAACAGGAAAAATTACTGTGTGCTCACCAACTGCTATTAACTGAATTACATGTATGTACTAAGGGAGGGTGTTCCACATTATTAAGCAGAGCACCATTTTCAAGCAATATGGGGAAGAAAAAGGCTCTCTCTGCTGCCGAAAAGAGTTCAATGCCTTGGACAAGGTATGAAAACATTAGATATTTCACAAAAACATAAGCATGATCATCGCACTATTAAGTGATTTGTGGCTGATTCAGAGCTCAGACAGGTTTTGTGCAGATAAAGGCACATAGAGGAATATTTCTGCCAGAGCAGCTGCTAAAACACCATTACATAGCAGCAAACAGATATTTGAAGCTGCTGGTGCCTCTGGAGTCCCACAAACATCAAGGTGTAGAGTCCTCTAGAATCTTGCAACTATGCATAAACCTTCCATTCGGCCACCACTAACCAATGCTCACAAGCAGAAAAGGCTGCATTGGGCAGAAAAATACATGAAGACTAATTTTCAAACAGTCCTGTTCACTGATGAGTGCCGTGCAACCCTGGATGGTCCAACAAGGCTGTGACGACGTCAGCAAGGCGGTGGTGGAGTCATGTATTGGACTGGAATCGTGGGAAGAGAGCTGGTCGGCCCCTTTAGGGTCCCTGAGGGTGTAAAGATGACTTTTGCAAAGTATGCAGAGTTCCTGACTAACCACTTAATTCCATGGTACAGAAGGAAGAACTATGCTTTCCATAATAAAATCATCTTCATGCATGACAATGCACCATCTCATGCTGCACAGAATACCTCTGCATCAATGACTTCTATGGGGATAAAAGGAGAGAAAGTCATAATGTGGCCTCCATCCTCCCCTGACTTCAATCCTATTGAGAACCTTTGGAGCATCCTCAAGAAAAAGATCTATGAGGGTGGCAGATTACATCCAAACAGCATCTCTGGGAGCAGAGGCGTCGTTAGGCCCTGGCTAAGGAGGCTGGAGCCCCGAATGGGTCCCCGTAAAGCCCCGAGTCCCGGGCATTAAGGTAGCCATTGTTAGCCCCGAGTCTTGCCGAGTGCTGCCGAGTCCGTTCGCAGGCTGCTGGTCCCGCCTTCTGGAGCCCAACGCCTATGATGGACGTCCCACTGATCCAATGCCGAGACCGCAGGACCTGTGACGTCCATCATAGGCGCCGCAAGCTTAGAAGGCGGGAGTTAGAATGCCGCCTGTCGCGCTATGCCCGCTCCCTGCATGCTCTCCACAGCACAGCTTCTGAGCCTTCTATGCTGACCGCACACCACAGCTGCCTGCCGCATCCCTGCTCGGCAGCTCCTAAGCCTCCCTGGCTGCACTCTGATGTGCACACCACGTCCACGGCTAAGGTAGGTTCTTCTGTGCTCCTTCCTCCTCGGCTCCTGAACCTACTCGAGTCCTGGCTGCATCGGCGGAGGTAGGTCACACAATGTTGGTCAGTGATTGATTGTGTATGTAGTCAGGTCACGGGTCAGTGGGATCTGGTGTCAGGTGGGTCTGGTGTCAGTGGAATCTGGTGTCAGTGGGGTCTGGTGTCAGTGGGGTCTGGTGTCAGTGGGGTCTGGTGTCAGTGGAATCTGGTGTCAGTGGGGTCTGGTGTCAGTGGGGTCTGGTGTCAGTGGGGTCTGGTGTCAGTGGAATCTGGTGTCAGTGGGGTCTGGTGTCAGTGGAATCTGGTGTCAGTGGGGTCTGGTGTCAGTGGAATCTGGTGTCAGTGGGATCTGGTGTCAGTGGGGTCTGGTGTCAGTGGGGTCTGGTGTCAGTAGAATCTGGTGTCAGTGGGATCTGGTGTCAGTGGGATCTGGTGTCAGTGGGGTCTGGTGTCAGTGGGGTCTGGTTTCAGTGGGATCTGGTGTCAGTGGAGTCTGGTGTCAGTGGTGTCAGTGGGGTCTGGTGTCAGTGGGGTCTGGTGTCAGTGGGGTCTGGTGTCAGTGGGATCTGGTGTCAGTGAAGTCTGGTGTCAGTGACTATACATACTGTATACCTGGAATGACGATATTTGTTCCCAAGTTGTGCAGGATCTACTTACATGTCAGTGTGTGTGTGTGTACTGACACACACACACTCACATAGGTCAAGGTATCAGGGTATGTGTGTCAGGTAGGTCACCCTGCGCCGCGCTGCGCCGCTCCACCGACCCCGCGCCGCCGCCCCCCCCCCCCCCGCCCCCAGTGCCAGCATGGCTTTGGGCTGGAGCCCCTGGTCTTTTTGGCACCTAGCAACGCCCCTGTCTGGGAGGCTATTGTGACATTTTGCAAACAAATTCAAGCAGAAACTGTCAAAAAACTCACAAGTTCAATGGATGCAAGACTTGTGAAGTTGCTATCAAATAAGGGGTCCTATGTTAAAATGTAACGTGACCTGTTAACATGTTCAAAAAGTTTAAATGTTGTTCAAAGTTTGATTGAAATAGATTTTGATTTCAGTAAATATGCTGCAAACACAACAAATTAAAATTTTCAGTTCTTAACAACCTATAAAGTGTTTTAAAACTTACTGTGCGTAATAATTTGGAACAGTGCATTGTATGTTTTTTTTATATTGAAAAAAAAAAACTGTTATCATTAGGAGGTTTGTTCAATTTGACTTGTACGCTTTATAGTTGATAACATGAGAATTATGCTGACTGTTACATCAATTATTTAGGTAAATGAAAAATATGATTGGCATAATAATTTGGAACATGGTGTAATGCCTACATAAAGACTTGTGCTTCCAAGGCCAGTTTAAGAAATAGTGGAGCTATTCCCATTCTTTCTTCACTGCAGTAAAAGCAACATTTCTGCTGGACAGGAAGTGGGCATATGGTGATCAGAACAGGTAGTTCTCTGCAGCAAAGTTTGTTGAAATGCTTGTAATGTACATAGATCACCCAGAAGGGAATGTTTTTTCTCAATAAAAGTGGGGTTACTTTTTAATTCTAGGTCAATTCCTGACAATTTTAAGTGCCCCTTTTACATACAGAATACTCAGAACATACATAATAGACATTAAATGAGCCATTTAAAAACCTTTAAAATTCTTGAAGACAGCCTTATCCACCTCAACCTTCCCTCCCCGATTTTCACAGTTCTCGTCGATTTAAGTTATTTCATTTACATGCTAGAATAAGGTGACCAGATTTTTTAAATAAAATCCGGGGATATATTTTTTTGTTTACTAGTAATGGCAACAATCAGCGACTCTCTGCCCGTCACCGCCTGCCTCACAGCCTCTCAAGTCTTACTCTCCGGACCCCGGCTACTACTGGATGGGGAGCGGAGGAAGATCACTCTGCCAGGGAAGGCAAGGAGATGGGCAGGGGGCTGGCCAGGATTTGAGCCAAGGCAGAAGAAAATGCAAGCGAAGCTGAAGAAATATTCCCTACGCTCCGACCAGCACATGATCATCGGAAAGGAGCACAGATAATGGGAAAAATACAACCCCCCTATGCTAGTAGGCACAGCGCAGCAGGGTAATTTTTTTATGTTAATTCCGCACTGACTATCTTTGAAAGTGGCCCTACCCTTGCCCCTTAGTAAATCCAATCTGGGGACAAAACCAGGAACAGACTTGTTCCGGGGACAGTGTCCTCAATCAAGGGACTGTCCCCTGAAACTGGGGATGTCTGGTCAACCTATGCTAGTGTAGCACTTACCCCCGAAGGAGCTGCTGGTAATTGATTGGGCCTGTACTCTGCTTTAACAACCCCCCAATGATTTGGTCTCGCTCCCTATGACACAGCTGTGGTGCAGTGCTGATATGAAACTTTCACTAAACGGAACAATCCCACCATAACAATGTGTATATAGTGTACCTTTACCATTATCTGAGCATCCGTTGTTCCAGCTGTTAAAATAATGAACAAGCCTTACACCAATTGTGATCAACCAGAATGTAAGTTTACTAGAACTGGTATAAAAACAGTAGTTATAATAACTGTATCAACATACAAACTTACTATAATAGTGCAATGAGTGTACACAAATTATTAACACCTAAAGGTCCCTCGAGCCTCTACTGCGGCACGTCTCCAAGTGGGACTAGTGCTCAGAGTGACAATGCCTTGACACTGACCACCTTACCACTTCCAGTACGGTCGCACCAAACATACTAATGCAAGGATATTAACACAGCACAATACAATTTCTCAAGAGCTTCCCCTGAGGTATAAGGCAGCTTTTTTCTCACTGTATCCAAAGCACAAACCCTCCCAGTGAGAAGTGTAGTCTCTGGTCTTCTTTCTTCGGCTAGCTGTTATACTGCTGTGTTTGTAATCCAATGGTTTAACAAGTAATAAAGTAAAATAACTGAAGAGTGATAACAATTCCTGCTATACAGCACACTTGTAGATGCATAGGCTTGGTACTCAAAAGTACTTGAAGGGGGCGTGGCTTGCGCGCGCACGAGAATGGCCGCTTGAGCAGTGAGCTCCGCCATCCAGACCGGACACCGAGCGACTACAGGGCGAATCCGCTGCATCACTAAGCTCCGCAAACACAGGACTGAACTCCCCAAGCCCCGCTGACATGCCGTCCCGCAAAAGATCGCAAGAACGGGGCCCAAAGAAGCTGGAACCTTTCTCCTTCCAGCCCCGCCGGAGAAACCAAGATGGCGCCGCCGGAGGAACCGCGCGGCAGACGCTGGACTACACAGACCTCCCTGACGCCCAGCCACAGGGTCTTCTCCCCTCACAGCAGCACTCTGTCCCGCCTGACCCCGCGCCTTCAACCCCGGGGATACAGAGCCCAGCTAAATCGAGGATGCGGATGGACATCAACAACCAGGCCTCCATAACAGTGAGTACAGGCCTACACAATGACTCTGCCATATCCTCTCTGCAGTCCTCCATTGCTCAATTCCCGACCACGGGACAACCGGTGCTTGACACCACGATGAAGGACATGTTAGTAACTTTACAATCCTCCCTCATGACTAACCTGTTATCGCTTATTAATAAGTTCTCTTTAGAAATGAAGCATATGGACAACAGAATGCAGTTCATAGAAAACAAAATGGAGGACCGCACTGAAACGGTTAATGACCTGGTAGATGCATATACTGAACAGAAGGATGACAACCTTTGGATAAAAGCGAAACTCACGGACCTTGAGGACAGATCTAGGTGCAATAACCTTAAAATTCGTGGGGTCCCCGAGTCCGTTCAGCCCAAAGAACTGCTTACCTATGCCAGCACTATGTTTTCTAGCATGCTCCCAGAGCTTTCACCGATAGAACTTACTATCGACCGTATACACAGACTACCTAAGCCCCGCCATCTTGAGGCAGACGTACCACGGGATGTTCTTCTAAGGGTTCACTTCTTTCAGGCCAAGGAACAGATCCTCATGAAGGCAAGAGAAATATCTCCACTCCCAGCGCCATACACAGATATACAGCTCTATGCAGACCTGTCTCAATACACGCTCCAATTACGGAGGCAACTGAAGACCATCACGAAAGCATTGCATAACCATAAAATCATATACAAGTGGCGTCACCCAGCGACCATCCTGGTCACACATAATGGCATACCTCACGCCATATCTACCGTGGAAGGGGGCATGAAGCTTTTGCATTCTTGGGGAATTTTGCCGGAACCGCCCCGCATCCAGCAGGAACACAAGGGGGTTCCTAACCCGTTCACCTTTGGTATGGAAAAGGGGAAGTTCACAAAGCAAAACCCGTTGTAACCACGTTGAGCAACTTACATGTCCGGTCTGGCCATGCGATTCTATCCTGCTCACCAAATTATCCCCTTCTTTTGGTCAGCAGCTCAGTAAGAGCTACCTGATAATCCCTCTTGGAGGGTACTGCCTGTTGTCCTTTTTATAGGATAGTATATTCTAGTCTCTTTTTTTGTATTTATTTTTTTTCTCCAGCATTTTTTCCTCCATTTTTTTTTTTTTTTTCTCCCGTTTGTGTTTGTTCTGATTTTTGTGCACAGATCACCTGCAACTACAGCCCCTGTATCTCGGCACAAACTCCCTGTTCTGTTAAAGTGTGGGTATTCACCTCTGCTCTTGTCTCCTACTATCTAGCATAGAGGTACTGCCATACGGCCTGAACTGCCTGACCGCCAGACGTCTCATCCATTTGCCTCGAATCTGAATTGACACCACCTGCAACTGTGAGTACACTTGCCTGTCTGACTCCCATTCCCCCCCAAGTCATGGGGATCAAAATCCTCTCCCTCAATGCCAAAGGGCTAAACCACCCAGTGAAGAGAGCATCCCTATGGAAGTCGGCACTGGCCCATAACTGTGATATCCTGTGCGTCCAAGAGACCCATTTTGCACTAGAGGCCTCCCCCAAATGTAGCCATAGACAATTTCCACATGTTTTCCAAGCCTCCTTCTCCAAGAAACAGCGAGGGGTAATGATCGCCATCAGAGACTCTGTCCATTTCCAATTGCAGCAATGTACTACGGATCCGGAAGGACGATACATTTTTCTGAACTGTATTATCAACAGGGTGCCTTACACTCTGGCCTTCCTTAGACGGATGATGAAGGCTGTTCTTAAATTCCAGCAGGGGCATTTGCTCATCTGTGGGGATTTTAATATGGTCCCTAATACTGCAATGGACTCCACGGCGGGTCCCCAACGCCGTACTTCTACGCTTGATTCCTTCATTTCCGCCAATGATTTGTATGACGTGTGGCGGTGTTGTCATGCGAGCGAGAGGGACTTCACGTTCCTCTCGCCGCGTCACAACACCTACTCACGAATTGACTTGTTTCTTGCTGACAACTGGGTATTGAAAAAAAATTTGGGTTCTGACATCCACACCACCACCTGGTCAGACCATGCCCCTGTTAGTATCACCATTTTTAGATGACTCCGCCCATTCCACTCCCTACATTTGGAGAGTCAACAATTATCTCCTCAACACCCCCTGCTACTCTACACCTATAAAGCAACATTTAGAAGAATACTTCTCAATTAACCAAACATCTGTGTCTGACCCGCTGGTGGTGTGGAATGCTCACAAAGCAGTCATCAGAGGAGTTTTCCTGCAAATGGGGGCTAGAGCAAAAAAATGCAGATCTCGTCGCCTAGATGAACTCACTCGTGATTTAACCTCCGCAGAGACACTTAATAAGACTAGCCCTTCTCCATCCCTACTAGCTAAAATTTTCACTCTAAGACATGCTTTGCGCGCTCTTCTTCTTAAAAAGCACGAGAAGTCGTACAGGTTACTCAGAGCCACCACCTATTCGACAGGGAACAAGGCTGGCAAGGCTATATCTCTTCGAATCAAAGGGCACAGACACAAAACAAAAATTCCCTACCTTTACCATCCACACACCAACGAAAAAACTCCTTAAGCCCCAATCAATAGCAGATGCATTCAGTAGATATTATGAGGACCTGTACAATCTCAAGAATGACTCCTCCACCACCCAACCCAACCCCGCCACGATCAAATTGTTCCTGGATAGTGTTGAGCTCTCATCTATAACACCCACGCAACTCTCTCAATTGAACGACCCCCTTTACACATGCCAAAATTCAGTAATCAATCACCTCCCCTCCTCCAAATCCCCGGGCCCTGATGGCTTCACTGGGGAATACTACAAACAATTCCAACACATCTTAGTCCCCACCTTGTGCCAAACTTTCAACCTAGCTGCTAACTCCGCCTCCTTCCCCGCCAAAATGCTTGCCGCCACAGTGGTGACCCTGCCTAAACCGGGCAAAGAACCGGTTTCCCCAAAAAATTTCCGCCCCATCTCTTTGTTGAACATGGATTTGAAAATATATGCCAAGCTCATAGCCAATAGGCTAGAAAACATTTTACCCTCTCTCATATCTCAAGATCAATCGGGCTTCACCAAGGGGCATCAAGCCTCAGACGCTACCAGGCGAATGATTAATGTCTTACACCACGTTGAGACCACCAAAGTGCCTTCTCTGCTTCTATCTCTTGACGCAGAGAAGGCCTTTGACAGGGTCCACTGGGGGTATATATCAGCAGTGCTGACTAAATTTGGCCTCTCTGGCAATATCCATGCTGCCATCATGGCACTATACTCCAACCCCTCAGCTCGCGTGCTCTCAGCGGATACTCTTTCCACTCCCTTTCCGATCTCCAATGGCACGAGACAGGGATGTCCGCTGTCACCCTTAATATTTAATCTTGTTATGGAACCCCTAGCAGAAAGCATAAATCCAATGTAAACATCTCTGGTATACACATAGTGGGCGCGGACCACAAAATCAGCCTATTCGCTGACGACGTGATCCTCATGATTACTGACCCGGCCCGCTCCCTCCCTGAGGTGCAGAGGACGCTTGCCTGGTTCGGAGATGTCTCCTTCTACAAAGCCAATGAGACAAAGTCATACATTCTTGACCTGGGCTTGGACAAACTCACTAGAAACCAGATTAAACGTGAATTCCCATATGTGTGGGCAGAGAACAGCATAACATACCTGGGAATCCAGCTCAGCTCTTCTACAAAACAATTATTTTCTCTCAACTATCTACCGATTCGCACTAAATTGCAAGCAGATCTCACCAGGTTGGCGTCCTTTGAATTCTCGTGGGTAGGCCGCCTAGCGGCATTTAAAATGTTCCATCTTCCCCAAATACTATACCTCTTTCGGACTATCCCCATCCCTATACCCCTTAGGTACTTTGCATCACTACAATCGATCTTGTCACATTATGTCTGGAAGGGCAAGAAGGCCAGATGTAGTCACACTCAACTGGTGAAACACCGCCTAGCCGGGGGCCTGGGGTATGTCAACTTCCGTGACTACTACATGGCTTCCATCCTTACCCAAATTAGAGAATGGTTCCTGCCCAGCCCACCTCTCACGATATGGGGTAACATAGAAAAAGCCTTAGTCCCACACAACAACCTCTCCGCATGGCTGTTCGCCAGCTCACTGGGTGTCAAGACCCCCCCCCCCTCATGTCCCCGACCATACTAGCTACTCTCAAAGTTTGGACCCATTTCACACAGACGACCCTGCCTTTTATCACTTTCACCGAGGGCCTGTACAATACCACAGAAAGCCTGGATTTTCTACAGATCTCCTAAGGCTCACACAAAGGGAATATCAATGTTCTACGCTCTGCTTGGCTCCAAAGCTACATTCACTAGCTCCACAGCCTTATCTAGGTGGGAAAGAGACCTAGGACAAGCATTCCCAATAGATTAATGGGAAAAGGCATGTCACTCCACTTATAAAGCTACGTGTTGTTCCACTCTGTGGGAACTTGCGTTTAAACTGACCTATCGTTGGTATTTAACCCCAGACAGAATGTCCAAATTCAACACCTCATTGGAAAACACTTGTTGGAGGAAGTGTGGCAAAAAAGGTGACCTCCTACATACTTTCTGGGATTGCCCTACCCTTACTATCTTTTGGCACTCAGTGTTTCACCTCCTTTTTGAAGTCACAAAAATAAAAATAGACGGACAGCCGTCGTTGGCACTGCTCTCTCTGAATGTAGAGCGTTTCCCCAACCCGTCGAGGATGATCATAATCCATGTTCTCTTAGCGGCACGCCTTAGTATTGCTAGGAGATGGAGGGATCCTGACCCCCCCCACTCTCTGTGATGTAATTGACACCACACATACCCATTTCACTTATGAAACAACCTTAGCACTGCGTCAGGGAAATAAAACTCAGATGCTCAGAAAATGGCACCAATGGACTGACTGGTTAGATACTTCTGGCCTACATAAAGCACTCACCTCTCATCTTTGAACGATACCCCCACAACATTGTAATGTAAATTACCCTATGATACCCTGTCTACATGACAGGGTGGATACTGGAAAGAGGGGAGGGGACTCGACCGTGCGGGCACAGAATAGTACCCGAATGGGGTGCCCGAATGGTGATGCCCCCTCTTTCACCCTCATATGCTGAGCATATATCCATTAGCTGGTCCTTGAGTGCCGTGTTATATTACGTTAGGAGCAAAATTATCGACTCTTTTTGTTGTAATCCCACATATGTTGTTTGTGCTGTGTTATACCCTCTCTGTCACACACTGTGGCAGTTCCACAATTTATGTTGATGTTAATCCTGATCTTGATACGACAGAGTAAATGTAAGGAATCGTTCTGTTTGCATACCTTAACTTTGTACCTTGTATTACACTTCAATAAAAATTTATTGAGTTAAAAAAAATGAAGCATAGGCTTTTAGGCCTAATTGAACTCAGTCTATTTGAATGAGACCTCCCTGTAGGACTACAGGTCCCAGCAACTCTGTGAAATGAGTCTAAGTGTGTTAAGGGTGTTAAATAACTTCTGGGCGACAGCCCTCTCACCACACCAGGTCTGGAAAGTTGTGAACCTCCGCTCCAGTTGTCTCAGTCCTGCTGCCAGTCAGCACTGTCATGTCGTTCTCTTCCACAGACGATCAGGAGTTCTTTTGGCTCTCTTACACATTTTTGCCTCTAGGCGGTTGCAGAAGTCTGACAGAGGAGCCTCCCACCAATTCTCATGTGATGGGGAGCTGTTCTGTGCACTTACAGCTGTCACTATGGTATCTAGTACAGATGTGTCAAGGGGTGAGATGGGGTCGAAACTTTCTGAATCATCAACAGAAGGACCAGGCATCTCAGAATTTCTCCTTGCAGCAGGGCACATCTCTTCAGAGCATTTTTCCAGTCGGTCATAGGTCGATCTCTTGAATTGAGAAATTAATCTTTGTTTCCTCTGCTTCACTGGTGCGCACACCGAAGGCTCACTGGTCACCTTTCCCTGTTTAACTGTTTTATTCTCATGCAGTTTAGTTGCTTTTGTCTTTGTTGTGGATCCTTTCCCATCCACCATGGAAGAGGGAGGCACCTCTGGCCTATCTGTTGGCAGGGAAGATAAGGAATCACATCTGGGAACACCAGGGGCTAACAGCTGCTTCACCAGATCTGTGTTTGTCCCTATGATTAGCAGACTGCTTGGGGACCCTGGCAACCGAGGACACACAATAGCTAGCGTGTCAAAGTCCTGAGGCTTCCCAGTCCTCAATAGGTCACATGACAACTTGATCCGCAGATATCCGTCACAAGGGTAATCTTCTGCTTGAATACCCTGAATCTCCATATCTTCCGACTTTTGCAGGGGCATGTATGACAAATACCTCTTGTAAAAGCCTCTGGTCAACAAAGTTACTTGAGCACCTGAATCAAGAAGGGCTCTTGTGTAGATTCCTTCAATCAGGACAGGCATTATGGACGAGGGGCCTACTAACTGGGCAGAAAACCTGTTGGGAGTAGGGATGAGCTTCGCGTTCGAAACAAACATATGTTCGACTCGAACATCGTCCGTTCGTCGAATTTCGAACAAAAACGATCGTTCGCGGCAAATTCGAGTGAAACGAAACGACCGTTTTTAAAACTTTTTTTTTCCATTGATACTACTATCAATGGAAAAAAAAGTTTTAAAAACGGTCGTTTTTTCAGGAGTCCTGCTCCTGAAAAAACGACCGTTTTTAAGACTTTTTTTCCATTGATACATGTTCCCTGGGGCAAGACCCGGATTCTGAAAGACGTTTTCCAACAATAACTTGAAAATTGGTCTTTAAAACAACCGTTTTAAAAACTTTTATTTTTTTCCCATTGATACTACTATCAATGGAAAAAAAAGTTTTAAAAACTGTTGTTTTTTCAGGAGTCCTGCTTCTGAAAAAACGACCGTTTTTAAGACTTTTTTTCCATTGATACATGTTCCCTGGGGCAAGACCCGGGTTCTGAAAGACGTTTTCCAACAATAACTTGAAAATTGGTCTTTAAAACAACCGTTTTTGAATTCGAACGTTCGAATCCCATAGACTTCAATGGGGTTCTAAATGTTCGTGCGACCGATCGGACTGTTCGACGGTTCTGGTGCGAACCGAACGCGGGGGTGTTCAGCTCATCCCTAGTTAGGAGCATCTGGAACAATGGGCTGGCATGACTGAACTCGTGCTTTCTTCAGCTTCTGGCATTGGGGACACCTTTTCTGGCATCGCTTGGAAGGCCGATGAGTATTGCTCACTGAGATGACATAAACTGTGGGTCTACTCCGTTGCTCCCTCTCAGTTTCAGGGAACGTTCTTCTTGAAGGCCCATATCTTCCTTCGATCCTTGGGTTACTTCTCTGAGGTCTACTACAATCTGCTGCTCCCCTCGGGCTAGGACATACTCGCTGCTAGTGACCCTCACCTCCACAGTTGAAACAGACATCTTGATTTGTTGGCTCCTGGCGAGGTACAGAAAAACGAGGCTGGGGGTGCATTCTGCCCTGTGGCACCATTATCAGACAGCTCAGTATGTTTTGTCGTCAGCCTGTTTATCGCCTCCAGCATCTGGGCTACTTGTAACTTCAGTGCAGTTATCTCAGACCCGACATCCAACGCATCAGTCACCATCTCCATTATTCTGGACAGCTGAGTCTTCAGGACCCCGATCTCTGAATTGCTATGAGTCGTGCCGGCCACTCTGACTCCCACAACAGATTCAGACTTTTGTGATGGGTGAAACTCCTGCGCTGAAATGGATGGAAGGGTTTGGGCCAGGGGAGAGGGACAGGGGAAAATACACTGCAGCAAACAAAAGATAGGTCTATCCAAATGGACGAGAAAAAATGTTGAGACAAGTGATATTGTTTGCGCTGTGGTGACAGTACCTAAAAGGTAATGTGCAATAGAGGGGGAAAGGGAGAGAGTGGTGTTCCCCAGGGGATGGTGAAGTGATGGAAACAGGTGGGTCTTCTAAGTGACAAAAAATGAAATGAACATATAAAAGGCAATGTGAACAGTGAAGTGATGGAAACAAGTGGGTCTTCAAAGTGACAAAAAATAAAATGAGCATATAAAAGGCAATGTGAACAGTGATGACAATGGATGTCCGTGACAATGTCAAAATAAATCAAACATGGTGATATATGATTGGCATATTAGAACGCATAATAATCTCAGTCCTGTGGACAAAGCAGAAATGCAAAAGTCCAAATGCAGCATACAGCTGAGTGCCAAAGAGGAATCGAAATACAAAGTTCCAGCAGCCAGATGGGTGAAGATGCAGTGAAGAAACCCAAACGTGCAGCCCACACCTCTAGTGGTCCTATCAGCTTACCTCTAGGCTATCACATATAGCCAAACAGAAGGGACAGCGATATCCTGGCGGATGGATGCACTCCTACAGGGTGAGGTGGTGGACCTCGTAGGTCTCGAATCCGATGGTACATGTGAGGGACAAATAAAAAAACATATAGAGTAGTCCCGTCACCACTGGGGAGCCTCTGCTTAAAATCAAAAGGTGTGCACTTACACAGAATTTAGAGAGGGGGTGCCTATCTCCACGAGCAGCGAGCTCATCAGAAACCTGGTGCTTCTCTGGTGCCACTGCCTGTCTTAGTACTGGTCTGCCAACGACTCAGACGATGGTATTGGTCAGTTAAGGAACAAATCTACTTTTAACCCTAAGGTAAAAGATGGTAAACACATAGAGGTATTCAGACACATGGTAACAGAAGAAATCAAAAACCTCACTTTCAAAAAAATCGAGGAACCTATATCTATGAAAATCGGGATTAAAAAACTTAGGACAAAGAAAGATCTTGTGATCAGGCCCTCGGATAAGGGTGGGGGGATTGTTCTATTAACCACGGAACAATACCACACAGGTATGATGAAATTGCTTGATGATTCCGAGACCCACTGCCTTATGTCAAAAAATCAAATTTTTAAATGGAAAAAAGAACTCGAACAAGTAGTACACCTGGGTTTAAAAAAGGGAGTCCTTGATAAAAAAGAGGCCAGATACTTGATCCCTGAGGCCTGCAGAACTCCCATCATCTATGCATTACCCAAGATCCATAAAGATAAAGAAAACCCTCCCTTTAGACCAATAGTGAACGGGATAGATTCCATCACAGCCAGACTTGGTCAATATGTAGACCGGTTTTTACAACTGGCCGTCCAGAATACGCGCGCATATCTTAAGGACACAAAAGACATGCTGCAACTTCTGGATGAGATGAATGAGGATAGACCACTATTGATGGCAACGGCGGATGTATCGTCATTATATACCATCATTCCCCATCATCTAGCCTGCGACTCCACCAAATGGGGGCTTCGCAACTATACTGAGCTCCCATGTGTACAAAGGAAGTACATCATCAAGTGTTTAGACTTTTGTCTTAAACACAGCCACCTCTGGTACAAGAACCAATACTACCAACAAAAGACCGGGGTGGCGATGGGGGCAAAATTTGCACCCAGCGTCGCGGGACTTTTCATGTCTAAATGGGAAGAGGAGTCGATATTCACTAATCAGCCCATGGATCTTTTGCTATATAAAAGGTATATCGACGATATCTTTATACTATGGAAAGGAGATCACCAGTCACTTGTTGCCTTCTTTGAGAGTTTGAACACCAACTCCAAAAATATCATATTGACTTGGCAGATAGAAGAACACACCATACACTTCCTGGATCTGGAAATCTCTAGGAATAATGGGACCTTCTTTAAAAATGTTGATCTCAACAGCTATCTCCCCATTACTAGTTGCCACCACAAGAACTGGCTCTTTAATCTACCTAAGGGCCAGTTGGTACGTCTAAGATGTAATTGCACTAGGCTAGATGAGTTCCAAGTTCAGGCCAAAAAAATCGGTGACAGATTCGTTGAAAAAGGATATAACGATACCTATATCAAGGAAAGAATAGAGGAAGTATCAAAGATACCGAGAAGTAACCTCCTGGAAAACAAGAAGCCGATAAGTAGGAAGGACCTGGTACCTGTGGTGATGAAATACAGTGTACAATTTAGAAAGATAGAAAAGGTCATTCAACGTCACTGGCACATATTGAAGGCTGACAGGGACCTTAGAGACCTGCTACCAGACAGACCGAGCTTCATCTATAAAAGGGCCCCCACCTTGTGTGACCAATTGGTTAAGAGTGTGATAGATCCCCCGAAGAAAATGTTCTCCTTCACTGGCAAAGGGTTTTACCCTTGCAAAAGATGTTATTCTTGCACTCACACAAAACGACCAAATGCTAAAGTCACCACATTTAAGTCCAATAGCAATGATACACAATATGAAGTAAGAGATTTTATTGGATGCAATACAGAAGGTGCAGTGTACGCCCTAGAATGTAGCTGTGGCCTTCAATACATTGGTCGTACCAAGAGGCTTCTGAGAATCCGCATCAAAGAACATGTAAAAAACACTGAATGCGGGTTCCCCAATCATAGTGTATCTCGTCACTTTGCCAAAGCTCACTGGAAAGATCCATCACAGCTTAAGTTTTGGGGGATAGTTCCATATTCTAGACCATGGCGAGGGGGCCACAAAGTTAGGTCCCTAAGCCAGCTTGAATCCAAATATATTTTTTGTATGGACACCCTCACGCCCAAAGGACTCAATATTGAGTTCGACCTTAACTGCTTTCTGAGTGACTTTTAGGATCTATTCTTCCTCCCTTTCCATGTCACATAATTTAGGCACTTTGATACTTAGAGACAAATTGCAGATATGGTTTGCCTTTTTTTATTAATTGCTGGTTTTTGTTAGCCGTGTGTCGGGTGCCGCTGTGTACAGTGCTCCGTTCGGTATTTTCATTTGGTACACTCTCTGCACTAGAGGGGGATCACTTTTAGTTTGTCCTGTGCGGACGGGGAGTTGCTCCCCTTTTTATATACATTTTTATATATAATTTTATATATATTTCTATATATATTTTAACATATCCTTTAAATATTATTTTTAATCCTATTGGTTCCAGTATGCAACACCGTCCCTGCCATCTTTTACTGCCATTCATGCTCCAGTTTTACCATCCTAATGAGGGTGCTATTTGGGAGTTCACCCTCATGACCCTTTGTATGGGTCACATCATTAGGATTGATTTTGCTCACCATTCCTCATATGCTGAGATCCCATGGAGGGAGTCCCAGCTTGTTTGTGTTTTACATTATCCATGTTTCAATATCCCATTTTATATACATGTCCACTCTGTGTCTGCTTTCATGTAGATGTTTTTTATTTAGGTTTGCCCCGCCCAGTACGTTCTTCACAGTGAGATTTAGTATTATCTCAAATGCAAAAATAACCCAGGCATGATGGAGCTAGAGGTGGCACTTGCTAGCCTGTGTTGAATCGTATGTGGACTTCGGCAAAATGGCCGCTGGGCGTCCTATTCCACAGACCCTATTTAAACATAGACTTGTGTCCAAGTGCTAACCCCTGATGAAGTCACATGGTGTGACGAATACGCGTCGGGATTGGAGCACTGGACCCTTTGCAAACACCTGACGGACGGTAGACGAGCCCGCTGCTCGTGGATGTACGACCGCCTCAGATTGTTTCATGTGAGTTTTATTTATGCTATGCTTTATTAAATTATCCTTTGCTGTATTATGCGATGTGCCTTCCTTCTCTTTTCCCTGCCCGCAATACCATTGTCTAAATCGTTGGCAGACCAGTACTAAGACAGGCAGTGGCACCAGAGAAGCACCAGGTTTCTGACGAGCTCGCTGCTCGTGGAGATAGGCACCCCCTCTCTAGATTCTGTGTAAGTGCACACCTTTTGATTTTAAGCAGAGGCTCCCCAGTGGTGACGGGACTACTCTATATGGTTTTTTATTTGTCTCTCATCCGCCAGGATATCGCTGTCCCTTCTGTTTGGCTATATGTGATAGCCTAGAGGTAAGCTGATAGGACCACTAGAGGTGTAGGCTGCACGTTTGGATTTCTTCACTGCATCTTCACCCACCTGGCTGTTGGAACTTTGTATTTCGATTCCTCTTTGGCACTCAGCTGTATGCTGCATTTGGACTTTTGCATTTCTGCTTTGTCCACAGGACTGAGATTATTATGCGTTCTATTATGCCAATCATATATAACCATGTTTGATTTATTTTGACATTGTCACGGACATCCATTGTCATCACTGTTCACATTGCCTTTTATATGCTCATTTTATTTTTTGTCACTTTGAAGACCCACTTGTTTCCATCACTTCACTGTTCACATTGCCTTTTATATGTTCACTAGAAAAGGTACAATTTCTGGGGAAATTGTGTGACGTGTTCTTGCCTTCACCAATACTCCAGACTGGAGACGGTGCCCCTGGAGATGTAAATGTGATCCAACAATGTGTCTATCCATTTCGATCCATTGCCCCATCAAAAACTGCTTCATCAAAAACTACCCCATCAAAACTGCGCCATCCTATTTGCCCCATCAAAAACGGGTTGCTTGCTATGGAGGGGTTGCTATGGAGGGGTTGCTATGGAGGGGTTGCTATGGAGGGGTTGCTATGGTCTGGTTGCTATGGACTGGTTGCTATGGTCGGGTTGCTATGGTCGGGTTGCTATGGACGGGTTGCTATGGACGGGTTGCTATGGGCGGGTTGCTATGGACAGTTGCTATTGACTGGTTGCTATGGACAGTTGCTATAGTCTGGTTGCTATGGTCTGGTTGCTATGGAGTGGTTTACTATGGACTGGTTGCTATGGACTGGTTGCTATGGTCGGGTTGCTATGGATGGGTTGCTATGGACAGTTGCTATGGTTTGGTTGCTATGGAGTGGTTGCTATGGAGTGGTTGCTATGGAGTGGTTGCTATGGAGTGGTTGCTATGGTCTGGTTGCTATGGATGGTTTCTATGGACTGGATGCTATGGATGGTTTCTATATGCAGAGTATGCAGAAGTTACACAGAGCCAAATACAGGCATACCCCGCTTTTAAGTACACACTAGGGTTTATTTACTAATGCTGGAAATCGCAATATCAGGCTCACTTCTGCAGAAAAAACAATAAGCTTCTAACCCCAGCTTGTTCAGTTAAGCCTGGTAATAAAACCTGGAAGCTCATTGGTTTGTGTGCAGAAGTGAGCCTTATATTGCGCTTTCCAGCTTTAGTAAATAAACCCCATTGTTTACTTAAAAGTGGGATATGCCTGAAAAACAGAGCCATATCACCTCACAGCTGTGGTGGGAGGAGCTATAGAAAGCCCCTCAGCTGTGTGTGAGGAGACATCGTCTCCTAGGAAACCAATGTAAACACATGCAGGCAGCCACTCTAAACAGCCACTCAGATTCTGGCTTGTTTTTTACTGTGCTTCTTCAAATGATTGTATTTTAAAACTATAAATTGCACAGCGAATATCTTTATATTTTACGAATCACAAGACTCAGACCTTCAACCTGATGTATAGTATGTCTCTAAAATATTAAATTTGAAGACACAGTCGCAGTTTACAAATTGCCTTGCAATATTCAGTTTCAATTTTCTTTCCTCCATTGACTTTCATTGAAATGATGGATGGCGTGTGTTGCAAACAAATGTCCTGTATCTTGAAAACCAATTGACCGATCGCTTAGTCGTCAACACGTGTAGTGTCAGCAGGGACAGCTGAACATTTTGATATAAGATTTGTGTAGGTCGGCTTGAAAATGAGGGAGTGGTCGCAGTTTTACAAATCATGTAATGATTTTTCCGTTTTTGCCATTCTGTGCTCTAGCTCTCACCATTCATTCCTATGGAAAATTTCGCCGCAAATATGACGATATTTCGCGAACGATTTGGCGAAACGTTCCACAAAGTAATAGCCCACTATTCGGGAACAAGCCGCTCGATTTGATATATTACTCGTCTATGTAGCGTAAAAACTGTGGGAGGAGTTAGGGTGTAAATTTGGCTATAAAAATAATAACTAGAAAAGGTACAATTTCTGGGGAAATTGTGTGACGTGTTCTTGCCTTCACCAATACTCCAGACTGGAGACGGTGCCCCTGGAGATGTAAATGTGATCCAACAATGTGTCGATCCATTTCGATCCATTGCCCCATCAAAAACTGCTTCATCAAAAACTACCCCATCAAAACTGCGCCATCCTATTTGCCCCATCAAAAACGGGTTGCTATGGACGGGTTGCTATGGAGGGGTTGCTATGGAGGGGTTGCTATGGAGGGGTTGCTATGGAGGGGTTGCTATGGACTGGTTGCTATGGTCGGGTTGCTATGGTCGGGTTGCTATGGACGGGTTGCTATGGACGGGTTGCTATGGACAGGTGGTATGGGCAGTTTGCTATTGACTGGTTGCTATGGACAGTTGCTATAGTCTGGTTGCTATGGTCTGGTTGCTATGGAGTGGTTACTATGGACTGGTTGCTATGGACGGTTGCTATGGACGGTTGCTATGGACGGGTTGCTATGGAGTGGTTGCTATGGAGTGGTTGCTATGGAGTGGTTGCTATGGAGTGGTTGCTATGGAGTGGTTGCTATGGTCTGGTTGCTATGGATGGTTTCTATGGACTGGATGCTATGGATGGATTCTATATGCAGAGTATGCAAAGTTACACAAGAGCCAAATACAGGCATACCCCGCTTTAAAGTACACACTAGGGTTTTATTTACTAAATGCTGGAAATCGCAATATCAGGCTCACTTCTGCAGAAAAAACAAATAAGCTTCTAACCCCAGCTTGTTCAGTTAAGCCTGGTAATAAAACCTGGAAGCTCATTGGTTTGTGTGCAGAAGTGAGCCTTATATTGCGCTTTCCAGCTTTAGTAAATAAACCCCATTGTTTACTTAAAAGTGGGATATGCCTGAAAAACAGAGCCATATCACCTCACAGCTGTGTGGGAGGAGCTATAGAAAGCCCCTCAGCTGTGTGTGAGGAGACATCGTTCTCCTAGGAAACCGATGTAAACACATGCAGGCAGCCACTCTAAACAGCCACTCAGATTCTGGCTTGTTTTTTACTGTGCTTCTTCAAATGGATTGTATTTTAAAAACTATAAATCGCACAGCGAATATCTTTATATTTTACGAATCACAAGACCCAGACCTTCAACCTGATGTATAGTATGTCTCTAAAATAAATATTGAAGGCACAGTCGCAGTTTACAAATTGCCTTGCAATATTCAGTTTTCAATTTTTCTTTCCTCCATTGACTTCATTGAAATGATGGATGGCGTGTGTTGCAAACAAATGTCTGTATCTTGAAAACCATTTGACCGATCGCTTAGTCGTCAACACGTGTAGTGTCAGCAGGGGACAGCTGAACATTTTGATATAAGATTTGTGTAGGTCGGCTTGAAAATGAGGAGGAGTGGTCGCAGTTTACAAATCATGTAATGATTTTTTCCGTTTTTGCCATTCTGTGCTCTAGCTCTCACCATTCATTCCTATGGGAAAATTTCGCCGCAAATATGACGATATTTCGCGAACGATTTGGCGAAACGTTCCACAAAGTAATAGCCCACTATTCGGGAACAAGCCGCTCGATTTGATATATTACTCGTCTATGTAGCGTAAAAACTGTGGGAGGAGTTAGGTGGTAAATTTGGCTATAAAAATAATAATAATATATATGTGAGAGAAATAGTAAGTGCTCTTGCTATGCAAGACCACTTAACTAGAAAAGGTACAATTTCTGGGAAATTGTGTGACGTGTTCTTGCCTTCACCAATACTCCAGACTGGAGACGGTGCCCCTGGAGATGTAAATGTGATCCAACAATGTGTCTATCCATTTCGATCCATTGCCCCATCAAAAACTGCTTCATCAAAAACTACCCCATCAAAACTGCGCCATCCTATTTGCCCCATCAAAAACGGGTTGCTATGGACGGGTTGCTATGGAGGGGTTGCTATGGAGGGGTTGCTATGGAGGGGTTGCTATGGTCTGGTTGCTATGGTCTGGTTGCTATGGTCTGGTTGCTATGGACTGGTTGCTATGGTCGGGTTGCTATGGTCGGGTTGCTATGGACGGGTTGCTATGGACGGGTTGCTATGGGCGGGTTGCTATGGACAGTTGCTATTGACTGGTTGCTATGGACAGTTGCTATAGTCTGGTTGCTATGGTCTGGTTGCTATGGAGTGGTTGCTATGGACTGGTTGCTATGGACTGGTTGCTATGGACTGGTTGCTATGGACGGTTGCTATGGAGTGGTTGCTATGGACGGGTTGCTATGGAGTGGTTGCTATGGAGTGGTTGCTATGGAGTGGTTGCTATGGAGGGTTGCTATGGTCTGGTTGCTATGGATGGTTTCTATGGACTGGATGCTATGGATGGTTTCTATATGCAGAGTATGCAGAAGTTACACAGAGCCAAATACAGGCATACCCCGCTTTTAAGTACACACTAGGGTTTATTTACTAATGCTGGAAATCGCAATATCAGGCTCACTTCTGCAGAAAAAACAATAAGCTTCTAACCCCAGCTTGTTCAGTTAAGCCTGGTAAAAAAAAAATAGAAGCTCATTGGTTTGTGTGCAGAAGTGAGCCTTATATTGCGCTTTCCAGCTTTAGTAAATAAACCCTATTGTTTACTTAAAAGTGGGATATGCCTGAAAAACAGAGCCATATCACCTCACAGCTGTGTGGGAGGAGCTATAGAAATCCCCTCAGCTGTGTGTGAGGAGACATCGTCTCCTAGGAAACCAATGTAAACACATGCAGGCAGCCACTCTAAACAGCCACTCAGATTCTGGCTTGTTTTTTACTGTGCTTCTTCAAATGATTGTATTTTAAAAACTATAAATCGCACAGCGAATATCTTTATATTTTACGAATCACAAGACCCAGACCTTCAACCTGATGTATAGTATGTCTCTAAAATATTAAATTTGAAGGCACAGTCGCAGTTTACAAATTGCCTTGCAATATTCAGTTTTCAATTTTCTTTCCTCCATTGACTTTCATTGAAATGATGGATGGCGTGTGTTGCAAACAAATGTCTGTATCTTGAAAACCATTTGACCGATCGCTTAGTCGTCAACACGTGTAGTGTCAGCAGGGACAGCTGAACATTTTGATATAAGATTTGTGTAGGTCGGCTTGAAAATGAGGGAGTGGTCGCAGTTTACAAATCATGTAATGATTTTTCCGTTTTTGCCATTCTGTGCTCTAGCTCTCACCATTCATTCCTATGGGAAAATGTCGCCGCAAATATGACGATATTTCGCGAACGATTTGGCGAAACGTTCCACAAAGTAATAGCCCACTATTCGGTAACAAGCCGCTCGATTTGATATATTACTCGTCTATGTAGCGTAAAAACTGTGGGAGGAGTTAGGGTGGTAAATTTGGCTATAAAAATAATAATAACTAGAAAAGGTACAATTTCTGGGGAAATTGTGTGACGTGTTCTTGCCTTCACCAATACTCCAGACTGGAGACGGTGCCCCTGGAGATGTAAATGTGATCCAACAATGTGTCTATCCATTTCGATCCATTGCCCCATCAAAAACTGCTTCATCAAAAACTACCCCATCAAAACTGCGCCATCCTATTTGCCCCATCAAAAATGGGTTGCTATGGACGGGTTGCTATGGAGGGGTTGCTATGGAGGGGTTGCTATGGAGGGGTTGCTATGGTCTGGTTGCTATGGACTGGTTGCTATGGTCAGGTTGCTATGGACTGGTTGCTATGGTCTGGTTGCTATGGACTGGTTGCTATGGTCGGGTTGCTATGGTCGGGTTGCTATGGACGGGTTGCTATGGACGGGTTGCTATGGCGGGTTGCTATGGACAGTTGCTATTGACTGGTTGCTATGGACAGTTGCTATAGTCTGGTTGCTATGGTCTGGTTGCTATGGAGTGGTTACTATGGACTGGTTGCTATGGACTGGTTGCTATGGACGGTTGCTATGGACGGTTGCTATGGAGTGGTTGCTATGGACGGGTTGCTATGGAGTGGTTGCTATGGAGTGGTTGCTATGGAGTGGTTGCTATGGAGGGTTGCTATGGTCTGGTTGCTATGGATGGTTTCTATGGACTGGATGCTATGGATGGTTTCTCTATATGCAGAGTATGCAAAGTTACACAGAGCCAAATACAGGCATACCCCGCTTTTAAGTACACACTAGGGTTTATTTACTAATGCTGGAAATCGCAATATCAGGCTGAGGCTCACTTCTGCAGAAAAAACAATAAGCTTCTAACCCCAGCTTGTTCAGTTAAGCCTGGTAATAAAACCTGGAAGCTCATTGGTTTGTGTGCAGAAGTGAGCCTTATATTGCGCTTTCCAGCTTTAGTAAATAAACCCCATTGTTTACTTAAAAGTGGGATATGCCTGAAAAACAGAGCCATATCACCTCACAGCTGTGTGGGAGGAGCTATAGAAAGCCCCTCAGCTGTGTGTGAGGAGACATCGTCTCCTAGGAAACCAATGTAAACACATGCAGGCAGCCACTCTAAACAGCCACTCAGATTCTGGCTTGTTTTTTACTGTGCTTCTTCAAATGATTGTATTTTAAAAACTATAAATCACACAGCGAATATCTTTATATTTTATGAATCACAAGACCCAGACCTTCAACCTGATGTATATAAATGTCTCTAAAATATTAAATTTGAAGGCACAGTCGCAGTTTACAAATTGCCTTGCAATATTCAGTTTTCAATTTTCTTTCCTCCATTGACTTTCATTGAAATGATGGATGGCGTGTGTTGCAAACAAATGTCTGTATCTTGAAAAACCATTTGACCGATCGCTTAGTCGTCAACACGTGTAGTGTCAGCAGGGACAGCTGAACATTTTGATATAAGATTTGTGTAGGTCGGCTTGAAAATGAGGGAGTGGGTCGCAGTTTACAAATCATGTAATGATTTTTCCGTTTTTTGCCATTCTGTGCTCTACTCTCACCATTCATTCCCTATGGGAAAATTTCGCCGTAAATATGACGATATTTCGCGAACGATTTGCGAAACGTTCCACAAAGTAATAGCCCACTATTCGGGAACAAGCCGCTCGATTTGATATATTACTCGTCTATGTAGCGTAAAAACTGTGGGAGGAGTTAGGGTGGTAAATTTGGCTATAAAAATAATAATAATAACTAGAAAAGGTACAATTTCTGGGGAAATTGTTGACGTGTTCTTGCCTCACCAGTACTCCTGACTGGAGATGGTGCCCTGGAGATGTAAATGTGATCCAACAATGTGTCTATCCATTGCTCCATTAAAAACTGCTCCATCAAAAACTATCCCATCAAAACTGCACCATCCTATTTGCCCCTTCAAAAACTGGTTGCTATGGACTGGTTGCTATGGACATTGCTATGGACAGTTGCTATGGTCTGTTGCTTATAGACAGTTGCTATGGAGTGTTTCTATGGAGTGGTTGCTATGGTCTGGTTGCTATGGACATTTGCTATATTCTGGTTGCTATGGACTGCTGCTATGGACTGGTTGCTATGGTCTGGTTGCTAATAATCTGTTTTTCTATGGACTGGTTGCTATGGACAGTTTCTATGGACTGGTTGCTATGGCAGTTGCTATATTACTGGTTGCTATGGTCTGGTTGCTATGGACGGTTGCTATGGACTGGTTGCTATGGACTGGTTTGCTATGGACTGGTTGCTATGGAGGGTTGCTATTAACTAGTTGCCTATGAAACTGGTTGCTATGGACCTGGTTGCTATGGAGTGGTTGCTATGTTTTTTGCTATGGGTCTGGTTGCTATGGAGTGGTTGCTATGGACTGGTTGCTATGGATGGTTTCTATGGACTGGATGCTATATGCAGAGTATGCAGAAGTTATGCAGAGCCAAATACAGGCATACCCCGCTTTTAAGTACACACTAGGGTTTATTTACTAATGCTGGAAATCGCAATATCAGGCTCACTTCTGCAGAAAAAACAATAAGCTTCCTAACCCCAGATTGTTCAGTATAAGCCTGGTAATAAAACCTGGAAGCTCATTGGTTGTGTGCAGAAGTGAGCCTTATATTGCGCTTTCAGCTTTAGTAAATAAACCCCATTGTGTACTTAAAAGTGGGATATGCCTGAAAAACAGCCATATCACCCACAGCTGTGTTGGAGGAGCTACAGAAAGCACCTTAGCTGTTTGTGAGGAGACATCGTCTCCTAGGAAACCAATGTAAACACATCCAAACAGCCACTCTAAACAGGCATCAGATTCTGGCTTGTTTTTTACTGTGCTTCTTCAAATGATTGTATTTTAAAAACTATAAATCGCACAGTGAATATCTTTATATTTTACGAATCACAAGACCCAGACCTTCAACCTGATGTATAGTATGTCTCTGAAATATTAAAATTGAAGGCACAGTCGCAGTTTTACAAATTGCCTTGGCAATATTCCATTTTCAATTTTTATTCCTCCATTGACTTTCATTGAAATGATGGATGGCGTGTGTTGCAAAACAAATGTCTGTATCTTGAAAACCATTTGACCGATCGCTTAGCCGTCGACACTGTATGTTAGCAGGGGACAGCTGAACATTTTGATATAAGATTTGTGTAGGTCGGCCTGAAAATGAGGGAGTGGTCGCAGTTTACAAATCATGTAATTTTTTCAGTTTTTGCCATTTTGTGCTCTATAGCTCTCACCATTCATTCCTATGGGAAAATTTCGCCGCAAATATGACGATATTTCGCGAACGATTTGGCGAAACGTTCCACAAAGTTATAGCCCACTATTCGGAAACAAGCCGCTCGATTTGATATATTACTCGTCAATGTA